>CM032464.1:13720545-14046246 GCA_019059595.1 Marasmia exigua
GGTAGTATTCAAGTTATGAAATTTATCCACGGCCTTCGGCTTGACACCGCGTCATGATACATCCTGTATAAACGTGGTGGGTGCGTACTGCGCAGCTTACTGTGTGTTTTAAGCACCAAATTATTCGATTTTGACACAAGAGGGCGCCAATAATGATTGCACCAGGGCGCGACATGGGCAAGAGCCGCCTCTGGTTTATATAGAAGGTCGCCTCCAGCTCCTACACGCTATGCCAAGAGGTAGCAATCACCAAAGGATTGTAAGTGGTAGGATGTCTCTACATTTAGTAGTGGCCCTCTTTCATACGCCAAAGGTTATGGGTTCGATTCCATCTCTGGACAATCATTAGTGAGATTAACACACCTAACTTTTATTAAATGCCTGGGCTCATGCTCATAATGTGAAAAAAATATTATGATTCATCATCATCATAGATGGTACAGTTACTTTGAGTGCCTCGATGGCGCAGTGGGTAGCGCGTTACACTTTTAAGCGACGGCTGCGCTTGGAGTCCCGGGTTATGCCAAAATTCGTACTACCGGTGCGGATAAAGAAAGGGATCAGAAATGGCGGCGCATCTATTCACTTCTCGCTCGCACACTATTTGCGTCTATACTCGCACTCGTGGGGTGCATAGACGCAAATAGTGTGCGAGCGAGAAGTGAATAGATGCGCCGCCATTTCTGATCCCATTCTTTATCCGCAAAGGTTGTAGTGAGTTTTTAACCGACTTCAAAAAAAAAGGAGGTTCTCAATTCGACATGTATATATATATATATATATATATATATATATATATATATATATATATATATATATATATATATATATATATATATATGTTTGTTCGCCGATTACTTTGCCATTTATGAACTGATTTAAATGATTTTTAGTTGGAAAGTAGATAGCCCCGGATTAGTACCATGATCAGGATATAGGGGAACTTTCAAATTTTATAGGGACACGTAATGTTTTTGTAACTTTTTTCAAAACTGCACCAGTATTTACGTCTGATTGTATTAATTTTGTTGCTCTGCTGATGGAAGGTGAACTCCTTAACGGTAAGGAGTTAAATGATAACTCTTTCAATACTATACTCACAATAACTTTGTTAGTTATTTGACGGGGGTGGAAGGGGGAAGGGAGGGGGGGAAGCTACTAAAAAAATGAGAACCCTCAAATTTTAAAGATGGTCTTTTTAGTGTCTCATTTTTTTGCCATTAAATGAGACTAAAAAGCTTGAAAAAAAATTTTCTGCGTAAAAAAAACCGCCTTCATAAACCACGAACTGAAAAGTGTAAAATATTTTTTTTATCGCTTTATAAACTTCAAATAATATTTCATAACAGTACGCTCGAGAAAAGGTCTTACCGAAGTCGGCGCAATGTGTGGTTGTCTGTACTTCAAAATAATTAGACACAGATATATTATTCTTGATAAATTCACTTTATTTGTCAAAAGAAAGGAAATTTTTAATTTTTTGTTAGAATTGCCAGGCGTTGAAAATTTGAGTTGTATAATTCAACCATTTATCAACTATTGGGTGCCGCTCTGCAACAAAAATGGCCGTATCTACCTTAATGTCCGAATTAATTGTTGGTATCGTCGGTTGGTTTTAAGACCGTGTTAGTGCTTATCCCTTATGGTCAGGACACGCAAAAGTGTGTGGTGCGGCATTTGAAGACTGATCGAAGTATAGTTGTTTCCTAACTACAACACCTTGCAGCACTAAGGGCTTCAGTCGGCTTTTGCCAGTGGTCAAGGCTTTCAAAACATCATAGTTTTGTGCTTCTGTCTCGAATGTATCCTCGAGGTATAATTTGGACAGTTTTCCGACTTCCAGTAGAGTTTTAGCCTGAAAGTAAAACACGGGAATTAACTTCAAAGATATTTTTTTTCTGAGCCAAATCTGCCAAATTGCGTTAGCTTGAGCATCTGGAAAGAATACTGGAATATCGAGTGGTAAAGAGAGCATACATGGGACGACCAAATAGGCGCCGCATCGCCCGGTTGGATGTCTTAGGTATCGTTGGAGGGACGAGGTGAGAAAGGACCTTTTTAGGCACCTACCCGTCAGTTCGGGGGTCCTGACGCACAGTACTAACTAGTAGTAATGCAGTTCTGGTCCCTATCGAAGTCAGTTGAATCGAATTTCTGCCGCCCCTCTTTGCCACCCATGCTGTGACCTGACGGCTCGCTGGCCCATACCGCAGAAGAGAAAGAGAAGTTCTCTCTGTTTGCCAGTTACTCTTGTCTTGATGCAGGCTCTCAAAATCCACCCAATATCCGGCACTATCTGTGACTCCTTCATGCCAAGGATCACTATACACACTAAAGAAGTCAAAAGAGCTCTGCAAAGCCTAGACATAAACAAGGCCAGCGGCCCTGATGGGATTCTATTTTGACGCGCCTGTATCGCCTCTCATTGAAAAATGCATCAGTTTCCAAATCGTGGACAGTTGCGAACGTCTAACCTGTGCCCAAAAAGGATGACCGCGCCGATCCATCCAACTACAGACCAATAGCAATAACCTCCATTCTCTGTAAGGTAATGGAAAGGGTCCTCAATAAGAAACTACTAACGTACCTTGAAGCCAAACGACCTACTCAGTGACCGACAATATGGCTTTCACCGAGGTCGGTCAACAGAGGACCTTCTTGTGTGCGTTACGCATTGCTGGGGCAAGCAATAGAAAAATTTGGCGAGGCACTTGCTGTTTCGCTGGACATTTCGAAAGCGTTCGACCGGGTCTGACACGCAGGTCTGTTAAGCAGACTTCCAGGTATGGTATCTCTGCTGACTTTTGTAGCTAGATTTCAGATTTCCTAAGAGAACGGTCGATCATGGTCGTCATCGAAGGCTCTTGTTCTGACCTTATGGCTATCAAAGCCGGGGTTCCTCAAGGATCTGTTTTCTCTGCGACTTTTTTTTTTGCTACACATCAACGATCTACTTTTGCCCGGTTTCGTTGGGTATGCAGATGACAGCACGGTCACATCGGATGTCCGATCTCTGAGAGAGGCCATGGTTGGGCGGACAAATTTGACCTTGCGCCATGTCTCCCAGTGGGGCGACTATAATCTGGTAAATTTTACTGCAGATAAGACAAAAACGTGTCTCTACACCCCAAAAAAGAGTCCCTTCACCTTGGCTCCTACTTCCTTAGGTGCGGCTGTATCTGTCACTGACAGTATAGACATTCTTGGCATGAAGCTAACAACAAACCTTAACTTCGGCGACAACAATGAGTCTAAAGCTCAAATGGCGACCAAAAAGCTGGGAGTCCTAAATTGAGTTAAACGATACTTAACGCCGGGACAGCTTTTGACTCTCTACAAAGCATACGTCCGGTCGTGCATGGAGTACTGCTCTCACCTATGGGATGGGTCAGCCAAGTACCAGCTAGCTGCACTAGACTCAGTGGAATGCAGAGCCAAGAAACTGGTTGGTGACAAGGAGCTAATAAAAACTAAGCTACACAATCTAGTCCATCGTCGCAAAATAGCTTGCTTGTCTGTTTTTTACAGGCTGTACTTCGAGGAGTGTGCTGCTGAGCTGCATGAACTCATTCCGCCATCCCCTTTCTACCATCGAGAGAGCAGGCGAACAGGGGGATATCATCCTTTCTTGGTGAATATTCCTCGATTGCGTACCAAGTGCTTTTCCTTCCTTATTCCGTGAATGCACAGCCAAGAAGTGAACGCCCCTGCCCGCGTCTGTTTTGGTCCCCGTGAATACAACCCCAAAATTTTCAAAGCTAATGCGAATAGATACTTTTATGTAGCTCGCTCCAGTCGTAGGTGTCCTCGTCAACTCTTGAGTTCAGTGTGAAGCTCTTGGCTTCAACAACAAACTTAACTTCGGCGACAACAATGAGTACTAAGCTCAACTGCGACCAAGAAAGCTTGGAGGTCCTAAATATGATTAAACGTATACTTGACGCGGGACAGCTTTTGCTCTATACAAAGCATTTTGACTCTCTCCAAAGCAGTTCAGTCGTGCATGGATACTTGCTCTCACCTATAGGATGGGTCAGCCAAATACCAGTTAGCTGCACTAGACTCAGGAATGCAGAGCAAGAACTGGTTGGTGACAAGGAGGCTAATAAAACTTAAGCTACACAATCTAGTCCATCGTCGCAAAATAGCTTGCTTGTCTGTTTTTTACAGGCTGTACTTCGAGGAGTGTGCTGCTGAGCTGCATGAACTCATTCCGCCATCCCCTTTCTACCATCGAGAGAGCAGGCGAACAGGGGGATATCATCCTTTCTTGGTGAATATTCCTCGATTGCGTACAAAGTGCTTTTCCTTCCTTATTCGTGATGCGCACAGACAAGATGTGAACGCCCTGCCCGCGTCTGTTTTTCCCAGTGAATACAACCCCAAAATTTTCAAAGCTAATGTGAATAAGCTACTTTTAGGTAAGCTCGCTCCATCGTAGGTGTCCTCTCAACTCTTGAGTTCAGTGTGAAGCCAAGAGCAAACCTATCTTCAATAAAAAAAAAAAAGAACTTACTGGTGTTTGGAGCAATGATCTATGAACTTGGAATGTTGATAAATAAATAAATTTGGTAGATACCTGCTTCTGGTAGTCTTTAGGGTTATTCTCCACCCTGTTTTGAACTTTTAGGTCACATTGTTTTTCGGTGTAATTTTGACATTCGTGTTCTTGAACATATAACACCTAAAACAACAGAATGGTTTTTACGTCAGTCTATCTTTTTATGTATACAATAACCGTGTCTGACCGGGGAGAGACACGCTTCAGCATGACATGACATCATGACAGATGATGTGGGCTCGATGGGAGTGATACCACGGTCTCACAGAAAACCGGCGTGAAGCAGCATTGTGCTGTGTTTCGCTGCGTGAGTGAGGGTACCGGAGGCCCGATCCGGGGGAAAGAAGGGTTTAAAGGTTGGCACTTGTGACTCCACTAGTGTCGCGGGTGCCCATGGGCGGCGGCGGCAATTACTTACTAGAACGCAAGAAGCGATTCAAATGACAGTCTTTTTTGTGTGATAGGTGGCAGACGTACAGATGGTGCACCTAATGGGACGCGTTTTCCTTCACCCATGTACACCCGCACGTGGAGTCACAATGTGTGCCACTGGTACCCTCAATCACTGGGCAAAACACAGCGCGTAGGTTTTCTGTGAGACCGGTATCACTTTTCCTGGTCGAAGCGTGGATCTCCCACGGCAAAATGTTATGATGAGATATAGCTGTTCTGGATTAGCTAACGGCTATAACTCTTGCTATTTTGAGTCTATACAGGGTGCATCTGTTTTCGTCTCCTACTGTGAGGATGTGATGTGACAGAACGAGGCCGCAGGACCCGCGTGCTGATTCGCGGCGAAGGCCACGGAGGGGGAGGAGACGCTGAACAGGTGCGCGTCTTCCTACTCTCCGCAGAGGAGGCCAGTCGGCGACCGGTGCGGGGGCATCGGCGTCGACATTACACAGGCCTTTTCTGCAGTCCAATAGGGACGGTTTGGTGCTCCCGGCTGTCCCTATCACTCTCCCCATCTTACCCAGGGGAGTAGTATCGGGCCCGCGATGTAGGCGAGCCTCCGCCAAGGGAAGGACATGAAGGGAGACTTCTTAGTCAGATTCTCATGTCCCCTCCCCACTCTGGCGTAGAAGGGAGCACCGCAGAATTTTTATTCAGTCCCCCCACCGTCTTGCGGGGGGAGTCTGACATAAAAGGTTGCACCGGTAGATCCAGTTGTTCTGGCTGACTTGACTGAGGGTCAAAGTGCAGTCGCTTCATTATAATTACCAAACTTCCTGAATCCTGAAACATGGTCCAAGCAATCCCCGAGCTCCAAAGCGATAGCTTTCAACGCAACTGGAAATTTTGTGTAAAAAGTTTTAAAAAAATCATAGAAAGGAGATCATTCAAGCTCTAATATGTCTTAGGGCCCGCCATTAAAATGTGCCGGTTGATATTATACAGAACTATTTGGAGCCATAAGTAGTTATTATTAGACGGAAGTTTGTAGGATTCCTTTTTTTTTTAAAGAGTGACTTTAGTTTTACACCTCTGTATATTTTTTTTTGTCGGCCGGTCACTTTCATGGCAGGGCCCAATATGAATGATATTCTTTTATTGTTCAGAATGGTTAAAAGGGTGTTAATGTTCTGTAGAGGGAACGGACACAGTCTGCTGAAATCCCTCATCATCAGCATTCTACTGCTGGACATAGGCCTTTTTAAATGTTCGTCACTCCGATCGATCTTCGGCTACTCGGATAAGAACACTTTACACTAGGCCAGGCCAAGCCTTTTAGCCTGGAGGTTCGATAAGGACTCTCGATAGTTTTCCTCTCGATAGTTGACCTCGAAAATCATTCAGAAAATAGTATTGCTATTGGTCAATACTATCCATACTATCGATAGTATTACTATTGGTCAAAATTATCGATACTATAAATAGTAAAACTTGATCAATACTATTCATAACGTCCATACTATCGATGTTACCGATTTTTTAATGCCCGATACTATCAATAGTATTGTGTTTCCTAATGGAACTAATCAAAAACTATCGGAACTATCGATAGTTTTGTACAATCGTTAATCAGCTATGTTTCGATAGTATTGGTGCCTGATTAAATGTGTCCGATACTATCGATAGTATCGGACATTAAACAATCGATAGTATTAGCGCTATAAATAGTATTGATCTAATTATTCTATCGATACTATTGACAACCAGCAATACTATCAATAGACTATCGATACTATTGATATAACTTTTACTATCGATAGTCTATCGATAAGCAACACTACTGGAGGATGTAGATAGAAATCATTGAAACACAATTATTGACTACGTAACTTTGTCTGGATTGATGAACTTTTGACGTTTTATTTCTAACTAGTGGCCCGCCCTCACTTCGCTTCGGGACATTAGTTCCACTTTGTACCAATAGATGGCGCTAGGTGTCAATTACATCGCGCAACCGTTACATGTTTTCGGATTACTTATAAGCGTTGCCGCTGTCTGTAGGATTTACAATTTATAAATAGTATAGATAGTAACCCCAAGCTCTCCACAAAAAAAAACATATTTCAAAAATATATGTAGTAGTACTTACGCGATAAATATTTCTATCGACTTCTTGCAAATGTTCGTCAGTTAGTCTGCCTACAGCATCGGTATGGTCATATGCCCCAGGTACCACTTTATCGACTGATTCGTAGTAGTACTCGTCATAATGCGGCCTGGCGACATCGTAAATGATGAGATTACACGAAAGTTAGTATAGATACCTACATACCTATCTGTGACTGGGTAATTCTTATATTTTCGTGGACGGCCACGAAGGTTTATTCTAATATCACTCCTAAAATGACATCGGAATCTTAAAATATACTGAATAAATAAAATGCATCTTCTGTAAAGAATTACGTGTATTTTAACATTCTGACCTTACCATGAGTTTGAAATAATATCCTCGCTATCCAAAACGATTGCTCTCTCTCTCTTTCACATGCACCACAATGAAAGGGACAATGCGATAGTTTTCGATAGCGAGAACAGTTTTACAAACTCATGGCTTACCATGACAAATTCCGATCCATGCTCCAATGCAGCTCCGAAATTGACATCAGTACCTAAGGGTACTGATGTCAATTGACATCAGAACCCTTAGGTACTGATGTCAATTTCGGAGTGATTTAGATTCGGAAGACTTTCGTGGACGGCCACGAACAGGGGCGTAGGTACCGCCGTATCTGCCGTATCAATTATACGGGGCCCCCGGGCCACGGGGCCCCCCAAAATGTGTAAGGAAAAAAAATAAAAACTTTCTAATTTATTTTATTTTACAAATGACAAAATTTTATAAAGCAATTACTTTTTTACCCGCCTTAAGGCGTGCGTTCACAAGTTCAAATAATGTTTTTCATGAAATGGTTAAATTATGTTTTGATAAATGATATAGGCCATTTTATGAAAAAAAAATCTTTTCACAATATTTTTTTTCTTTTATGAAAAATCTTTACCCGCATATAAGGGCCTCTAAACATTTTTTTTATACGGGGCCCCGACAAGGTACGCTACGCCACTCTCGTGGCCCACGAAAGTTACATATCAAAGAAACATTCGACTGCTAAATTACTATCGTTCCCGGATCCAGAGGGCCTAATTCAAAGCACCAGTTACGACCGAATCGGAGTTTCCCTCTCTTTCACATGCGCTGTGTGTCTCCTTTGTTTGGATGCGACCGGTATATTCTCGTTCGTTACGGGATGGCTTTAAATTATGCCACCAGGTCGGTGAGAGACTGGTGCCTAAGATAGGTTTTAAGAAACCTGTGGTATAGGTCACCAATATTTCACGACATCACATACATTGATCTGACTCCGAGATTGGTTAGGCACCTGTGTTACAGATATCAGAATCAACAGTGGGCTTACAAATATACACTATATGGATGCGGGGATCGAACCCTCAAGCAACCCTTGGACCAAAAGTAGCATTCACTACCACTGATCCAAATGGGTCGAAACGGGAAAGTTAGTGTTGATACTTGAGACCTAAAATTCAATTCCATAATAATAAGACTTGAACTCTTTTTGGAGATTCAGTTACAAGTGCTTAAGCATTCTTTACGAAATTAAGTAAACGTATGAGATGTCTTTATTTTACTTTTTATAAATCTACTTTACTAGCCGGATGAGATGGTCGGTCGCTGGTCTTTGAATAAAGGAGTGAACTCGTTGAGTCTTATCAAAGAACTCGAGTTTTTAGCCAGAACACTCGAACACCCGAAAGAATTCCAAAGACACAAAAGTATGATGACTATTTAGCGCGTAGTTAGATAGGTGTTTTAAAAATATTATGGGTAAGGAACTATGGAAACAGTTTTCCTAGTTAATCATGGTCTAATCTCAAAAATAACTGTGCCACCTATCACATAAAAAAAATTGCCTCCCCATACAAATATCATCATTCCACTAAGCACTTAAGGGGTTGACTGCCTCGTTAGGGCAGTGGGTAGTGAGTCGCACTTTAAAGCGACGACTGCGCTTAGGGTCCCGGGTTCGATACCCGGGTCGGGCCAAAATTTTTACCTGAGTTTTTTTGTTAAGAAATTTTCAGTTACAGTCCGCAGTCTGGAATTTGGCGGGCCTCGGAAAGGACGTTAAGCCGTTGGTCCTGCGCATGATCCCTCTCCGGTCGTGTAACACTGGTGTTCCATCGGAATATAAGGGGAAGGGAATAGAGAATGCACTTGTGTTTGCGCACACACTTGAGCACTATAATATATCCTGCGGAAGTGAGTGATCATTGAGAGTGGCCGCCTTAGGCGAAATAGGTTGGGGGATATTATTATTATTATAAAGTGGTCTTATACTAAATTATGAGAAGGTGTTTTAATTTTTGGAGATTTTAGACCTTGTGTTCTTTGGGGAAAATTATTGTTTTCATAGTATAATGCTCTCGAAAAGTTTCTCGGGTAGGTACCTGCCTATTCGATGAATAACGCTAAACATATAAGCAACAAAATTTCGACGAAAAAAACTTTGATGAATTTCCGTAAACCGTACAACTGCCGTCGTTTAAATAATAAATAAATATATAACAACATCACATTCATTGATGTGACTCCGAGATAGGTAGCTCAAACAGTTGTGTTACGAATATCAGCAACACAAGCGGAATCACAAATATATACATGTAATACTTTTCTTTTGTAAAAACATAGGTACTTATAATACATAATACTTTCCATCAGGTGACTCGCTGGCTCTTTTGTCCGCCTCTAGCATATAAAATAAAAACTTATAATACATAGAAACACCCAGACTTATACAAACACATGCACACAAATGTTTGTATTGTATAGGGATCGAACCCGCAACCCTTGTACCAGATGCATCGTTCACTACCACTGATCCATCTATACCTAACTGTTTATTTGTACATATTCTATCTGAAGCAATAAATGATTGATTGATTGATACTCACGCACAAGGGTTGCCTAGGACCTTAAACAAATCATCAAGGACGGCGACGAATAGGCCATAATGGTGACGAGCATCCGTTGGAGGCAAATGACCGAATTGAGAGGGCCTGTAAGTAAAATCACGCCATTTTGATAATGTCATAGAAATAAAGAGGCTATCATGAAAATTTTGCAGTCCACTGCTGGACATAGGTCCAGCAGTGGACGTCCATTGGCTGAAATGATTATTCTTCTTCTTCCCACACTTCTCTTGCGTTGGATTTTCCCCTGAACGATCAACAGCTCTCACATGGGACTTCGCATAATATCACCGAAATATTCGAGCTTTCGGCTATTGGTCACCCGAACTTCATTTCAAGCCTTAATTAGTTCCAAATTGTACCAAAAGATGGCGCAAAGTATGCTTAATTACATCGTGAAAGTGTTTCGTCTGTCGCTGACATGCATCTCCCTCTGACTGATCACTGAGACTGTCCCTATCCCCCCTCCCAGAAACAAGGGCGCTAAAGAGCCGCAGGCAAGCCTTACCAAAGGTCAAAGACCGCCCCAACTGCGCAATGTCGGGAGGCCTCCCATCCAGGAGGAAAGAGCACAACGCCAAAGCCCGAACCATACACAAATGCGAAGAAACGATGTATGTGTATTTCGTCTGTACGGCTTACCGTTGTCTATAGAATCAATCTCATATAGAAGTACCTGCACCCGTTCCCTCTCTGGTCGTGTCACACTGGATCTCCGGTCGTGACATCGGATTAGGGTAATTAGGTAGATTGGTGGCCGCCGTAACAGTAATCGATTGGAGGATATTATACTCACGTCAGCCGTTGCAAGGTGTCCTTGGCATATTTGTAGGCTTTGGCTGATGCAAAGTAAGGAGGCGCCTCGTAATCTTTTGCTTGGCTAGACTTACTAGCCTCCACTAGAGCTCCCGCGCACACCACAAGTAAGAGAAGACGGAGGCCCATAGTAGGTAAGCTGAAAATAAACATTATTTTTATATGACACTAGTGGCCCGCCCTCTCTCCGTTTCGGGACTTTATCCCATTACAAAACGCGGTCTAAGAAAAGTTCCGGAACTACTCGTGCCAGCCCCAACAAAAGTAACATTAGGTATTAGAACGGGCGGCTTGAACTTTAAGATAGAAAAGTGTGTAACTCTTGACTGAAACGACTCAGTGATCCGACTCAGCCAAATGATACACTGTTCCGAATCTCTAATGTTCACTCAGAATGTATCATTCATCATTTGGCTCACTCGGACTTGAGATCCATTTGAGTGGATCTCAAGTCCGGGTGAGCCAAATGATCAATAAGAGTGAGTCGAATGATCCGAATGAGCGTATTGATCCGAATGAGCTGAATGATACGAATGAGCGTGGATGATACAAATTCAGAGCGAAGGAGTACAAAACGCGGTCTAAGAATAGTTCGAGAACAAATCTCATTATTCTGTTAACTGACATGTAAATGATTAAATAAATAAATAAATAAATAAATAAATGGCCCCTTTTAACATTTCACGTTGGAATGTGATGGCATGAGCTTTAATACGGTAATGGCTTTTAATCGCGTTTTTTTTTAACTGTAGATAGGTAAGCGTTTGACCATATTTCACCTGATGGTAAGTGATAATATGGTCTAAGATGTAGCACGATTACCTAGAAGATACCTATTCACTCGCACTTTGAAAACCCCCAAATTGTAGCCTCTAGGGCACACCTCCTCAGGCAGCTGATTCCACTGTTTCGCAGTACGAATAAGGAAACAGGATTTAAACCTCTTTGTGCGGACTTTTGGTATTTCTACCATGTACTGGTGTCGATTGAGGGTCTGCCTGGTGGAGTAGTGGAAGAACGGAGATGCTCCAATGGCATTGTACAGTTTCGTGGCGCATTCTCCAAAATGTATCCGATAGAAGATCGATAAGTTTTCTAATAAGGTGGCCAGGGCGTACAGTATTTTGTGATTTCATTAAAAAGATACAAAGCAATTAGATGTGTATATGCTTACCAAAGATTTAGACCGATATGTTTTGTTGCTCTACCTACAAAAATATTTATACGTCTACAATAATAGGGGTAAGCAATCGATTAACATGGTGATTGTATATAAATGATGGCATTTGTGGATTAATACGAAATTATGCGGAACGGATAAATTAGGTTTAGATACAGATCAACACAAAGAAGAGATTTTCATATTATTTGTTCAATACATTTTTTACTGTTTTAAACCTTATTCAATAATATTTATAACCCAAACTAAGCCCCCAAGAGATTGGAATACCTAGTTTGAGGGCTACTAGTAATTCCTACGTTGTAAAAACCTTTTGCTAATAAACGATTTTTTTTACATAATTACCTAACTACCGACAAAGGGGTACGCCCAAAAAGTTATAATGTGATGATCTAAATAACTGTTGTAACAAACCATTTAACTTATTTATATAACACATCACACAGAGTCACATCCTACTACATACTCCAATAGATGTCGCTGGGAGTACATTAATTCGCACCAGCGTTTCGATTTTCCAGACCTATAAGGGTCCTAGTAAACATATGTACACATGTTGAGTTGCACTAGCTCTAGTGCGGACTACTCAGCATCGTACCTAGGGGGCTCCTAGACGATTCAGGTTTACTATCTAAGAGGTCGGTTTTCTCGACATTGGCCAAACTAATTTTGGCCCGATATATTTGTCAATTGTTTTCAATAAAACCCATCCATCACCATCATTGTCGCCGTTTTCTTCGCGTCCCACCAACATCATCACTTAACATCATTTACACTGTTAAATAGAAAACAATGAAGATATTTGGGAGATGCCTTTGCCCAGCAGTGGAACAGTACAGGCTATTGTAGGTAAAAAAAAACAATATATTAAACTTCGATAGATCAGTGTTGGAAGACAAAAGGAGATGTCTCATACATAACGGTTCCACTCATTGTACGGTATTCATAAACTCAAAATGTACGGATTTTGGAAAAATAACGAAAACCAATGTGAAAAAAAAATGATAATGTATCACTCCGATCATGTGTACAAATGACGTTGGAGAAAAAAAATAGCCAAGTGCGATTCCGACTCGCGCACAAAGGGATCCGTACCATTGATTTTATTTTATATTTTTAAAGTAAATGTACACTCAAGTATTTTGTAAATATTTTAGATACCTACCTGTTGTCATTTTTAATATCGAGCTAAAAAGATAAAAATTCTCACATTTGTAGTATGGGAGCCCCACTTTAATATTTATGTTATTTTTATTTTATTAATAAAGTAAAACTACAATTCAGTATTTTGTGAATCATTTTCAGTTCCCGTTAATTGACATCGAGCATAAACAAGTATAACCAATTTGGGTTAAGGCCAAAATTGTCTACTGAAAGTGCAATACTATGCCTTAAGCAGACCGTTAGATACTATACGTCACAAAAGACACCAGTTTACGCCTGCTTCCTCGACCTGTCCAAGGCATTTGATCTGGTCGCGTATCACATCTTGTGGGAGAAGCCAAATAGCATAAATATGCCTGCTGAAGTGGTTAGCATTCGCCAATTTTGGTATACGCACCAGATCAACAACGTCAGATGGGCGGGGACCTTATCGGAGCCGTATCGACTGGAGTGCGGCGTGAGGCAGGGGGGGCTGACCTCGCCCACTCTATTTAACTTATGTTTAGATGAGCTGATTGTCGCGCTCAGCAGCTTACATGGTGCTCCTGAGCGCGTCAGTCTGTGGTCTGAATAAGCTGATAAAGGTTTGCCGGGAATATGCCAAAAAACATGGACTTAAATATAATGTCAGTAAAAAGCAGTTCATGGCTTTTGAGGCGGTGAATGCCAGGTGTCCAGAATGTACCATCAGTTATACTGTATGGCAAATCATTGGTAAGGGTATCTAAATATAAATATCTAGGATACATGGTTACCACCGATGATGATGCTGATATTGGAAGCCGCACCCTTTCCCGCTCCGCTCCCCTTTTCCTTTATTCATTATAATAATTTAATAGTATGTATCTCATTATTATTTGATATGTTCTTCTTAGTAGATATATATACCCACATTACACATACACGTTAGGTACACAAAATACACTAGACAAGCGTCCCTGGCACTCATTCAGCTGGTCTCACTGAAAACCAGCGTCATGGACTGTGACATAAGCTGAGTGAGGGCCATTTATACTAGACGTCATAACACATCATAATATTCATATTGTCATTAAAGAATAAATAGAACTGAGTCCTGAACTCCGAGATCTAATCCGAAATGAGGTGATCCGGCAGAGAACCAAAGTCATCGACATTGCTCACCGGATTAGCAAGCTTAAGTGGCAGTGGGCTGGCCATATTAGCCGCAGAACCAACAATCGATGGGGTAAACGAGTTCTAGAGTGGAGACCACGTCTTGGCAAACGTAATGTAGGGCGCCCTCTGGCTAGGTGGGGGGACGATCTGCGCAGGTTGGCTGGCAAGAGCTGGATGCGAGAAGCCATGGATAGATCACAGTGGCGAACAATTGCAGAGGCCTACGTCCAGCAGTGGACTGGGAAAGGCTGATGATGATGAGAACTGAGTATTTTATGAATATTTTTTATTCACTAAATAAGTGTCATTATTAATATCAAGCTCGTTTTTTCGTCTGCTTTTTTTAGAATCTAGCTTGTATCGCCCGGGAAGCGAACCGAAAAAAAAACGTAACATTAAAAATGGCTTTCTTCTTCTTTAGCCATTTTCAACCTCTAGGGTGTAGGCCTCCTTCAATTTATGTCAATGTTGTCGATCTTGGGCGGTTTCTATTCACTTTGTTCTTGCCAGCCTTTTGATGTCGTCACACCAACGCATTTGGGGTCTTCCTCTTTTGCCCTTCTCGTCCCACGGTCTCCACTCTACCACTGCCTTGCACCACGACCCGTGTTTTCGGGCTACATGACCAGCCCACTCCCAATTCAACTTCAACACCTATTTCGCAACGTCGCTTACTTTGGTCTGCTGTCTGACCCACTCATTTCTTTTATGATCCTTCAGTTTTACTCCTACCAGCATCTCTTAATTGCCATTATGAATAGTCATTATTAAGGATAATTATTCTCCAAGAAACCGTTTTACACCCGTATTTTGTGTAAGATTCCATAATACCAATACTTTCGGTACATCTTCATCATTTGAAAAAAATAAAAATGGCTATTTTATTTCACAAATCGACACAATCAATACTAAAATTATTTTTTCTCCAAGAAACATCAGGTCTCACCCTCGTCTGTCGTATACAATTTCCACAGTAGGTACAGTCAACTCCAAAAATATGTATACACTTTAGGACGTTGTCACAATATATAATATAAGAAAGTAGACCTCTACTTTCTTATAGGTAAGTATTGTGACAAGGTCCTAAAGTGTATACATATTTTTGGAGTTGACTGTACCAAAACTAGTTATATTATAATTATACAAGTGTCACACTTAGGGTTTGAGTGTCAGAGCTAGGGTTTCTTGGAGAAAATGTATCCTTAATACTGATACAATCGATTAGTATATTAAAATAGTCAAGCTTAATTTTTAAATTTTATTCCGTTTATTTTACGATACAAGACAAAAAGAACTGAACGCAGTGATTTCTTTTAAAAATAAAGTTTTTTTAATCCTCTTATAAACTGGGGGTCTAATTTGAAGTTAACTTTGAGACTCAACCAAACGTATTTGACGACGTTTCCTAATTTGAAGTGAACATTGCGTCGGTTGAACTCAACCGAAACTCTTTTGACACATCTCGCCTCAAACCCTAATTTGAAGACGCCAATGCTCAACCAAAATATCGAATTTGACATTTCTAGTCTCGCGTCTTTATGTCAAAATTCACGATAGCTCGAAAGGTGTTTTGGTTCGGTTGAATGGATTTATGGTGTATTAAAAAAGGATCTTTATGTCTTTGTAAATAAGGTCCAATGACTTACATATCAATAAAGATTAGTTTAAAGCGGAGTTTCTTGGTATAAAATGTTAAAATTGCTATACCTATATAGATGATTATGAATACATAGAGTACTTAGGTACTTTTAATGCTTAATCAAAGTTTTCATGTATGAATCTCAGTACTTACGTTTAAATATGTAAATTAATTTACATTAAGTGCCTATTTACCTACTTACTGAGAATTTTTGTAGATTTATGCCAGTGAGAATATCTATGGTATAGTTCAATGATTTATGCAGATTTAAGTAAGTAAGTATACTAAGTATCTACCTAGTGGTGTAGGCTTCTTATAGATAAACTAGATTCACTAAGTAATTAGTCTTTTTCTGCGACTAAGTACATTGTATTCTTCAAACTTAATCTTAACAGTTCAAAAGTTTGAAACTTTTGATGGTTTAATTAGGTATTATTTATATAGGCTTTTGATTCAATTAGGTATTAATCCACCAAAGTACAAAGTGAAATACATTTTGAGGGTTTTAACCATTTGCAAGCCTCAATTATGTATTACAAGAGGCAATCATTTTGCCTAAGTTCCTACTTTGTCTACATTACAAGTATACATAATAAGTTTTCTCTTTCCTTAAAAAGTAGGTATACCTACCTACTTACCTTTGTGTTAGGTTCCTACATAACTATTTAAGTACCTAGTTATCTACTTATAAATTTTACAATTTTGGGGTAATTTTGGATATCCATTAAAGATTACACAGTACCAACCAGTTAAACTTATGTTTAACTGGTTTAATACATTTGCTCCACTATTAGTTAGTGAATTTCAATATATCCCATAGAATATTTCACAACATCACATATGTACATTGATCTGACTCCGAGATAGGTAGCTCAAGCACCCGTGTTACGGATATCATAGTCCACAGTGGGATTACACATATATACATAGAAAACACCCAGACCAATACAAACAGACATGTACATGCACAAAAATGTTTGTACTGTATGGGGATCGAACCAGCAACCCTTGAACCAAAGCCATCGTTCACTACCACTGTTCCAAAAGCCCTGTTAACACTCATGCGATTAACATACTAATTAACAGGAGAGCAGTACATAAGGAATGAAAAAAACCACAAAGTACATGTGATGGAATCATTTATTAAAATAAATAATAAAAGATACAATAATGTTATCCTATTTTATATTATTTTATCAGCCGAGTGGTCCCGGCAGAGTAGAATAGGCCACCCTCACTCTTACCGAGGTGTCGTAAAAGGCGACTAAGGTAAAGCTGCTGGCATGATCATCAGCACCCAGAGAAGGAAAACTCTGCATTTATCTCAAAACCCTCGCCAACCCGTCTGCCAAGCGTGGTGAGTATGGCAATTACCCCTCATGTGATTGAGGGAGGCCTGTGCCCCAGCAGTGGGGACTTAAATGGGCAGATGATGATGATGATCCTATTTTAAGAAGAAACTATGTACACACACATATTTTGTATTCTTTCTGTGCAATAAAGGATGTCTATCTATCTATCTTCACACACCCACTTAGTATTAATTAATAACCTTTAACTATTTACAAATAAAACAACGCCCCATTGCCTAATGGTTTAAGACGGTTCTGACGATGGCCCTGTGGCCATGATCTCGGGGTCATGGGTTCGATTCCCGGGTCGAGCAAAGTTTTGAATTTTCCGAACATAGTTCGGGTTTGTGATCACTAATCCGCATTTGGCAAGAGTGATGATTAAGCCTAATCCCATCATAGTAGCGATGACTTGATTTCTATGATGGGGGTCTTAGCCCTACAAAGGGAATAATTAAGCTGATACTTTACTTTATTTACATAATAAATGATGACTGAATGATGCTTGTCCATAGGTACTTATCAGTTGAATTATAACAAACTATTTTCAGCAAATAATTAACTTCGTTTAGCAATGAAACCCGGAGTACTGGAACTGGGTATGTTTCTTCTAGCGGAGATCTGTGCAATGCTGGTAGATATTCTGCAATAATCATAAAGGAGTTTTAAATAAAATAAATAAATACCTAATAATAAAAGTATTTTTATTGCTCTCTCATACAAAAAACTGTTGGTAGGTACATAGGTATTTCGATTACAATCATACTTATTAAGTAAATAAAAACAAGCTATTTAATTTTAAATGGAAATAATGTAAAAAATAAACTCAAATGCATATTTCTACCAACGAGCTCCATATGCACTTAAGATTACTTGAATAAGTTTCTGTAACATGTAACCATGATTAATTTGGTGTGGTTCCCCCGTCTAAGGGTTGTTAAGGTCAGACGGCAGTCCCTTCATAGTAATTGCCAGACTTGCCAAATCCTCGATCATGGCTCACGGTACACTGGCCTCCAAAATCATGGTTCTGGACCACCAACCAAGAATAACACTGCAAGGATTTGACAACCCATTTGGAACGGTAGTGAATGCTGCCTTTGTTCCAAGGGTTGCGGGTTCAATCCCCGCACAGTACAAACATTTGTGTGCATGAACATGTCTGTTTGTATTGGTCTGGGTGTTTTCTATGTATTATTGGTATGTATTTATTAAAGAAAAGTATTATATGCATATATTTGTAATCCCACTGTTGATTCTGATATCCGTAACACAGGGCTTGAGGTACCTATCTTGGAGTCAGACCAATGTATGTGATGTGAAATATTTATTTATAAGGATTACACTTTTGTATACATGTTTCAAACAATTATATTATCTTTATCTTAATGTTTTTTCTTTCAGTAAGGAAATTAGTTATAGCACAGATATTATAGATTCAGTTAAATAACTTTTTGTTATTTTGATTACCTCCGGTGAGATGTTCACTTTTTTCAACTCATTCTCCAACAGTCATTCTAGCTCAGCTTTCTGATTACAGTTTGGTCCAATGGAGAACTTTGATGTCTTGTTTACTGAAATATTTAATTACAAATGGTTAAGTATAGAAATGATGTTTCAAAGTTGTTCTTTCTAAAGTGTAAATTGGAATAGTCATCATCATCAGCCCATTTAAGTCCCCCCTGCTGCTGGGGCACGGGCCTTCCTCAATCACATGAGGGATTGCCATACTCACCACGCTTGGCAGACGGGTTGGCGAGGGTTTTGATATAAATGCAGAGTTTTCCATGTCTGGGTGCTGATGATCATGCCAGCAGCTTTACCTGTATTGGCCTTTTACGACACCTCGGTAAGAGTGAGGATGGCCTATTCTACTCCGTGGCCGAGTGGTCCCCGGCAGAGTAAAATTTAATAACAAATAAACTTATTTAGGTAGGATTATGCGACTAACCTAAACTTATACTTGATTTTACTTAAGAAAGTAGAGTCTTTAGATAACTATAGAACTTGTATATAAGCATAATACTAATGTACATACGCTTTCAAACAATTTGACAATATTTTAAATTATGTATTGAGATTGAGATTGCATATTTATCGTACGTACATACTTATGTCAATAATTTACAAGTTTTTTTCTAATGTTTCACAGATGGCCACAGATAACTATATGGGCTATGATGTAGAAAAATAGCAAGCTGTCAGATTTTTTAAAATATTTTAACATTTTAATGTTTTTATTATTTAAAATCTTTCTTTCAAACACATTAAACAATAGTCCTTTAATTTAAAAAAGTCAAATATCTTTTATTCGTTAAAAAAAAATATTGTTAATTATAAATAAATCAGTTCAATTGGTTTTATTTGATGTGGGTCTTTCGGCGACACTATCATCGCGAATATCATTCATTCACGAGAGTCTATGGTCGGATCCGTACGAAAGTGTCCCATACGATGGTATTTCAAATTGCCAACTAAACTACAATTGATTGACTGTCGGCTCGATCGAACGATCGTACGTGGTAACTTGAAATTAGACCCCCTGTCCCCACTGTCAAAGGTCTGCATCATAGAATTCAGTTATCGCTACTATAATGGATAGGCTTAATTACCACGACTTGCCAACATGCGGATTGGTTTGGTGATCACAAATCCGAGCTGTGTCCGAAAAAATTCGAAACATACTTTCGCTCGACCCGGGATCGAACCAGGGGGTCAATTGAACTAAATTTGAGCTCAACCAAACGTATTTGACGACGTTCCTAATTTGAAGTGAACATGCGTCGGTTGAACTCAACGAAAATATTTTTTGACACATCTCGCCAACTCAAAACCCTAATTTGAAGACCCCGATATGCTCAACCAAAATATCGAGTTTGAAATTTCTGTATCGCGTCTTGATGTCAAAATTTACGATAGCTCGAAAGGTGTTTTTTTCGGTTGATGGATTTATGGGTATAAAAAGGATCTTTATGTCTTTGTAAAATAAGGTCAATGACTTAACATATCAATAAAGATTAGTTTAAAGAGGAGTTTCTGGTATAAAATGTTGAAATGCATACCTATATAGATGATTATGAATACATAGAGTAATTAGGTACTTTTAAGCTTAATCACAAGTTTGCATGTATGAATCTCAGTATTACGTTAAATATGTAAAAATTAATTTACATTAAGTGCCTATTTACCTACTTACTGAGAATTTTTTGTAGATTTATGCAGTGAGGAAATATGTATGGTATAGGTCAATGATTCATGCAGATTTAGTTAGTAAGTATACTAAGTACCTACCTAGTGGTGTAGGATTATATAGTAAACTAGATTCACTAAAGTAAAATAGTCTTTTTCCTGCGGACTAAGTACATTGTATTCATCAAACTTATCTTTAACAGTTCAAAAGTTTGAAACTTTGGGATGGTTTAATAGGTAACTTATTTATTATAGCTTTGATTTACAATTAGGTATTAATCACCAAAGTACAAAGGGAAATACATTTTGAGGTTTTAACCATTTGCAAGCTCACTTATGTATTACAAGAGGGGCAATAATTTGCCTAAGTTCTTACTTTGTCTCACAGTACAAGTATACGTAATAAGTTTCTCTTTCCTTAAAAAGTAGGTATACCTCACCCCATACTTACTTTGTGTAGGTTCCTACATAAACTATTTAAGTAACTAGTTATATACTTATAAATTTTACAATTTTGGGAGTAATTTTGGATATCATTAACTATTACACATGTACAACACAGTTAACTATGTAACTGGTTTAATACATTTTGATCCACTATTAGTTAGTGAATTTCAATATATCCCATAGATATTCACAACATCACAATGGTACATTGATCTGACTCCGAGATAGGTAGTCAAGCACCAGTGTGTTACGGATTAATAGTCCACAGTCGGAGATTAACAAAATATATACATATAATTACTTTTCGTTTGTAAAAACATACAAGACATAGAAAAACACCCAGGACCAATACAACCAGACATGTACAATGCAACAAATGTTTGTACTGTATGGGGATCGAACAGCAAAACCCTTTAACCAAAGCCATCGTTCACTACCACTGTTCCAAACGGCCCTGTTAACACTTCATGCCCTCGGTTAACATACTAATTACAGGATGAGCAGTACATAAGGAATGACAAAAAACAACAAAGTACATGTGATGGAATCATATTAAAATAAATAATAAAAGATACAATAATGTTTATCCTATTTAAGAAGAAACTATGTACACACACATATTTTGATTCTTCTGTTGCAATAAAGGATGTCTATCCTATCTATCTTCACACACCCACTTAGTCATTAAATGTAATAACCTCAACTATTCTACAATAAACACCGCCCATTGTCAATGGTTTAAGGACGGTTCTGACGATGGACTGTGGCCATGACTCGGGGGTCAGGGTTCGTTCCGGGTCGAGCAAAGTTTTTGAATTCCGAAACATATTCGGGTTGTGATCACTAATCGCATTTGGAAAGAGTGGGGGGATGATTAAGCCTAATCCCATCAAGTAGACGATGACTTGATTTCTATGATGGGGTCTGAGCCCTACAAAGGGAATAATTAAGCTGTACTTTACTTTATTACTAATAAATGATGAATGAATGAGCTTGTCAATAGGTGCCTTCTAAGTGATTTAAAATCGAGTTTTTAACTTATATTTAGATGAGCTGATTGTCGCGCTCAGCAGCTTACATGGTGCTCCTGAGCGCGTCAGTCTGTGGTCTGAATAAGCTGATAAAGGTTTGCCGGGAATATGCCAAAAAACATGGACTTAAATATAATGTCAGTAAAAAGCAGTTCATGGCTTTTGAGGCGGTGAATGCCAGGTGTCCAGAATGTACCATCAGTTATACTGTATGGCAAATCATTGGTAAGGGTATCTAAATATAAATATCTAGGATACATGGTTACCACCGATGATGATGCTGATATTGGAAGCCGCACCCTTTCCCGCTCCGCTCCCCTTTTCCTTTATTCATTATAATAATTTAATAGTATGTATCTCATTATTATTTGATATGTTCTTCTTAGTAGATATATATACCCACATTACACATACACGTTAGGTACACAAAATACACTAGACAAGCGTCCCTGGCACTCATTCAGCTGGTCTCACTGAAAACCAGCGTCATGGACTGTGACATAAGCTGAGTGAGGGCCATTTATACTAGACGTCATAACACATCATAATATTCATTTGGCACTGTCTGGACATGATTGAATATAGTTTTGTTTTTTTCCCCCTTTTGTTTTATTTTTATGTATTTTTAAATGTTTTATGTTTTGTTTTCTGTTTGTGCCAAATTGTGTTCTGTTTACAATTGCTATATGTTCTGTGTTGTGATGTCTATAATAATAAATATTTTCTTTCTTTCTTTCTATCCTACATATTTATATTTAGATACCCTTACGTTGTCACGTAGGGCTAATATGTTGGCTCTGATATTCTCGCGATGCTCGGTGGGAGTAAAATTTACCGTTTTCTGCGCTTACTGCACTGCACTATACACATGAGTCCTGTGGGCTAACTACACGCAGAAAGTCTAGTCTCCCTTCGAGTGCAATTCAACAATTCTTTCAGGGCGTTGTTGGGGCTGCCCCGCTACTGCAGCGCCTCGGGCATGTTTGCGGCGGTGCGCACGGACTGCTTGCCACCATGCGCATGAGGCGTGCGTCTCTCGGTGCGCAGGGTATGGGGCAGCCCGAATACCGTCCTGAGGATGATCGCGGGTAGGGTAGATTATAATATACATTGTTGTATCAGTCATCTGCAGCAGATGCAGGCAATCTTATCATTTTTTTATTTTTTATAATATAATATTTTTTATTTAAAATTCTAATTCTAAATTAAAATGACGTGAATGTAAAATGTAGAAGCAATGTAATGTATGGGCCTTCGTTATGATATAATGTTATTATGAGTGTAATTTGCCTGAAATTAATGACATTTTATTATATTTTTATTTATAACTATATATATATATATTGTCATTAAAGAATAAATAGAACTGAGTCCTGAACTCCGAGATCTAATCCGAAATGAGGTGATCCGGCAGAGAACCAAAGTCATCGACATTGCTCACCGGATTAGCAAGCTTAAGTGGCAGTGGGCTGGCCATATTAGCCGCAGAACCAACAATCGATGGGGTGAACGAGTTCTAGACTGGAGACCACGTCTTGGCAAACGTAATGTAGGGCGCCCTCTGGCTAGGTGGGGGGACGATCTGCGCAGGTTGGCTGGCAAGAGCTGGATGCGAGAAGCCATGGATAGATCACAGTGGCGAACAATTGCAGAGGCCTACGTCCAGCAGTGGACTGGGAAAGGCTGATGATGATGAGAACTGAGTATTTTATGAATATTTTTTATTCACTAAATAAGTGTCATTATTAATATCAAGCTCGTTTTTTCGTCTGCTTTTTTTAGAATCTAGCTTGTATCGCCCGGGAAGCGAACCGAAAAAAAAACGTAACATTAAAAATGGCTTTCTTCTTCTTTAGCCATTTTCAACCTCTAGGGTGTAGGCCTCCTTCAATTTATGTCAATGTTGTCGATCTTGGGCGGTTTCTATTCACTTTGTTCTTGCCAGCCTTTTGATGTCGTCACACCAACGCATTTGGGGTCTTCCTCTTTTGCCCTTCTCGTCCCACGGTCTCCACTCTACCACTGCCTTGCACCACGACCCGTGTTTTCGGGCTACATGACCAGCCCACTCCCAATTCAACTTCAACACCTATTTCGCAACGTCGCTTACTTTGGTCTGCTGTCTGACCCACTCATTTCTTTTATGATCCTTCAGTTTTACTCCTACCAGCATCCTCTTAATTGCCATTATGAATAGTCATTATTAAGGATAATTATTCTCCAAGAAACCGTTTTACACCCGTATTTTGTGTAAGATTCCATAATACCAATACTTTCGGTACATCTTCATCATTTGAAAAAAATAAAAATGGCTATTTTATTTCACAAATCGACACAATCAATACTAAAATTATTTTTTCTCCAAGAAACATCAGGTCTCACCCTCGTCTGTCGTATACAATTTCCACAGTAGGTACAGTCAACTCCAAAAATATGTATACACTTTAGGACGTTGTCACAATATATAATATAAGAAAGTAGACCTCTACTTTCTTATAGGTAAGTATTGTGACAAGGTCCTAAAGTGTATACATATTTTTGGAGTTGACTGTACCAAAACTAGTTATATTATAATTATACAAGTGTCACACTTAGGGTTTGAGTGTCAGAGCTAGGGTTTCTTGGAGAAAATGTATCCTTAATACTGATACAATCGATTAGTATATTAAAATAGTCAAGCTTAATTTTTAAATTTTATTCCGTTTATTTTACGATACAAGACAAAAAGAACTGAACGCAGTGATTTCTTTTAAAAATAAAGTTTTTTTAATCCTCTTATAAACTGTCCCACTGTCAAAGGTCTGCATCATAGAAATCAAGTTATCGCTACTATAATGGGATTAGGCTTAATTACCACGCTTGCCAAATGCGGATTGGTGATCACAAATCCGAGCTGTGTCCGAAAAATTCGAAACATACTTTTCGCTCGACCCGGGAATCGAACCCAGGACCCTGAGATATCGGCCCAGTACTTAAACCACTAGACCAACAGGGCGTTAAAAATAAAGTAATTTTTCCAAAATAATGTTCTAACTTAAGGTACCCGCCGGGGCGATGACGCGGTTAGGGACAAGCTTGCAAATAAAAGATAAATTACTAACATACCCCTAAACCCCTTAACTACATAAAATCACCAAACCCCCTACCCCAAAAAAAAAATTATAATAATAATGACAGTACATTTTATACATCTTATTAACATTAACCATGCACGACTGCCTAAACTTAGGAGGATTAGTATTGAAATTTAATTTAGTTTAATTTTATCGCAGAGCAAATGTCAAAAATAATTTGTAACACTTTAAAAAAACAAGCACAATAAAGGCACGGAACCAGTGTCCGTGAAATTTCAAAAAAAAAAAAAGGTAACTATAGTTCTAGATTAAATAGAGTAAAATATTATATTGTTTTCTTTCCAGGGGAATTTTGGGCTACCGTATAAAGTGGTAGCTAAGCCCCCACAAAGCCTCCACAAAATTTGGAATATAACCTTTAGATCAAAAATCAAAAATGTCTTTATTCAATTTAAGTCCATACAGAACATTTATGAATGTCAAATATTATGTAATCTACCGCTGATTCGGAATGTCAATTTCTACCGAGAAGAATCAGCAAGAAACTCAGTAGTTACTCTTTTCAAATAATATAGTAATTAAAATTTTCATTCTTATACAAATTACGATTACAGTGACAGTATGATTTGTGATTAAACGAGTATACGATCAACTGTACAGAATATTCTTTTTATACATATATTATTTCCACTTAAAAACGTCAATATGTGCCTTATAATGAGAACTATTAACAATTGGTTATATACAATGTCATGATAATCGATTAATTGCACATACAATTGTAATGACTTATTTTTAGCAGTATAAATAAAATCGTTATTAGCCCACAATACATCAGTTCTACATCGCGGGTAAGGCTGTACACATTTATTTATTTATTACCATCTTCTGTACCCCATTTATTCAGGACACAAACACAGAAGGAACTCATTTTCCTATCCGCTTAGCTACCACTGTTCTATAAAACAGATTGACAAGTAGGAAAAACACCCTACGATAGGG
Organism: Marasmia exigua; assembly: GCA_019059595.1. Lineage (NCBI taxonomy): Eukaryota > Metazoa > Arthropoda > Insecta > Lepidoptera > Crambidae > Marasmia > Marasmia exigua. Next base: position 13,746,577 of record CM032464.1, read on the forward strand.
TAAAAACAGATACCCTTCTACAGCAGTGATGTTATACCACGTACCATAATTTAGGTCATCGTACAATGTACCATAGCACTTTCACTATGGTACTAAAAAGCACCATAATTTTCACAACTTTCATTTATGCTAACTTTTTGTCATTTTCGTACACGAAAATTACACACAATTACATTACAATGTAAAGGTTGTTTTTAACGTTCCTGAAAATAACGGTTCGTTTCTTTTCTGTGGATGCATAGCTTAGCTTAGGAACATAATGCCTTATCTGTAAATTACCCCAACATTTTTTTTGCCTTGAGAAACACATTAGTAAAGTGTCCTATGTCGACACCTCAATACACTGCATCCGTCCTCCAGCAGGTGGACAGGTGTAGTGAGGGGCTTTCCTCCTGGTTTGAGTTCTAATAACGAACGTCGTCCAGAGGCATACCAACCAAAACCCTCTGGGTGGCAGAAGGTGTCTCCAGCCTGTTGTAAGATACGGTTAAATGGGCCTTCGGAATACATGTGCGTGTCTTCGAATGGGGAGTGGTTCGCTTACCAATCGGCTCCGAGGATTTGCTTGGGCCATAGAATTATTAGCAGGGCGGCATGTTAAGAGACCTGCGGAGGTCAGTTCAAATTCAATTCGAGGCAAGCTTCGCCGTTCCTAGGACACCTTACTATCTCTGTCGCGCCACCTGCGACCCTTACGTGCGAGTAGAAAGAGCAAGATGGCTGTTTGAAAAAAAACTACGAATTGAGAACCTCCTCCTTTTTTTTTTGAAGTCGGTTACTTAGTAAAAAAATTGTGTGCATTTGCGAATACCAAAAATGATTAATGAAACTTGATTCTATTTTGATTTTCTTTAAATAACTGTGTAACTAGACAACACAAGCTGTGTTTTGGTTTTATATAATGAATAATTGTGTTTTAATATAAAATAAATAAGGCAAAAAATAGGTCGGTAACGTCGTAAAATTTACGATATGTAATACATATGCATATATTTTTAAGTTTGTAAATATTTGTAAGACAATGTTTTAACACAGACAGATAAATAATTCCTTAATCCGAGTAACAGCAATGAAATAATATCAAATTGCAAATTATTTTGGTATTGTATGGGAAACACATTGTTCGCCGGCTCCTTAAGTTCAGGGTCTGCGCATGGCACACAATCCGAAACCGTTGCTTGTCGAATTGTGTGATATATATATTTAGTCGCCTGATAGAAAGCGACAATGATGATGCGTCTAGGATGATACGTGTTTGCCTAAAAAATGATTGTTCACTCTTGTCTTAAAGATGTCCAGATTAAAGTGGTCAGGAAAAGCAGACTGTAAGCAACTTCTCAGTACCGAAACAATTAACCGACATCATCAGCCTATCGCAGTCCACTGCTGGACGTAGGCCAATTGTACGCCACCGTGATCTATCCATGGCTTTTCGCATCCAGCTCTTGCCAGCTATCCTGCGCAGATCGTCCATCCACCTAGCCAGAGGGCGCCCTACATTACTTTTGCCAAGACGCGGTCTCCACTCTAGAACTCGTTTACCCCATCGATTGTCGGTTCTGCGGCTAATATGGCCAGCCTATTGCCACTTAAGCTTGCTAATCCGGTGAGCAATGTCGATGACTTTGGTTCTCTGCCGGATCACCTCATTTCGCACATTTAACCCGCGTAGTAGAAAAATGCAGAGCAAACGAATATTCTTTTCAGATTCCTATAACCATACCAAAGCATACCAAAGCGCTCGGGTTTCATCTATGTCTATCTAAGCCATCGATCCGACCTAGGGTGCGACATTACCTATTTGAAAATTGGTTTATGTGTGTTTTTTTTAAATTAATGTCTATTTTTAGTCTCCTTCAACACCAAGCATGGGCCTGCGTTTATTAGTTCTCGTGGCGTGCGCTTGCGCACTTGTAGAGGGCGGAAAATTCAAAGACCATTTCCCTCCTGACTATCTACAAGCGTATTATTACTACACAAACGCTACAGTGGAGCTGAGCCGTCTGCTGTGAGTATTATTAAAATCACTTTTAAAAATCACTTTTAAAAATCACTTTTAAAATCACTTCTAAAAATCACTTAATATTTACTTTAAAAATCACTTTTAAAAATAAATTAAAACTTCACTTACATACTTGAAATACAAAAACTTCAAATTCCAAAGCCGTTCGCTGAATACCGGTTGCTAACTCCTTACGCATAAATTATGAATCGCCCGACTAGATGCATACACAGGACATTCCATAATATGTATATTATTTATCTATAAAATCCCATAATATGTATAATATTTATCGAAATATAGAAGATCTCAAATATACTTGACAGTTTTTACACTTAGCACTCACCGATTCTCACCACAATGCTATGTAATGATTTTGATTGTAAGCAATTATTGTGTTTAATTTATTTTTATTTTTCGTAATTTGTCGCTATATCCCCGTGTACCCGCGCAGCCTCTGGGTGTCGGCTGAAAATCAGTGATTTCGCCTCGTGCGGATGCTTCACTGAGCCTTCTTCTTCTTATTTTATTTGTGGCAATCAACTTCTCGACTGAGAATTACTCCTGCCATTATCATGTTTTAGATTTTAGGCATTATTAAGCGGGACAACCGAAGATAATTCGCCAATGTCAAGTAACTCATTGAGAACAAGTAGGTAGTCAACAGTCGAAGTCAGTCAAAGTCTCAGTCACTCAATAAAACGCCGGTGTTTTGCGTTTTATCGACCTACGGATTCAGCGGATATCACTCTAAAAGCAATCGCGAGTTTTAAGACTCTATTAGGTCCAAGCAAGTTGTCACGAGACAACGCACTCGACACACAATAGCAGTGTTAAAAACGATACAATCCAACGATTCTTATTATTAGGATCACTTTGCGGCACTTCACTGCACAAATAAACACCAAACTTGCACACTAAAAACCACTAGACACTAATTTAAAACCTTTGAATTGCATCAGCCCACGCGGCTTCTTTTAGCCCTACCTGCCGAATCCCACACTGAGCCTTGACCCACTGGTTGCTGCAGCATACACACAATAGGTAACTACATAATATTTTTTTTTTATGTTTTGTTTTCTTTAAAATTGTAACTTGGAAGCTTTTTATATTCTGATGTGTGTATGTTATTGTAACCAATAAACATTTTATCTATCTATTAAATTACATCCGTCATCGCGCATCTCGTCGCCATTTACTGTTGGCACGCATGCCGTGTCGTAGCACGAGTCCCCCGTATGTCGTATGCACACCGCTTCAATGCACTCTTGGGTCGCCAACCCCACAGTGACTTGTTTGTGGATCCGTGGCACAGTATAGTGTCTACATGCCAGTCCTTCTGTGAGGGAGACTGTGAATAGACGTTTGCTTACTTCATATTATCAGTTCTATCATGTTACTTATAATTTTGTTTTGATATTTTATATTAATATTTTTGGTACTGTGTGTTTCAATTACGTAATTAGGTTTCAGTGCCTGTGTAATTGAATAAATAAAAGTAAAGTAAAGTATCAGCCTATAACTGTCCCACTGCAGGGCAATAATCGATCAGAGAAATCTATGAATAACTAAATAAAATATTTTTTTAGGCAGCCAATAAATAAAGCAAAATAATTCACACAAACGTGACCAGTTTTTATTTTTATAGTAGCACAGTATATTGGCTCTCCTCAGCCTGATTGCTTACCAGCAAGAGAAGAGCCCAAGTTGCAATCACAACGGAATCTATGTCAAGGCATCACCTCCGCCATACTGGCCCACGAGATACTTTTTCACGCTTCACATCAATACATACAGATAGTTATACTTTATAGCACCAAATACACAAATTACTAGGCATTACAGAAATTTAGTGAAAAATATCGGCGGTGTCATCGCGGTAAGCGATTTCTACCAGACAGCCTTTGGGCAAAGGACAATTGATAGTAGAGAAGGGCTAAACATAAAATATATATTTTTCATGTAAACTTTGGAGGAGGCCTATGTCCAGCAGTGGACGTCTATTATCTGAAATTATGAGCAAAATCACGCCTGATGGAAAGCGACAATGATGATGAAACTACTAAAAATCGCAGAACATACATAGGGGTTCAGATGAGCCGCAGTCATGCATCTAATAAACATTTTTGGACCACTGAAAATGGGCCATCCTGCCTTTTTTTTTTATTTATTTGGACCAACAAACAATTACACTAAAGTATTACTTAATAATACTATAAAGAACACAATCTTAAAAGTATAATCAACCCCGTTGTCGACAAATTGAAGTTATATAATGGGGGACAGTAATAAAAGTCATAAATGATACACACAAGAGAGAGAACAGTCATACTTACATTAACATATTTACGAATTATTCGACCTAAAATCATACATCCATACTTAAATTAAAAGCTTTCTCTTAGACGAGCCTGAGAATTAGAGGTGAAACTGTGTAAAGAAAGAAACATTTTATTGATCATCACAATAAATAATTTAACAATGAACACTCATTAGAAAACATTACAACTACAGACAAAGGTGAGTACGAGAACAGACGATGGGTAGGTAAATACATAGTTATATAATGAAAATATTCTAAATAAATAGGTGTGTGTGTTTACTTATTTTACGAGTGGTGCATGCTCTCTCTGCGTTCGTTTTACAAGTTAGTTGTGCGAACAAGTGTTTGAGCGACATCATATGGTAAACGAACATAAATTTAATTATAAATTTGATATAAATTTTTTTGAGGAGGTGGTTGCTGTCTTATTAAATTTATTTCACTATACCGCATGGCGCGGATGAAAATCGCTCTGTCTGTATAGCGTCACGCTAACGTCAATGCGTCAATGGTATAACTTTGCAGGGTTCCAGAGGATGCGACCAATGTGCAGCTGGATAATCCCGGTCGCCATTACGCCCTACTGGTTGCTTTTCTCCAGGACGTAACCTTTAACCTGGGTAAATCGTGTCCGTAAGTAATGCCGGCATAGATCATATCTTTTAGCCCTCGACGAAAAACGACGGGGTGTATAAGTCCGAAGTGTCTGAGACACACACACATACGTGTGTGTGTGTGTGTGTGTGTGTGTGGGCATCGTAGCTCCCGAACGAATCAACAGATTTTGTTTTTTTTATTTATTTATTTATTTATCAAGCAACGCAAGCAATAAAATTAGGTTAAAATTAAAATGAATGATTTTATTTGTAAGTATTGCTCGGTTATACTAAAGCTTGTGTGTGGAGTTTTTTTTTTTATATATGAGAGGTGGCAGACGAGCAGACGGATCACCTGATGGTAAGCAATTCCGCCGCCCATGGACACCCACAACACCAGTGGAGTCACAAGTGCACTGCTAACCTTTTCCCCTTCCCCCCGTTGGGCCTCCGGTAACCTCACTCACACTGCGAAACACAGCGCTGGCGCTGCTTCACGCCGGTCTTCTGTGAGGCAGTGGTATCACTCCGGTCGAGCCGGCCCATTCATGCTTAAGCGTGGCGTGACATTTAAAAGTTTAAGAGTTTTCGAGGACACTATCTGCTTTATATTTGTAGTATGGTATGGGAGGTTCTGAGAGTAGTTTGTTCTTGCGTGCAAGGAGCTGATGGATTATTATTATTATATTGAGTGTGTGAATTGAATGTAAAGAGTGAGACTGTGTCCGAAGTTGCGGTTATTTTGTGAATTTTGTCACGTCACCGATGGTCGCGAATAGAAAGCCGAGATGATGTTGTTATATTCTCTATCTTACCTATCTTGACTCCCTCGGTGGCGCAATGGTTAGTAGGTCGCACCTTAAAGCGACGGTTGCGCTTGGGTTCGATCCCCGGGTCGGGCCAAAGTTTGTACCTGAGTTTTTCTGTTAAGAAATTCTCAGTATTAGCCCGAAGTCTGGAAGTTGGCGGTCTAGTACCCCCGTGCCTCGGAAAGCACGTTAAGCTGTTGGTCCTGCGCCTAATCCCTCTTCGGTCGAGTCACACGAGTGTCCCATCGAAATAAGAGGGTACGGGAATAGAGAGTGCACTGTGTCTGCGCAAATACTTGTGCACTATAATATGTCCTGCGTCCATGGCTGATCGCTGAGATTGGCCGCCATGACCGAAATATCGGTTTGGAGGACATTATTATTATCTTACCTTTATTTTCTTTTGGCCAGGCATTCCTATGATAAATACTACTACAAATCACTCGACAACCAATTCTCGAAGGCGTTTGTCAACCCCGCTGCTGTAACAGCTCGTCAAAATCAATTGTTCAGAGAGGTTGACAGGACTGTTCATAATGTAAGTACGATATTACACAATATAAAAAAACTATTTATCATATACATTACAAATGTATGTTAAATAAGCTATACAATTTAAAAATCTCGCTGAAAAGCGAACGTTCTCGTTTTTACCCGACTACGGCGAAGCAAAAAGGAGGATTATGATTTCGACCCGAATGTATGTACGTATGTATGGTTGTTCATCTGTTCCCTCATAACTTCTAAACTATGTTTTTTTTTTTTTTATGCTAGAGGCGGACAAACGAGCAAGCGAGTCACCTGATGGAAAGTAATCATCGCCGCCCATGAACATCTGCGAAATCAGAGAGATCGTTAATGTGTTGCCGGCCTATGTAGTTATCATATTTGAACAAATGAGGCGTCTTTAGAAGCTTCTTGATGGTCTTCTAGTTATAAGCGACATGACCTCACGTTATATTGACTACTACCCCCTAGGGGACTTAGAGTAAGGAACTAAAAAAAAATACTTGTAGGTACCGTGTGGGGTATCAAATGAAAGAGCTTTTTAGCACCTTTCAAATATGTATTTACATAACTAAAAATAAAGTTTAAAAACTAAAACAAAAAGACAAAATTGTCTCTGCTGAAATTATTGTGCCGTATTACCGTGGTCGTATGCCACCTACTGTCATCATCATCAGCCCATTTAAGTCCCCACTGCTGGGGCACGGGCCTCCCTCAATCACATGAGGGGTAATTGCCATACTCACCACGCTTGGCAGACGGGTTGGCGAGGGTTTTGTATAAATGCAGAGTTTTCCTAGTCGCCTTTTACGACACCTCGGTAAGAGTGAGGGTGGCCTATTCTACTCTGCCGGGGACCATACGGCTTAGCACGGGGGCCACATACTGTAGCAAAACAGATTCATTATAATAATAAAATAAAATCAATGTGGCATACGACCACGGCGATACGGCATAATAATTTCAGCAGAGACAACTTTCTTGTTTCGTACTTTTTAGAGTGTGTTTTTTGCTGGTCGGGTTTTAGTTTTAAACTTTATTTTATAATATTATGAGCCCAAGCGGCAAAGGCCTCTCTACCCATTATCAAGCTCTCCCAGTCCTAGAAACATAATATTGCACTTGATTTCTTTTAATTTCTCTTTCTGTTGGTTTAGGTGGTGGAATACTTGAACAGTGGCGCCTGTTCAGGATTAACCGCGAGCGAGTGTAATCAAAAAGTGGAAGACGCTGCAAATGATAACCCAACCCAGTACAAGCATGCGGTAAATATAACCTTATTTTTATTTACAGTAAATGTTGAAAATCCGTTGGGGGGAAAGGTCCTCGAATGGAGGCCACGTACCTACAGGAAGTCGCACTCGTTGCAGGCCCCCCACAAGGTGGACCGACGATCTGGTGAAGATCGCGGGAATCCATTGGATGCGAGCGGCACAGGACCGATCTGTATGGAGAACATTAGGGAAGGCTATGTCCGTCCAACAGTGGACGTCTATTATCTGAAATGTTGATGATGAAATGTAGAAAATCAGGTCCACCGCGCCTGGCGTAATTAGAACCTCATTCCTAAATCCAATCGGCGTATTCCCGCTGTCCATTCCGTACTGGTCCTCCCCGGGTTGAGATCGACAGGAGGTGGACAACGGGATTTTTTAAAGATTTGTGTTGATGTCCGATAAGCAGGGGGCGTGGGTAACGGGTTAGATCCCCGGGTCCGGCCAAAATTTGTACCTGAGTTCGGTCGTGACCCACACCAAAGATTAGGGTAAGGGAATACTTGAATTTGTACACACACTTGAGCATTTTAATATATCCTACATAGTTACGTGGATCGTTGAGATAGGCTGATGTACCCGAATTGGTTGGAGGATATTATTATTACTATTTAAGTCCAATCAATGTTGACATTCTTGAAAATTCACGACAGAGACAGGAGGAAATTTATCTACTCATGTGACAGGAGACCTTGACAAATGTCTCGGCCAAAAGCCCGAATAGTTTGTACGTATGCAGAAAGCTGCATACGTTTTGAGTACCTACCGGTTCGTGAGCGAGACCGAGACTTGAGACAGAGACACACTGCCTACAAATGAAGACAGTCAAGTTCTCCTATCTCGGTCCCTTATCTCTGTTGCGAGCGCCTCAACTTTCCTTAAGGTAACGGGCAGTGCACACTAGCGACGCCAATCGATTTTAATTTCTAGCTACTAAATCGGATCTATTTTAAAAAAAAATTGGTTACAACCTCTCGGCAAACATTTATACTATTTACTAAATACTTATACTTAGCTTTTGGGTCTACTTTAATACTCAAAATTTGAATTATCGCCAAAAGCGGCCACTTTTGGCGTGAATCAATTTTTTACGTACAAAATCGGACCCAATGTTTGTACATGGTTGTTTAATAAATAGTATAAGTGTTTGCCGAGAAGTTGTAATCCCGAAATTGTTTAAAATAGATCCGGTTCAGTAGCAAAAATTTAAAATCGATTGGCGTCGCAAGTGTGCTCTACCCGTCTCCTTAAATTCACATCGCTTTATATTTATAAACAACCTTAAGGCTAGACCATCACAAGGTACTATTTCATATGTTTGACGACCCGTTTGGAGCAGTGGTAGTGAACGCTGTCGGATTTCGGGTTCGATCCCCGCACAGACAAACATTTTTATTCATGAACATGTAGGTATGTTTGTATTGGTCAGGGTGTTTTCTATGTATTACAAATAAGTATTTACAAAAGAAAAGTATTGAATGTATATATTTGTAATTCCACTGTTGATTCTGATATTCGTAACTCAGGTGCTTGAGCTACCTATCTCGGTGTCAGATCAATGTATGTGATGTTGGGTGAAATAAAAATATTATTCATCGTCAGCCCATTTAAGTCCCCACTACTGGGGCACGGGCCTCCCTCAATCACATGAGGGGTAATTGCCATACTCACCACGCTTGGCAGACGGGTTGGCAGGGTTTTGATATAAATGCAGAGTTTTCTTTCTCTGGGTGCTGATGATCATGTCAGCAGCTTTACCTTAGTCGCCTTTTACGACACCTCGGTAAGAGTGAGGGTGGCCTATTCTACTCTGCCGGGGACCACACGGCTTGTATACCAAATATTAGATTATAATAATATTATCCAATATTCAGAATCTCCCAATGAATACTGTGTTGTCTATGTGACGTGTACGTTTTGTTTGTTCTAGTTAGTGACCGTGTCCAGTATATTTTGATTTTTTATATATAGTTAAAATTAAATTAATTAAAGAGATCCAGCTCTAAACACCGGACAATTTCGTTTTCGAAAATGTGTCTCTTTAATCACTCTACATTGGCAAAGTTAAATCGAAATACGATAGACGCAATAACAAAAAAAAACATTTTAGATGATACAATAATATGGCCGTGTGGTCCCCGGCAGAGTAGAATAGGCCACCCTCACTCTTACCGAAGTGTCGTAAAAGGCGACTAAGGTAAAGCTGCTGGCATGATCTTCAGCACACAGAGAAGGAAAACTCTGCATTTATATCAAAACCCTCGCCAACCCGTCTGCCAAGCGTGGTGAGTATGGGAATTACCCCTCATGTGATTGAGGGAGGCCGTGCCCCAGCAGTGGGGACTTAAATGGGCTGACGATGATGATGATGATGAATCAAATATTTTAAATACTAATATACCTAAATAAATTAATTTAAAATCTTAGCAACCTTTAGTTTTTTCGACTTATGTGTTTTTCTAATTTCAGTCTGAGACTCTACTGGCAGTCGGAGACTTAGCCAGAGTGTTCTTAAATCACACTTACGAGTCGGAGGCAGAAAATTACGACGTCTTCTCTACCTTGGTCAAGGGCAAAGAACAACTCAAAGAGTTGGTATTGAGCGGCGTGGTCGTACAGCAACACTTGAATGGACAGAAGCTGAGAGGCAAACAAGGTCAATGTCCTCAAGGATAACCGCAAAGAAATCCTATCCCCAGCATTGCTTCGAAATAACGGATGTGTTTGTAATGACTGTTGGAAATGTGACGTTTTTTTTCTTCTTAATCCCCATAGAAAGCAGTAATAATTTGTTAGATCGCTAAAATTTATGAAACCTATTTGCAAGCCTTTACAAAATGTATATACGTTGAGAATATATAAAGGAATTTATAACGGTTTCTCTTCTCGGATTTGTTGTTAACTGTTAATTAAGGCCATTGTGTTTTATTTCATTAAATTATCATTATTTGCTTATATTTTGGAAACTATGGAAATAAAAAGCTATCACTTAAAATGTTTTATTTACTTATAACCGAAAATCGAAATACTCAATTTTCTAGTTATAACCTATGTTCTCATGTACATGACTGATATAGATAAAAAGTTTTAGTGTAAATAAAAAATATAATAATAATAATAATTCTCACAACATCTCATACGTTGACCTGATTCCGTACTAAGTAGCTTAAGCACTTGTGTTACAGAATCAGACAACAGAGGAACACAAATATATACTTAAATACATATATTACACCCAGACACCGAACAAACACAAGTGTTCATCGCACGAATGTTTGTCCAGGATGGGGATCGAACCCACGACCTTTGGCGTAAGAGGCAGAGTCACTACCAATTGCGCCATCCGGTCAGTCAATAAAAAATATTTAAACCTTATCTACTTAATCGAATACGATCATATGAAGAAGACAATCATAGGGATGAATTAATTTGGCTGTTGGAGTCAATACATAAACGTTCAATTTACCTTTGTTTGCTAAAACGGTGTTATAGAGCAGTTTCGACGTTTGATACCAAAAAAAAACATACACAATTCTAGTATTTGACAATTTTTTTATTATTTTTGTAATGAAAAGACCTCTTAATTATAGAAACATCGTTGAAAGAATTACTTACTATTCTCATTTAAACTGCCAGTAGTACCTATCACAACTTTAAAATCACATTATTTTGGGCACACCCATAACGCTCCATAGTATTTTGTATGCATTTCCTTTGAATTTTGTATGGTATATCAAATGTTTCGTTTATATCAATGGTTCTATTATAATAGTGGGTGCAAATTGTATGGGTTATTCAATGGTATAATATTTTTTAATAATTTCATACTTTTAAAATGGACTTTACGTGACCATGAAACCGGCTAGACGTTATATTTTTAATAGAGATTGTTTCTATTTGGCACATGTTTACCTATTTTCGAAAAAAACCGGTCAAGTGCGAGACGGACTCGCCCATGAAGGATTCCGTAGCAGCATGTAAGATATATGGAAGGTAAATTGCCGTTTACGGTTTATAACGTATTAAAAAAAACTACTTACTAGATCTAGTCCAAACCCATTTTCGTTGTTAGTTTTCATGATTATGTAAATCACATTTTTTTTTAGTTTTATAATTCATTTATTATAGAAGTTAGAGGGGGGACACACAATTTAAAACTTTGGAAGCGTCTCTTGCGCAAAGTATTGTGTTTAGAAAAAAATGATGTTAAAAACCTCAACATCATTTTAAAGACCTATCCATAGATACCCCACACGTATAGGTTTGATGAAAACAAAAATTTTAAGTTTCAGGTTCAAGTATGGAGACACCCCCCACTTTTTTATTTTTTCCAAAATGTGTAAATCGTAATGCGGTTAACAAAATACATCTATTTACTAAGTTTCAATAGTATAGTTCTTATAGTTTCGGAGAAAAGTGACTGTGACTTAGGGGCGGACGGACAGACATGACGAATCTATAAGAGTTCCGTTTTTTGCCACTTGGTTACGGAACCCTAAAATGAATGAAAACTGGTTCATAGCACCGGTTAACAAAGGTAACATTTATGAATATGTCCGAAAATCTCAGATACGGTTCTCAACATTCCAATTGTTTTCGTGACTCCATGAAAACCGACGAGAAGCTGTGAGTGGGAGCCCAATCCGGGGCAAAGGGAATGAATGAATGAATTTAATATGCTTATAGCACTCAAAATAATAAATTAAAACTTAAAACTAGATATTACAGGATATGTACAACGAATGCCTTATCACTATGAGCGCGCATCGTAGATAGAAACGTCAGTCAGTTAAGATTTGCTCTGGGGCCCGCCGCTGCTCCTCTGCGCTGTTGCTTAAGCGCAGTTTGTGTCTTATTTTTTTTCTTTTGTTTCTTATTAATAACTGAGTGTGTTTTTTGTTTCTTTTTTTGAGTCAGCGGCGTTACATTTTCCTGGCGGCGCTGCCCAGCTTGCACATCATTCCGCAGCCGTTCGGGTTGTACTATAGGTGCTGCGCCGCCCCTAGCCTCCTTTTCTTTTAGTCAATTTAGATTACTGAGGATTCATTACAATATTTTCTCTATTACCAATAAATACTCCAGAGTTTTGTTTAAGGAAAGTATTTCTGTTCGACAAGTAAAGTAAATACAGTCCAAACGCTGATATTTGGCACGTGGCACAAGTCGGAAATAAAACTGTTTTGACATTTTCGCATAGAAAATACGCTTTACAACACGCCCCCTGCCAATGTCACTGAAGTGCCTTCTGATCTTGGTCGTACTCTATAATGCCATAGTCATAATTGTAGTCATATTCTTTATTGCATCATGGTTAGAAAAGGTCTTATAGTAAAAGAAATTTAAGTCAATTTAATTTAATCTTTACATTTTCTCCCTGCTGAAATAACAAAATATAAGTGAAACACAACAACGTAATAATTTACTTAACTTTTTAATCCTAACTGACTTTTTTAAATCATTTCATTTTGACTCTCTCAACTTCTAAGCAAGTAGGCGTAGCACTGTAGCTCGTAGCACACTATATCACGTAGTATGCTAGAATGCGTAGCACGCTAGATTGAGAGAGTATTTGCGAGATCTAGCGTGCTACGCAGACTAGTATGCTACGCGATATAACATGCTTACAAGATGTGGCGTGCTACTAGAACTATAGTGCTACGCAATCATTCTAATGTGCTACGCAGTCTCGCATGCTACGCGATATAGAGTGCTACAAGACGAAGCGTGCTACGAAATCAATCCTGTGTGCTACGCAGTCTAGCTTGCTATGTATTATAGCGTGCTACGATATCTAGTGTGCTACGAAATCAGCCTTGTGTGCTACGCAGTCTAGCTTGCTATATGTTATAGCGTGCTACAAGATCTAGTGTGCTACGAAATCTATCTTGTGCGCTACGCAGCCTAGCTTGCTATGTGTTATAGCGTGCTACGAGATCTATAGTGCTATGAAATCGATCTTGTGTGCTACGCAGTCTCGCTTGCAGTGTGTTATAGCATGCTACGAGATCTAGTGTACTACGAAATCAATCTTGTGCGCTACGCAGTCTAGCTTCCTGTGTGTTATAGCGTGCTACGAGATCTATTGTGCTATGAAATCTATCTTGTGCGCTACGTAGTCTAGCTTGCAATGTGTTTTAGCATGCTACGAGATCTAGTGTGCTACGAAATCAATCTTGTGCGCTACGCAGTCTAGCTTGCTATGTGTTATAGCATGCTACAAGATCTAGTGTGCTACGAAATCTATCTTGTGCGCTACGCAGCCTAGCTTGCTATGTGTTATAGCGTGCTACGAGATCTATTGTGCTATGAAATCGATCTTGTGTGCTACACAGTCTCGCTTGCAAATTGCAATGTGTTAGAGCATGCTACGAGATCTAGTGTACTACGAAATCAAGCTTGTGCGCTACGCAGTCTAGCTTCCTGTGTGTTACAGCGTGCTACGAGATCTAGTGTGCTACGAAATCGATCTTGTGCGCTACGCAGTCTAGCTTGCTATGTGTTATAGCGTGCTACGAAATCTAGTGCGCTACGAAATCAATCTTGTGCGCTACGCAGTCTAGCTTGCTATGTGTTATAGCGTGCTACGAGATCTATCGTGCTATGAAATCAATCTTGTGCGCTACGCAGTCTAGCTTGCTATGTGTTATAGCATGCTACGAGATCTAGTGTGCTACGAAATCAAACTTGTGCGCTACGCAGTCTAGCTTGCTATGTGTTATAGCGTGCTACGAGATCTATCGTGCTATGAAATCTATCTTGTACGCTACGCAGTCTAGCTTGCAATGTGTTTTAGCATGCTACGAGATCTAGTGTGCTACGAAATCAATCTTGTGCGCTACGCAGTCTATCTTGCAATGTGTTATAGCGTGCTACGAGATCTATCGTGCTATGAAATCTATCTTGTGCGCTACGCAGTCTAGCTTGCAATGTGTTTTAGCATGCTTCGAGATCTAGTGTGCTACGAAATCAATCTTGTGCGCTACGCAGTCTAGCTTGCAATGTGTTATAGCGTGCTACGAGATCTATCGTGCTATGAAATCTATCTTGTGCGCTACGCAGTCTAGCTTGCTATGTGTTATAGCGTGCTACGAGATCTAGTGTGCTACGAAATCAATCTTGTGCGCTACGCAGTCTAGCTTGCTATGTGTTATAGCGTGCTACGAGATCTAGTGTGCTACGAAATCAATCTTGTGCGCTACGCAGTCAAGCTTGCTATGTGTTATAGCGTGCTACGAGATCTAGTGTGCTACGAAATTAATCTTGTGCGCTACGCAGTCTAGCTTGCTATGTGTTATAGCGTGCTACGAGATCTAGTGTGCTACGAAATCAATCTTGTGCGCTACGCAGTCTAGCTTGCTATATGTTATAGCGTGCTACGAGATCTAGTGTGCTACGAAATCAATCTTGTGCGCTACGCAGTCTAGCTTGCTATGTGTTATAGCGTGCTACGAGATCTAGTGTGCTAGGAAATCAATCTTGTACGCTACGCAGTCTAGCTTGCTATGTGTTATAGCGGGCTACGAGATCTAGTGTGCTACGAAATCAATCTTGTGCGCTACGCAGTCTAGCTTGCTATGTGTTATAGCGGGCTACGAGATCTAGTGTGCTACGAAATCAATCTTGTGCGCTACGCAGTCTAGCTTGCTATGTGTTATAGTGTGCTACGAGATCTAGTGTGCTACGAAATCAATCTTGTGCGCTACGCAGTCTAGCTTGCTATGTGTTATAGCGGGCTACGAGATCTAGTGTGCTACGAAATCAATCTTGTGCGCTACGCAGTCTAGCTTGCTATGTGTTATAGCGTGCTACGAGATCTAGTGTGCTACGAAATCAATCTTGTGCGCTACACAGTCTAGCTTGCTATGTGTTATAGCGTGCTACGAGATCTAGTGTGCTACGAAATCAATCTTGTGCGCTACGCAGTCTAGCTTGCTATGTGTTATAGTGTGCTACGAGATCTAGTGTGCTACGAAATCAATCTTGTGCGCTACGCAATCTAGCTTGCTATGTGTTATAGCGGGCTACGAGATCTAGTGTGCTACGAAATCATTCCAGTGCTACGTGTGCTAAAATATCGCGAGGCCACGGCTAAGCTCACTTCTCTTATTTTGATACCCAGTCCTTCTTGTAAGATTTGATTGCTTAGGACTGATTAAATTGATCAGCTGCTACTGATGTTTACAGCGTGAAGCAGTGTCTCCATTGTGTTTTGCTGCGTGATTGCGGGTACTGGAACTCATATCTTAAAAAATAAATAAGCAAAAATGTATTCATTTAATAATAATTTTAAGATTTACGTAGGTTTATGTATTTCTGACAGTGCAATACATGGATCCACATTTTACACGAATTGAAACTCACCCTGATAACCATTATAATAAGTAGGTAGCTCTTTATTTATTTATTTCTTATTCATTATTGTATAGTCAATGCATCATAAATATCAAAATATAACTTGACACAGTTAGGTGGATACTTGTAAGCGTTGTTCTAGGTACTATTAAAATAGTACAGTTACTACAATAACCTTTCCCATGTTTTAGGGAAGTTTGTTGTGACTGGTAACATTAATTAGGATTTTTATATTGATAATACGTACGTAGTACCAACTAGAAAAACCAAATTTGTGCTTCAAATTAGAGGTGACAGCAGTAAGGAAATTATCATTCTAGTCTGCATCGACATAAAAAAAAACTCCTCTCCGTTCGCGCGCGAATGCAAGCAATTTATATAAATAAATAAACTTTTTATTATGTATGGCCTTTATTTAGCAGAGCGAGCCGCGGGGCAACAGACGGAACGTGCGCTTCAGTCACAATCAACATTCACTGGTTTTAGACATTTTAGATTAAAATAAACTGAACTTGAGTGAAACATTTTTTTTAAATGCGCGTGCAGCCGTTAAAGGAGACTGGCGAAAGAGGACTCAATATTTTTCGAAACCGTTCCGAATTGGAAACATACTAATTTAATTAAGTAAAAAAAGATTTCTTTTATCTAATTTAAAGTTTATTTTTGAGGATATTTAAAAAGGATATATAAAAAGTTAAATTATTTTCAATTTTAAATGTGGGAGAGCCACGCTTAGGCATGAATGGCTCGACCGGAGTGATACCACTGCTTCTCAGAAGACCGGTGTGAAGCAGCACCTGCGCTGTTTTTCGCCGTGTGAGTGAGGTTACCGGAGGCCCAATGGGGGGGAAGGGGAAAAGGTTGGCAGCGCACTTGTGACTCCACTGGTGTTGCGGGTGTCCATGGGCGGCGAAACTGCTTACCATCAGGTGATCTATCTGCTCGTTTGCCACTTCTCATATATAAAAAAAATTGCTGAACAAAACACACAGTGCAGAGGAAAAACGAAACAATAAGAGAATTTGATCTTTCATTTCAATTTATGCAGTATTAATATCATTATTATGCCTTTGGTCCAAGGGTTGCGGGTTCGATCCCCGCACAGTACAAACATTTGTGTGCATGAACATCTCTGTTTGTATTGGTCTGGGTGTTCTTATATGTATTATAAGTATGTATTTACAAAAGAAAAGTATTATATGTATATATTTGTAATCCCACTGTTGATTCTGATATCCGTAACACAGGTGCTTGAGCTACCTATCTCGGAGTCAGATCAATGTATGTGATGTTGTGAAATATTTATTTATTATTTATATTTTTATTATCTAAAACCACACTTTTAGTCTGTAAATACCTTAGACAATTAAATTGTCTAGGGAAAATACATAGAACTTTGCTGGTCTCCTTTCTTTAATAAACGTGTTTGCAAAACACTTAATTAGTTTTATTTCCTGATTACATATTCATGTATGGGGAAAAAAGTTGCCAAACGTATCATTTTGGGGTAAAAAATCGAATTTGGGGAAATGTTACAAAATGGATCTAGCAACACTGAGAATGCCATTTTTTAGATAGCGGATGGGTCATTTATCACACAATGTTATAGCTGTGACATTACAATGAAAACTCGAAGTAGGTTCAATAAAGCAAATTTTATTTAAATTAAATAAAACACTGCGTGTGTCGCTGGATACTTTAAAACTTTGTCATAATCCGGTTATTCTCACGTCTGACTACTTTGGCCGTTCTGACCTCATTAGCCTTGCTGACCGAGTTGGCCATATTGGCCGTTCTGGCCATATTGACCATGCTGACCTAGTTGACCATCCTGACCATTTTGCCCGTCCTGGCCATATTGGCCTTGCTGACCGTATTGGCCGTTCTGGCCATATTGACCATGCTGACCTAGTTGACCATCCTGACCATATTGCCCGTCCTGGCCATATTGGCCTTGCTGACCGTATTGGCCGTACTGGCCATATTGACCATGCTGTCCTAGTTGACCATCCTGACCATTTTGCCCGTCCTGGCCATA
The DNA here is from genome assembly GCA_019059595.1 of Marasmia exigua. NCBI lineage: Eukaryota > Metazoa > Arthropoda > Insecta > Lepidoptera > Crambidae > Marasmia > Marasmia exigua. The sequence goes on from CM032464.1 coordinate 13,764,478, forward strand.
TTGGCCTTGCTGACCGTATTGGCCGTTCTGGCCATATTGACCATGCTGACCTAGTTGACCATCCTGACCATTTTGCCCGTCCTGGCCATATTGGCGTTCCTGACCGTATTGGCCGTTCTGGCCATATTGACCATGCTGACCATTTTGCCCGTCCTGGCCATATTGGCCTTGCTGACCGTATTGGCCGTACTGGCCATATTGACCATGCTGTCCTAGTTGACCATCCTGACCATTTTGCCCGTCCTGGCCATATTGGCCTTGCTGACCGTATTGGCCGTTCTGGCCATATTGACCATGCTGACCTAGTTGACCATCCTGACCATTTTGCCCGTCCTGGCCATATTGGCCTTGCTGACCGTATTGGCCGTTCTGGCCATATTGACCATGCTGACCATGCTGACCTAGTTGACCATTTTGCCCGTCCTGGCCATATTGGCCTTGCTGACTCTGTTGCCAATCTTGACCTAGTTGGCCATCCTGGCCATATTGAAATTGTTGCCAACCATAACCATATTGGCCGTGCTGACTATATTGGCCTTGCTGACCTTGTTGCCAATCTTGACCGTATTGGCTTTTTTGTCCATATTGGCCTTGCTGACCTAGTTGACCATCCTGGCTGTTTTGCCCGTCTTGGCCATATTGGCCTTGTTGACCATCCTGGCCATACTGACCTTGTTGCCAAACTTGACCATATTGGCCGTCTTGGCCATATTGACCATGCTGACTATGTTGGCCATCTTGGCCGTACTGGCCATATTGGCCTTGTTGGCTATTTTGGCCGACCTGACCATGTTGTCCGTACTGACCATGTTGTCCGTACTGACCTTTCTGAGATTGTCCATTTTGACCGTCATCATCACCGTCCGATTGGTAATTTTGCCAATCCTGGCCATACAAGTTTTTCCATGGCGTAGCCTGTTCGCTGTTCTGAACTGGATTAGTGCTGGTTAAAGCTAATAAGCACGCAACAAACCCAGCAAATACTAGACTCCTCATTTTGTGACAGCACCTGTAATAAAATAATATTTTGTCATTATTGTCTGCGATCTACTTCACTACTATACGTCGTCCGCGGGTTGGAGAACCACTTGGACATGAATAGGCCGGCTCAATTGAATTGGTAGCACGGCCTCAAAGAAAACCGGCGTGAAGCAGCGGTTGCGCTGTCTTTCGCCGAGTGAGTGAGGGTAGCGGATGCCCAATTCGGTGGAAAGGATGGTGGCAACGCTGGTAACTCCACTGGTGCAGTTAGCAGGGGCATTCACGCTTACCATTCTTTTGGTTAAGTTATCCATCTAATCGTCTTCTAAAATGGAATATCCACCCGGCAATAATGTATGAAACCGAAAAATTTTTTTTAATCATTTCGTTGATCTAGCATGCTAAATGGACTTCATTCATGATTCCTAAAATATGAGGATTTTGGGATGTAAATGATAAAAAAATAGCGGTGTATAAAAAACCATTGTCTAACTAACTGGTAATGCCATATTGCCACTTTTTAAAGGTTTTGTATAATCTGCCTACCCCTTAGATTAAATCAAAAAGAGGTTTAATCGAAGCCCTACCAATAAGGGGTAGGCCTTAGATTAAACCTCTTTTTAATTTAATCTCGCGCATAAATTAAATTAATTCTTTTTTGTTTGTCTCAATCTCAATTGTATTTCGACTGCTACGTAGATATGGAACAGATGCGCAATGATGTTATTTATGGTAGTCGCTGAAAACCATAAACTAAGTAGAAGATACCGCTGGAAACCAGCGTCGGGGTTGGTCTCTTGGATCAGCACCGACTATTGCTGACCGGCTTTGGCACATACAGGGATAAAGTTGTCCTACTTTTCTAATTTATGTCTAGGTTATGTTTCTAACAAAGTTTTCTTGTATTGTGCCAAATATTCATTCATAATAATAATAATAATAATTCCCACAACTACTCATACGTTGACCTGATTCCGTACTAAGTAGCTTAAGCATTTGTGTTACAGATATCAGACAACATAGGAACACAAATATATACTTAAATACATATATTACACCCAGACACCGAACAAACACAAGTGTTCATCGCACGAATGTTTGTCCACCCACGACCTTTGGCGTAAGAGGCAGGGTCACTACCAATTGCGCCATCCGGTCAGTCAATATTCATGTTAATAAATGTTCATTCATTCATTCTTAATGTCTGAGAACCTCACACACATTGACCTGCCATGAAAATATTTGGCATCCTTTCCTGGATTAATCCAGCAGAAGATGCGGAAGGTAAAGTCTGCGCCGCGAAAGCAGTTCCACGGAAGAACATAGAATTAAACATTCTTCTTCCTCTTTTCTTCTTTCGTAAGGTACAACTCGTGAGTGCAACGGCATAAACTTTCCAAAGCTCAAGTGCAGCAGCCATCGGCCATACGCAGAATACTGCAGTCACCTCTTGGATAGATGGTGGATCTACAGGGCGCATACAGGGATAATGTTGTCCTACTTTTCGTTAATGATTTATGTCTAGGTTATGTTTCCTAATTAAGTTTCCTTGTTTTGTATTGCTGCCAAATAAAGTTTCATTCATTCATTCATTCATTCATTCACCAAGAACCATCTGGCAGCTTTACTTTCTATGGTAAAGCTTGCTCGAAGACTCGAGCCAGGGGCGTCTTTAGCTATAGTGCAGGGGTGCGGTGCACCCGGGCGGCTGGAAGTTAGAGGGCGCCAAGAGCCCCTCGCTACACATAGAGCCACCACTGTAACGTTCCGAAAGAGCGGATGCGAGTACTGATCGTTCTCCTCATCTTAGCGTGTAATTACCAGTTGCATCTAATGCTGTCGCTTCGAAGCCCGGGTACGCTTGGACCATGATTACAGGATTCGGGATGTCTGATAATTACAATGAAGCGACTGCCCGTAGGTAGTCGAACATGTTGTAAGTATTCCATTTTTTTTGGCGTATTTTGAAACAAGTGGGCGCCAGGTTATTGATTGCAATCAACCCGGGTGCTTCTTGGGCTAGAGCTGACCCTGACGGCATAAGCTTTCCAAAGCTCAAATTCGGCCATGCGCAGAATACTGCAGTCACCTCTTGGATAGATCCGCTCAGAATAATCTGGCAGCTTTACATATGCAGCTCTATGGTAAAGCGTGCTCGAAGACTCATTGGACGCAACCTTCGACAAAGCCTTAGGCATCGTTGAAGAGTAGCTTACATGACGAAATTCTAGAATATCGTGCACATCTCACTACATTAAACCTTCTTACATTCATTTCGTTCCTATAACATAATATAGGCCGCCGAAATTCTACATTTAAGTTTCCGTAATGCCTAGTTTTTTTTTTTTTAATTTGTGTAATTTGTGCAATAAAGTACAAATATCCATAGGTTTAGGAATTTAATGTATAGAAAAGTAACATTTAAACTAATCCACTTAGAAACATTTACGATTTTCACACAAATGGAGTTGCGAGCAGGAGCTATTGTGTGAATAAAATATCTATAAATAATTATGGTACAATGGTAGGCAACTTACCCAACAAAAATGTGGAATGTTTGAAAATGGCTGAGTAGAAAACGCTTTTATACTGCCTTCTCAATACTAATCAGATTGATTTTCTACGCATTTTTATTAAACATCTATAAAATATACCAAGGATAATAAATATAAGTTACCTAACTACCTTAGATAATAATATTTTTATTGTACCTATTTAAGGTGACGGGTAGGGCACACTAGCGAAGCCAATCGATTTTAATTTTTAGCTACTAAACCGGATCTATTTTAAACAATTTCGGGGTTACAACCTCTCGGCAAACACTTATACTATTTATTAAATAACCATGCACAAATGTGCGGTCAAAAACGGTTGTTCGGGCTACCCGTCGCCTTAATTCTTGTCAAATTAGATATCATCCATGGGGACTTTTAACCACAATAAAAGACAGTGGAAATGACACTGTCATCACAGATATTATAATACTAGTACTGTCACCTACTATGAATAAAAACCGAAAACCGACGTGAAGCAGCACTTGGATGTGTTTCGCTGCGTGAGTGAGGGTACCGGAGGCCCAATCATGGGGTAAGGGGGGGTAAAGGTTGGCACCGTTTGTGACTTCACTGGTGTCGCGGGTGTCTACGGGCGTCGGCAATCGCTTACCATCAGGTGATCCTGCTCGTCTGCCGCATATCACATAAAAAAACATAAATATAAAAATATATAAATTTATATATCTTCCACTAGGTTTCCTCAACTACTACTGACTGGACAGTCAAGATGTGTCTCCCCTTGTTAAGGATACCAGATGACAGGAATTTTCCTGACATGTCCGGAATTTCAGCTGCCTGTTAATAGAACAGAAAAAATGTTTTTTTTAAGAAAAGAGAGAAAATATGAAAAACAAAATAGAAGAACGAAATTGCAAAAAATATAAGGCAAACGCCCTTCCTCTCCGCCACAAGATGCGCTACCACTAGCGCCGCCAAGTGATTTATATTGAGTTTGGCGAATAAACTTTTAGCAATTATGGAGATTAATGTTACTTGTAGGAATAAATTATTCCATAAGTTGGTCGCAAAAAATTGTTAATACTTTCCTTATAGTATAAATTGTTCATTTTTTTAAGTGTCTCTTATTCGCCAATATCAATACACATGGCGATGCTAGTATCATCGAGGTGTCACCTTAAGGGGTAACGAGTAGGGGTTGAACAATGACTATTCTTAGTCATTGGGGTTGAATGAATGAATGACGATGACAATGTTGACACTAATAGGCATTCTCAATATTCTTTACCTTTGGCAGTAGTACCTTTTTTATTAAAGCAATGATAAGCAAAGGAATATCGCTGTATTTAGCCGTCCGATGACGTCATTTGACGCTTACGTCTATTTAGAATATAAAGAATTTCAATATTTTTTTATGTATGAAAATGGCCAAATTTTGAAAAAAGAATAAATAAGGGTCTGTTCATTTTATGTCTATTTTCACATAAAAAAAACAATATGGACATGTTAAAAATATGAAATGTTGTCCATTGAGTTGAATTATTTCTCCCGATTGATATGAATATTCGATCTGGCAACCTTATAAGCTAGAGGGCCTAATTTAAAGCAGATGTTACGACCGAATCGGAGTTTCCCTCTCTTTCACACGCGCTGTGTCTCCGTTGCTTGGATGCGACAGGTATATTCTCGTTCGTTACGGGACGGGTTTAAATTAAGCCCTCAGAGGTACGCCCTTGATAGCTAGACTGGACTTCTACTTGCTATCCAGCATGGTCTACCTAATACATAATAGTCAATGATACCAGTAAGATATGACCTGCAAACTTTCAAGAAAAGAGCGTATTCCTTTTTAAAAGGTCGGCAGCTCACTTGTGACCCCTCTGGTGTTGCATGGGCGGCGGTAATCGCTTATCATCAGGTCATCCGTCTGCTCGTATGCACCCTATCCCATAAAAAAGGTAATGTGACAAAGTACTAAAGTGCTAAGCGATAAGTATTTTACAGCTTACTGTACAAAAAAGTAGTCATCTAGACCTTGACCAATGAATGAAACTCATTCATCATCATTCATCATCTACCATCTCAATACCTGTAACACAAGATTCTCTTAGTACAGGTAATAAGTCTGTATTTATATAACTATGTGTGACCATCTGTAAAATTAACTCTAATATGATTAATAAAGTTTTATTTTTATTGATTTATTTATTATCATCATATTTTTTTGTGATCCAAGGCCAAGACCTTTTCAGCTAATTATTTGCCTACTAAAATTGTTCAATAATTATCCTGATTTTACAGCGCACGAGTAGGTACTAATACATTTGCAAACAATGAGCATGTGAAATTGACCATTTTCACAGTCGAATGACTAAATTATTGATTAATTAAGCATCATTAATGGAAATTACCAATCTAAACTAGGTTTTACCTGCGACTTAGCTTACTTATGGGTATAGATACATACGGGAGAGACACCCTAAGGGCGTTAAGTACTTAGGCTGAAAAAGAATGTTTAAAACTAAAACCCGACTACCAAAAAGTCCTTGGTCGTACCGTATGCCAACTACTGTAGCAAAACAGATTCAATAATAATAAAATAAAATCAATGTGGCATATGACCTAGTGTTGTAAAAATGAGCGCTAAGCGTCGAGTGTTAAGCGCTGAGTCGACGCTTTAGAGCGTTTTAGACTCGAGCGCCAAACGCTTTAGCGTTTAAGGCTTGCGAGCGTTAAGGGCTCAGACTTTAACGTTCGAGTTATGTACTCAAGCGTCCGAGCGTTGTTAATTTTAAATGCGGATGAATAAATTGTGATACATAAAAATGTAAGGAGTTGTGGCGGGCGGTAGATACGATGAGTATTACTTATCTTTTGACTTTGGTTGTTTTTTTTTTTTTTTTTTTTTTTTACTGTAGATAGGTAAGCGTTTGACCATATTTCACCTGATGGTAAGTGATGATATGGTCTAAGATGTAGCACGATTACCTAGAAGATACCTATTCACTCGCGCTTTGAAAACCCCCAAATTGTAGCCACTAGGGAACACCTCCTCAGGCAACTGATTCCACTGTTTCGCAGTACGAATAAGAAAACAGGATTCAAACCTCTTTGTGCGGACTTTTGGTATTTCTACCATGTACCGGTGTCGATTGAGGGTCTGCCTGGTGGAGTAGTGGAAGAACGGAGATGCTCCAATGGCATTGTACAGTTCCGTGGCGCACTCTCCAAAATGTATCCGGTAGAAGACCGATAAGCTTGCTACCTTGCGTCGGTGTTCAAGGCTTTGTAGCCTCTTACCCACAAGCTCGTCGTCGCCAATTAGCCTCTTGGCCCTTCTCTCAATACTCTCTAACGCCTCAAGCTGGTATTTGGCTGAGCCATCCCAAAGATGAGAACAGTACTCCATCCAGGCTCGGACTTGCGCTTGATATAAGTTAAGCAGCTGTCCTGGCGTAAAGTACTGCCTCACTTTAGCCAGAATACCGAGCTTTTTTGAGGCAAGTTGAGCTTTGGACTCGATGTACGTGCCAAAGTTGAGGGAAGGGGTGAGGGACATGCCAAGAAGCTCAAGACGGCTAGTAATCGGTACGGACACATTCTGGAAAGTGGGAGTCAGTTGGAATTGACTCCGTTTAGCAGAGAACAAACACGCCTGGGTCTTAGCTGCATTGAACGAAACTCGGTTGGCATTTCCCCAGTCGGAGACCGCCTTCAAGGTCTCGTTCATGCGCTCGACCATCGCCTCTCTATGTCTCTGGATGTCCGCCGGCTTGGCACGTGCACTGGAATTGTAACTCTCTACAACTGTGCTGTCGTCCGCATACCCATAGATGCCGGGTTTTAGCAGGTCGTTTATGTGCAGCAAGAAGAGAGTTGCAGAAAGTACAGACCCCTGAGGGACTCCAGCATTAATCGCCAGTTGGTCAGAAGAGCAGCCATCAATGACCACTCTTAAGGACCTACCCCTCAGGAAATCAGAAACCCAAGTGCATAAGCCAGCGGGAAGTCCATACGCGGAAAGCTTACCAATAAGGCTATCATGCCAGACCCTGTCGAAGGCCTTTGAGATATCAAGGGATACTGCAAGAGCCTCCCCGTGATTCTCAATGGCCTGGCCCCAGATGTAAGTGGCATACGCTAGAAGATCCCCAGTAGACCGATTCCGGCGAAAGCCATATTGTCGGTCGCTGAGGAGGTCGTTCGATTCTAGGTATGCCAAAAGCCTATTGTTCAGTACACGCTCCATAGTCTTGCAGAGTATGGAGGTAACCGAAATTGGTCTGTAGTTAGTAGGGTCGGCACGACTGCCTTTTTTAGGCACGGGCTGCACGTTGGCAAGCTTCCATGACTTTGGTACTATACCAGACGACATGGAAAGGCGAAAGAGGCGCGTAAGTACAGGAGCCAGCTCAGGCGCACAGGTTTTGAGTACTATCGCCGGAATCTCATCTGGTCCACTTGCTTTATTCACGTCTAGATTCCGCAGGGTTTTCAGGACCTCAGTCTGGCGAATGTGTATTTCGGGCATGGAACACCCACAATCCGGCAGACTAGGAGGTGGTACACTGGCGGAATCCAGACGCGAAGCCTCCGCAAATTGAGTAGCGAATAAATCAGCTTTCTCTTTGGCGGTATGTGCAAGTGAGCCATCAGGTTTCAACAGTGGTGGGAGTGAGGGACGGCAGAAGTTCGATTCGACCGCCTTAGCCAGAGACCAAAAAGCTTTACTACCCGCAGGGTACGAAGCAAGTTTGGTCCCAATCCGTCTTATGTGGTCAAATCTAGCCTTCCGTATTGCTTTCTTACTGGACTTAGCAGCCTTGTTGAATGCTTTTTTCTTTTCGGAGACATCCTTTGCTTTGCGGTTACGAGCATCAACCCAGGCTAGGTAAGCTTTGTGCTTCGCCGTTTCGGCCTTACTGCACAATGCGTTGAACCAGGGTTGAGCTTTGCCAGATCCGGCTACGTCACGGAACGGAATAAAATATTCCATTCCCTGTCGCAACACTTGCGTCACGGCTTCCGCACTAGCTGAAGGGTCTCCAGAAGAAAAGCATATCGGCCACCAAGGGTAAGATGCAAAGAACGATCGCATCTCATCCCAATCCGCTGACTTGTATCGCCATACCCGCCGGGTGCCACTAGGACAGCGATCGAGCGGGAAATAGACAGATACAGATTTCACCAAACAGTGGTCGGAACTGCCAAGAGGCGGTAAAACCGACACTGAATAACTGTCTGGATCAGTAGTCAGCAGAAGGTCCAAGCAATTAGCGGTGTGGCCGTCAACATCAGGAACCCGAGTCGCCTTTTGAACCAGCTGGGTGAGATTCAACGCTAACGCAAGCTTTCGTGTCTCTCTCCCAGCATGATCGGTGCGTTCATGGGGGAACAGCCATTCCTGGTAGACAGCATTAAAGTCTCCCAGAAGAACGAGTTGGGCCGTCGGGTATTTCTGTTGAGCGGCGTCCGCCGCCTCACCCAAGTACTCTGTGAGCCTGGTTGTCTCCACGTCTCCGCCATGTGACCGGTAAACATCGGCATAAAGAATTTTCTCGATGCCAGTATCCACCAGTAACCAAATCACGGAAAAGCGGGGGTCTTCAAGATTACGGAGACGCAGACAGCAGATGTCATTCCGAACGTAGACGCACACACCAGCCTTAACCTTAAATCTATGCTCTAGGTTGTAGCCGGGATAATCTAAGTACGCTACGTCGGACGGACACCCTATCTGCGTCTCCGTAAGAAACAAGAGTGCTGGCTTGTCAGTCTCAAGATGGTAGTGGACTGGAGCGAGATTTGAGTGCAGGCCTCGGATGTTAGTGAGGTGCACTTTCAGCGAAAGGGAGTGCTGCCGCTGTGCAACGCTTCTCTTGTTTTTACTTTTCATTATGTCGCGAGTGTAGGTGGAGGGAGACGGCAGTGGAACGAGGCGTAGGTAGTACCATTGACCATTAAGTCGCCCGCTGAGAACTACACCAATGGGGATCTAGGCTGGAGACTGCGGGGACGCCCGAGCCCCCCCAGAGAAGTCCATGGGGCCCTTTCGTCCGGTCGCCAACCGGCACCATGGCGCTTCCTGGGATTTTTCGCAAGATGGCGGGGCAGCCTTTCATGAGTGGCTAGCTCGCTACTTGGGCCCCCAACTATCTGCGGTCGGCCAGCGGTGCACCGTGCCTCGGATCCCGCTACCCTCCGCGACTAGGCACCCGATGCAGCTCCCTCAGCAAGCATCAGACCGGTCCTCTGGTACCATACGCGACTGTTCCGACCCGCCTCTCTCGTTAGCTACACCGGCCAATGTACCGGAACACGGCAAGCCGCTTGGCGGTACAACTTAGGCCGGTGGGTGGTCATTGTAGCCACGGCCGTGAGGCCTCCCACCATAGACGTGTTGCTCCTTTAGCGCCACCCAGGGGATACGTGTAAGACATCGAGGGCTGAATCCTACGGACGCGAGCAACTTGATCCCCCAAAAATATAAACAAGTCCTGTGCTGTGAGTGAACAAGCAGAAACAATTGTATATTGTGTATTTGCTATTATTTTCCGTGTTGTTTCGCATTTATAACATGGAAAACGATTGCGATATTGATAGTAGTAGCAGTGAACATGAGCAAGATAATATGATGGAATTAAGCCGCCAAGTATCATTCCGGTTGTGACAGTCATATCGAACGCTAGTGAAGTAAATTTTTTACCGCTCGAATGCCGGGCACGAACTGACGCCGGCAAGCCGCGTAACCCGCCGGCACACCCCGGCGGCCCCTTTGTGCGGCGCCGTGCAGCCGGCGGCTAGTGCCGCACTGTGTGTAGGAACCTTTAGGTTATGGTCAATGTATGTGATGTTGTCTGATATTTATTTTATACTACCTTTTTACAGTTAAAGTTTCTAGCTATGTAATCTAAACGCTCACGCTCAAGCTCGAGCCGAACGCTGAGTCAGGCGCTCGGAAAGTGCTTTTTCATTAAAACGCTCAATCCACTGCTCAAGCGTCGAGCGCTTTTGTCGAGTCCCGACTTGAGCGTTAGCAATCTGCTTGAGCGTCGACTCAAGCGTTTAAGCGTCGAGCGTTTTGACAACACTAATACGACCACGGCGATACGGCATAATAATATTTCAGCAAAGACAATTTTCTTGTTTCGTACTTTTTAGAGCGTGAGTTTTTGGTAGTCGGGTTTTAGTTTTAAACTTTTTTGATTTAACATATTTTTAGATATGTTAATAAAATAACATATTTGAAAAGCGCTAAAAAAGCGCTTTCATTTGATACCCCAAACGGTACCGAAATATTTGTTTAGTTCCTTACTCTTAAGTCCCCTAGAAGGCGCTGTATTCAATTTAACGTGACGTCATGTCACCCATATCTTATCTTATCTGTTAGGGGCCATTTTCATGGGGCACGTCGACCCTAAGGGATCTTTTGTACCTCCCCTTTCTTTTGCGCTCTTACTCACGAAAGATTCGTTTCATCAGCATCACGATGTCTTTCGGATTGAAGTGCCTGTAGTCTCCTGGTTTAGGATAAGCGTTACCTAGAAGACACATTCTGCCTCTGGCTAGTGAGTCGCATTCACATAAAAGATGTTCTATGGTTTCCGTCTCCTCCTTGCATGTTCTGCAGTCGCTGTTCGATGTCATGTTCATCTTCATCAGCATTTTGTTCGTTGCATAATGCCCTGTTAACGCTCCTATGAGCATCCTTGTCTGTTGTCTATTGCCTCCGAGAATATATTTTTTCCATATCTTTGTATTGTCTCCTATGAAGGCCTTTGAATGTTTCATTCCTAGTGTTTTCTTCCATTCCTTAGTTTGCTCTTCGTATACATATTGCCGGAAGGCCATATTGATGGTGCAGCTCGATAATCCAACAAAAGGTTCCGGTCCAATGTATTTTGCTTGAGAGCCTTTTCTTGCTAGCTCATCTGCCTTTTCGTTTCCTGTGTAGCCCTCGTGACCCGGTATCCACAATAGCCTTACCTTGTTGTGTCGTCCTAAGCAGTTTAGGGTTTTGATGGCATCCCACACCAACTTAGAGTCCACTTTCGGCTTGGCCAGTGCCTTCAGTGCCGCTTGGCTGTCACTAAGAATGTATATAGTACGATTCTTTGCTTTAAGGTTTATGTTCCTCCTTGTACAAGTGATTATGGCATATGTTTCAGCTTGAAAAACTGTCGCCATTTCTCCCATACTTTGACTTTCTTCATAGTTTTGTCCGTAAACGCCTGCTCCAGTACCTGTCTCCATCTTGGAACCATCTGTGTACCAGATCAGACTGTCCTTTTCAGGTTTTGGTGGGTTCTTTTTCCACTCTTCCCTAGTTGGTATGATTATCTTGAAATCCTTTTGAAACCTATATCTGGGACATATCTTATCATATCCCATTTGGGTTATCCTGTTGAGATGAGGTGCCTCGTTCCATTTAGTGTGTCTGGTTCGAGGTTTGGTTTCGTCCCATATTCCTGCTATTTTTAGCCTTTGAGCAGCTTTCCTTGCCTCTGTTTCTATCACTATATGCAGTGGAGGAAGGTCTAGCAGGAGCTCTATTGCTGCAGTTGGAGTTGTTTTGAATGCTCCCGTGATTGCAAGGCATGCCGTTCTCTGCATCTTTCCCAGTGTATTCCGACAGGTCTTGAGCCTTGTTCTGTACCACCATGCAATGCTACCATAAGTCAGTATTGGTCTGACCATCATCGTGTATATCCATCTTATTATCTTCGGCTTTAGTCCCCATGTTTTTCCATAGGTTGTCCGACACATATTGAACACCCTTAGAGCTTTTTTAATGGCGTTGTCCATGTGGCTGCTCCAATTTAGTTCTTTATCTAGGATCACACCTAGATATTTAACTTCTTTCGAACTATGAAGTTGTGTTCCATATAGAGTTGGTGTTTTGAGACCCTCAATTTTTTTCCTTCTCGTAAACGGAACTAGCGTGGTTTTCTCTGGATTCACGGATAGGTGATTTTTTTTGCACCATTCTTCGAGAATCCTCATTGCGTTTTGCGATAGTTCCGATACCGTACTGGGAAATTTCCCATTTATCATGATGACCAGATCATCTGCGTATCCAACTGTGAACAGCGGACCTTCATTGAGTTTTTCGATTAGTGTGTCCACAACCAAGCTCCAGAGCAAGGGGGATAGGACTCCCCCTTGGGGGCATCCTCTTGTGGTCTTCACAACTAATTTCTCACCTTGTAGTTCTGAATGGATTATTCTACCTCTAAGCATGCAGTCTATCCACCTGCAGATAGTCTCTGTTATGCCATGTATTTTAGCTGCAGTTCTTATAGACTCAAAGGTTGTGCGGTCGAAGGCCCCTTCTATATCAACGAAAATGCTCAGACACAATTCCTTTGATTCCAGTGCGGCCTCTGCCCTACTCACTACGTGGTGTAATGCTGTTTCTGTTGACTTTCCCGGCTGATATGCACATTGCAGTTCATGCAGCGGAAACTTCCTTAAGGGGCCATCCCTTATATGTTTGTCAATCATCTTCTCCAATGCCTTTAGCAGAAAGGATTGAAGACTGATCGGCCTGAACGCCTTTGGTTCCTCGTAATTCGGTTTTCCTGGTTTTGGTATATATATTACCTTTACATGTCTCCACCTTTTGGGTATGTATCCTAATGCTACGCATGCTCTGTATAGCCTACATAAGTGTGGGTTTAGAATAGCAATCCCATGTTGTAGCACGATAGGATATATTCCGTCTGGTCCAGGTGCTTTAAAAGGTTGAAAACTCTTTAGCGCCCAGCTGACTTTGCTTTCGTCTACTACATTTTTCGCTGTGAGCCAATCGCCCTTAGCCGTTTTCCTATTTTGGTCTTCTATGCTGACACCCATAACTAGAAGACAATCCAGATGCTTCTAACGGCACCTCATTTTTAGTTTAGAAGTTATGAGGGAACAGATGAACAACCATACATACAGGTCAAAATCATAACCCTCCTTTTGGCAGGTAAAAAGGAAGACGCCGCGGCGACCTCTGAAGAGCTCCGTAGAGGTAGGATTGCCAGATCATATCCAATAGGAGGACATGCACTCTTTTTTTCCATGTTTTGTCCGGCCTTACCTACCTACTAAAAATCCTCCTTTTTTTTCAAGTAAAAAATAGGTTTAAAATACTCAGTGAAAAAAAGAGAGGAATAAACTAAATGTAAAGTCAATCTTTGATTCTTACTCAATGTAACTTACTTAGGTAACCTACCATAAAGTAACTGTAACCTACCTAATGTAACTTCAGAACATGTGTTAAGAAAAATCCAAACAATCTTGCAAAAATTAGCAACTCATATTATGGTGTATATGAGTAGAATAAAAGTTAATTTATTACTATCTAAAAATAATGTTATTGTTATGTCCTCGTTTTTTACACAAAATTATCATTTTAGATCCATCTGCTCTCTTTTATTAATTTATGTGAATGTGGCCAGCCGGCGCACAGAGTACCCCTTTTTAAATAAATATAACTACAACCTGTGCGGATAAAGAATGGGATCAGAACACGAGTGCGAGTATAGACGAAAATAGTGTGCGAGCGAGAAGTAAATAGATGCGCCGCCATTTCTGATCCCATTCTTTATCCGCACAGGTAGTAGTATTTACATGAATTTTCATGTTAGCATAAGATTGTACACAGCTGTCAATATCAATATATTGGACAAATTCGACAATATAAGTGGCTAGTATGTACAGTGCGGCAAGGCTGTCTATAGAGAGTTAACTTTTCTCATACAATAAGATATGTATAATTATTAGTGTCAAAAACTCTGTTGCCCACGTGACACTTGCAAAGAAAACAACATTATACAGAGCGTCCCACGACCACTACTATGGGATCACTGTAGGCGTATGCGCAGGCCTTAGTGCATTAGATAGTAAAATTGAATAAATAAAACATCACTTTACAAATCACACATATTTAATTTTGAAATACTACATTCACATAAGTTGTACACGCTAAGTTAATATTTATCAGTCTATATTTACTAAGTGCATTTCATATAATATATTAGTTCTTCTTTATTTATAAATAAATCTCTTATATCTTTACAATTTCAAATCTTACAGCTACTGGATGTTATATTTTCGAGATACAATTATTTATTTTTATTGTTGTATGGTCGTTTTAATCATGTACTTCAGTTTAATGTACTGTGTAGCTCCGCAATCGACATTTTAGCAATTTTCATAAATTAATTTAATTGTCATAAATGAATTATTATTAAAACGAACATTAATATTCAAATGCTTTATCAAGCATATTATACACCGTTTTTTTGCCTTGCCTTCTGACAATAATGTATGGAACAGCTGATGTTTTTTTTTTCGCTTATATTGTTGATCTAACATGCGCAATGGACTTTATTCACGATACCTTTTGTGAGGTTTTCGGGATGTAAACGATATAAAAAGACGGTGTTATTTCCTGCGTATCTTTTATACAAACAAATTGACATTAACCTGGCAATACTAAAAAATTTATCAATTTCATTATGAATCATTAAGAATGGCAGATCTAGCACGTACAAGATTTGGTTATCTTGTACTTACATAGATTAAAACGAGTATACAACATTTACTAGTTATATTGATATTATGTTATGCCTACAGTGATATGATTCAGGTGAACTGAAAAATGAAGATATAATAAGGAAAGAATTATTAGATTATTTAAGTAGATTTTCTTGCATTGAGCAAACATTACAAGTAAATATAAAGAGGTAATAAAGAAAAATTATAAAAATATCAAGAGTAGCGATGAACTTTATCAAACTAAGAGAGAGAAGGAGCCACCACAGACTATCCTGTAAATGGTTGTTCAAATTTCAACATACAGGATGTCCCAGAAATCGATTTAAAGCCAAAATCCGGCAAACAGGTCAACTCATCAGTTTTCAGAATAACATTAATAACTGTTATCGGTTAGCCTCTTGCCCGGTTCCGGGTCGTATCAGGGACATCCTGTATAAGTCTAACGATTGGTTTAGAGATTTGTAATTTTGCACGCCCTATTAGAAGAAAAGATTTTGTTTATAAGAAAGAATATTGCACTAAACTAAAAATGAAAATTGTAATTACCATATTATTTGAAAAGAGTAACTTGCTGATTCTTCTCGGTAGAAATTGACATTCCGAATCAGCGGTAGATTACATAATATTTGATATTCATGACTGTTCGGTATGGACTTAAATTGAATAAAAATACATAGATTTTTGTTTTTTTCTTTTTTGAAAGGGATGGAAAAATGTTACCATTCTATGAAAAGTCGTGAGACTGAAACTGAATGTTCAATGCAAAAATAAAGAGAAAATCTAAATTCAGTTGCCATTTAAATTAAATTAATTTTTAATCCGTCCTGAATAAGATTCACTTCCTGTGTTTATAACACTATAGCTTTCCTAACGGGTATTTTATTTGGCATCAAATATATATCGCGTTTCACCTAAAACCTAATATATTACTTGACATAGTTAGCATACAATTAGCTATTCAGCTGCAGTGTCACGGTAGAAACGGCAGTGCTTTTACTTTTCACCGTGTTATTTGATTACATCGCAATATGTTTATATCATATATTCAAATAACATGGTCAAAAGTATCTATCAATGACGGTTTTTACAAATGAGAAATGGCGTCCATCTATCTGATTTTCATTCAACCCCTCATTCGTTGCTGGAAAACTGCCCTCTAAATCATAATACGCAATAAAATTGGCCAAGTGATAAAATTTAACCTTAAGTGCAAAGCAATAAAGTTGAATTTATTCACTTCGCAAGTCTTTGCGACTGCACAAATGTGGCAGTATAAAACTGCTTTATACCTTCGGATGCGTCCTAACAGTTGCAGAAATCGCTCACGAGTTGCACGCGAGCAGTTTCTGCCACTACACATTCGCAGTGGTCTGGAAGCACCCTTAAACAATACAGCTGATAGCAAATTATTATACTTATATACATATTTAGCGTAACCTACATTGCACATAAACCAAATTACACATACTATTAATTAATATTAATACAGACATAATCGGAACTGTTATAAAACGACACATTTATTTATTTCGGCGAAACTAATAAAAATTTAATAATTATTTGTTTTAATGATGTCGTGAATATAGAAACTTAATAAATTGGGTAAATCGTACTGTTAGACGTGGGCATTCTTACAAGCTTAACAGAGTCTACACCGAAACCGATTTCACCACTCATACACAAAGCCTTAAATAGCTTAATTTGACAGATGTTTGACATTATTTTAGACAAGAAATGCGTCTATTTATCTGACAGATAAACTGTCCAGAAGTGCTGACAAACTGGAGATCAAGTTTCTATGGTCAGGTCATCATATAAAAATAATGGCTAAATATTCTTGCTCAATAACCTTACGAAAAAAAAATTGATTAAAGAATATTAATTACTACAGGAAATTCACAATTTGCGATACATTAAGTGGCTGCGAAATACAATTAATTATTTACCTTACACATAACTTACAATTATCACAAGATATAAATAGGAAAGAAAAATACATACTATAGCGAGACAGCGCCCTCTATCGCGCCCTAAGCGCAATGCATTGCTGCCGGTTAGGTACCGCTAGCACTTATTTTCTGTTATGTTAGTTCCGTAAACGCCCGCAGGCCAATACTGGTTTGATTGGTACGGGAGTTCCTCTCCCCCCACACCTACCTCACTCTCTCGCTAACCAACCGCGTCCATGTTAAGTTGTTGCTCCCGATATAAATAATTATTATCTTGTGTTAATTTGAGACAATATACGAAAATATATCTCCATAAAGTGTTTTGGCTACCTACCAACCAACCCTCACAGTACTAACACTACCCACTCCCAAAGTAGCTACGCTATAAGTGATCGCCCAACGTGTGTTAGTGAGTGGTGTGGACGCGAAGGTCTGCCGCCATTTTGGGTTTGGAAAACCGAATTATTAGGAAAATGCCAAGAACCAGGAGCCGAAGTTCGTTGCCGAGGGAGGCAAACCTCAATGAAACTATTATTCCGGCCGAAATTAACGCCGAGGAGTTGGTCAATGAAGACGCCGCGACTGAAACAGCAACCGAAGGTGCCACGGGAAGCAGCGCGGGCGCGTCCATCTTGATGACTCAGGAACATTTCGCCGCACTGATGGGACAGTTGCAGCAATCACAAGCAGAATTTTGTCAAATTCTATTACAAGAAGTACGATCATCTACACCAGTAATGCATCAGGTACAAACGGAGCCGTCGCTTACTATGAGGAGTACGAGCTGTCCGACAGACAGGGCCGCCGCCCCGGTTGGTGCTAATTTCATTACTTGTAGTGCAAGGTTTAGTGGCTCGCAGAACGAGTCTGTCGAGAATTTTATCGATGCAGTCGAAATTTTTAAAACTGCCGCCAACGTTTCCGACGAAAACGCACTGAGAGGACTTTCATTATTATTATCACATTCCGCCGCAACTTGGTGGCAAGGTATAAAACAATATACGAAAACATGGAGCGAAGCAATAGATCGCCTGAGGAGCGCATTTGGGGAACGAAGAGCACCGTTTCAAATATATAAAGAATTATATAGTATGCAGCAAGGAAAGTTAAACACAGAGTTATTTGTCGCACAAGTACGCGCTTTATTTGCTAAATTACCAGAAAACGACATCTCACAGAAGGTACAATTGGATATGACGTTTGGGTTGTTAGACGTCCGTATAAGAAAAAGAATAGAAAGGGACACATTGTCTTGTTTTGAAGATCTTATAAGGAAGGCTCGAAGCATAGAAGATGCGATGCAGGAGCGCTTGCAGTCGCCGGGTGCACAGTCGCGTGGGCCATTCTCCGCGCAGTTTCGTGGGTCGTCCGCAGTGCCACCGCCGGGCCAGTCTGCCGCGCCACCGCCGATGCGGGTATCGCAGCCGCAAGGTTCGTCGCACTGGGTGCCGCCGTCGGGTGGGCCATTGCCGCCACCGCCGCCACAGTCGCGTACGTCGCAGTCATATGGACCGCCGCCGCCGAGGTCGCGTGCGCCGCCGCTGGGTGGGTCGCCGCATTTGCCGCCACCGCCGCATCATGGATCCCTGAAAACAGACATAAAGGAAAGTAAAATTTGTATTGTTATGGCTGTGGTGAAATAGGAATAATAAGAGCAAGATGTCCAAATTGTAGTAGTTATAAGTACAATAAGTTTATGCATGTGAGACCACCAATGTTAATATGCAGGGGGAGTCAACTGTATGTAACAATAGGGGTTACACTAATGGTAATAAGAGACCAATATTAAATATCGAAATATTAGGTGGGAAAGGTATTGCATTAGTGGATTCAGCCGCTAAAGGCTGTGTAGCTAGCCAATCAATGTATAATTTTTTAATAAAAAGTGGTCAATGTTTTGATAAGCAAATTAGAGATGTGAAGCTTGCAGATGGTTTATCTAGGAAAATGGAGGTTTTAGTTACCTCAGTGAATGTGAAAATGTTACATAAAATAATTGAAACTGAATTTATTGTTTTCCAGATGCTTGTAACAATCAATCTTTATTAGGGATAGATTTTTTTGAACAAAGCCAAATTAGTTTTTGATTTTGGTAAATCATTATGGTACTTTTCGGACACGAAGCACCGGAAGTACAGGTTGTTTTATGAGGATTTTAGAACAAGGTTATAATGAGGTACAGTCAACACCAAAAAACTGTGATAATGATAGTATGTCACTTAATGATTTAATAAACTCTTTCAGTGATGTGTTCCGAGAGACTGGTGAAGCCACGCAGTATGCAGAGCATTTCATTGATACCGGCGAACACGCGCCAGTTGCTGTTCCGCCGTACCGCATGACACCAGCGCGCGCAGAGGTTATGCAGCGCCAGGTAGAGAAGATGCTTGCTGAGGATATCATTGAGGAGTGTGAGTCAGCATGGTCAGCACCAGCACTATTAGTGCCTAAACGTGATGGAAGTTTTCGTTTTTGCGTCGATTACCGTAAGTTGAACAGTATTACTAAAACAGATACTTATCCAATGCCGAAGATTGATGAGCTGTTACAAAGGACAAAACAGGGTTGTGTTATGAGTACTTTAGACTTAAAATCTGGGTACTGGCAAGTTGCCGTTAAGCGTGATAAAGATAAGACTGCCTTCTCGACACCGTCAGGCACTTATCGCTTCAAACGCATGCCATTTGGGTTAAAGAATGGACCAGCTACATTTCAGCGTTTAATTGATCGTCTTTGCTCATGCCCGAAGTTGCAGAATATTACTATTTTAGCTTTTTTGGATGATCTTTGCATAATATCGGCTGATATGGAATGCCACATAAAGGATTTGCACGCTGTATTTGAAAGACTGCACGAATTTAAATTAAGGGTGAATCGGGATAAGTGTGTTTTTGCACGAGACACTGTCAAATATTTAGGTCACGTGATATCTAAAGATGGTATATCACCTGATGAAGAAAAAGTGAAAGCTGTATTAGATATGAAGAAGCCGTCATCACTTAAACATCTAAGAACCTTCTTACAGACTGCTTCTTGGTTTAGGAAGTTTATACCTGGATTTTCTAAAATTTCAGAACCACTGTCAAAGTTGACTAGGAAACATGAGCCATGGAGATGGGAGACAGAGCAAGATCAAGCCTTCGAGGAGCTAAAAAGGTTGCTGACGTCACCACCCATCCTCATCCAACCTGACTACACCAAACCGTTTGTGCTCAGAACTGATGCCAGTAACTACGCTCTGGGTGCAGTACTTCTACAAGGAGAAGGTAATGATGAAAGGCCTATTGAATATGCGAGCCGATTGCTCAATCAAGCAGAAAGAAATTATTCAACAACAGAGAGGGAAGCCTTAGCCATAGTCTGGGCTGTGGAACGTTTTCGTTCTTATATTGATGGTCATAAGGTTGTCGTAGGTACCGACCACCAGCCGTTGAAGTGGCTAATGACTGTAAAATCACCATCAGGCAGATTGGTAAGATGGGCACTGAAATTACAAGCATTTGATTTGCATTATGAGTATACACCAGGGAAGGTAAATATAATAGCAGATACCCTGAGCCGTCCCAACTGCGATGAGAACTCCGCAGATGCATGTGGGATATGTTCAGTAACGATTGACTTACCTGCGAAGAGTCCCTCCGAGTTAAGATCAGGTCAGCTTGCAGACCCTGAACTTGCTAAGATAATTAAGAATCTGGAAAGTGAAGAGGAAATTGATGTTCATCGTTGGACGGGAAGAGGTTATATTATGGAGCAAGGAGTGCTCTATCGCTATAATCCGGATGCGGATACAGAAGAACCGCAATTAGTTATACCTGTGGATCAAAGAGAAGAAGTATTAAAAGAATGTCATGACTCTCCTCTGGCAGGTCACCAAGGGATCGAGAGGACATATCAAAGAGTTGCTCAAAAGTTTTATTTTCCAGGGATGCGTCGTGCCATTGTCGAGTATGTCAGAACGTGTACATCGTGTCAGCGCTACAAGGCTGCCAACGACAAGCCACCAGGGTTGTTGCAGACGCCGATCCTGAATCAGAGAAATGAGGTTATTGCTATAGATTTATTCGGACCCTTACCTCCAGGTGATAAGGATGAAAAATGGATTTATTGGTCGAGGACACCGCAACTAGATGGGTCGAGTTATATCGCTTCGAGAAGCGACAGCTGAGGCGTGCGCGCGTACACTCATAGAGGAATATTTTCTACGTTTTGGTCTACCGCGTCGCATTATTTCAGATAATGGTGTACAATTTATTTCAGCTGTAATGCAACAGTGTATGTTCGTGTTAGATGTGAAGCAAGAATTGTTACCGCTGTATCATCCTGAGGGGAACCCTGCGGAAAGAAAGAATAGAGATTTAAAAGTACAGTTATCACAATTAGTAGGTAATAAACATAATTCTTGGCCTATATACTTACCGTCTATACGTTTTTCGTTAAATTCTGCACGTTGTCAAACTACAGGAGTTTCGCCAGCGTACTTGATGTTTGCCAGAGAGCTGAGATCGCCTTTAGAAGTAAGAAATGATCCTCGTTTGGTTTTGGAGAAAGAAATTTCGTTCCACAGATAACACCATACCTAAAACGTTTTCTCAATACGCTAGCTGCAGTTCGCGAGAAGGTCGAAAGTCAGCAGGATAAAGAAAGGACTATGGTGATCAGTCACGTCGAGTAGGACAAAGTTTTGTTGCAGGTGACTTGGTATTATTGAATTCGCATGTACTTAGCAACAAAGGAAAGGACCTGACATCGAAGTTCGTACCAAAAAGAGATGGACCATACGTGGTTACTAAAAAGGTAAGCCCTACAACTTATATCATAGCACCCGCACAGGACTCCAGTAGGTACTTAGGGAAGTATCACATTAAACAGTTAACACCTTACCTGGGTCGCGATTCGACCCTACCTCAACCTGTAGTTCCGGTGCGGAAACGTGGCCGTCCCCGTCGTAACTTAAATGAGAATAAATGTAATAATGTGTCAGATAGGGAGGAATGTATGTACTCGCCTAATCTTTATGTAACCGATGTAAATTACAATTCAAATGTGGATTTAAATGATAAATGCAATAATGTGTCTGATAGGGAGGAATGTATGTACTCGCCTAATCTTTATGTAACGAATAGAAATTACAATTCTAATGTGGATTCAAATAATGAATGTCATAATGTGTCTAACCAAAGTAGTGTTTCTGTAAATGTATGTAACAATGATAATGTATGGCCAGCGAATGAGCGAGGACGCTTCCTCTGGAGGGGGAGTATATAGCGAGACAGCGCCCTCTATCGCGCCCTAAGCGCAATGCATTGCTGCCGGTTAGGTACCGCTAGCACTTATTTTCTGTTATGTTAGTTCCGTAAACGCCCGCAGGCCAATACTGGTTTGATTGGTACGGGAGTTCCTCTCCCCCCACACCTACCTCACTCTCTCGCTAACCAACCGCGTCCATGTTAAGTTGTTGCTCCGATATAAATAATTATTATCTTGTGTTAATTTGAGACAATATACGAAAATATATCTCCATAAAGTGTTTTGGCTACCTACCAACCAACCCTCACAGTACTAACACTACCCACTCCCAAAGTAGCTACGCTATAATACACCATTTACTAATACTAATGTTACTTTAATGATCATAGTCGATATAATGAGATCACCGTGGCACCACTTATAAATTTAGTACACATTTAGTAATTTAAATCAATAATTTAGTAATCTTTGACACCAATCTCTTTGCTTCTCGTTTTTTTTTAATAAATAATAAATGCAAATTGAAAAGTTATATTGAATTTTCCGCGATTAGCAAGGAAATTGGTTTGAAATAACAACAAATTTACGTTTTTCATTTACCTATTACGCCATCATTCCGGGAAGATCTGAGTGAAATAAAAATACATTTAAGAGAACGAGAGGTTATTTATACAATATTATTTTTAAATACACATCTCTTTCTCTCAATTGAAACTTTTTACACAAACACGATTAATTTCGCTGGAACAGAAAAAAGAAACTATTAGTTCACACAATTTTATGAAGCTGAGTGTATAATTGGAAAATTGTTATACCAAAAAGGACAATTAATAAACAAAAATGTAAGCTTGGGTCCAAAAATTTTAAATTAGTTTTTAGGAAATTAAATAACTCTCCTATAAAAACTAAAAATATTTCCAAATCTTGATTCATCTAAAATTCATTTGGTTACAAATTGGTCAAAAAGTCGTTACAAAAGTGGCAAGCTACACTAAGAATAAATTCAACTATTTATGTAACGCATAACGCCACTAAAATACGACTAACACTCAAACTAATGGTACAGTTTAAGGCTTTTCTCTCGTATTAAATAAATCATCAGTGAAGCTAGCCACATAACAACAAAGCACATTAATAGCACAAATCAATGTATAATGGATACACAAATGTATGTACATTTATATAAAAATACAATATTTATCGAATGTATGTGTTGTGATGTGCTTTTTATTGAATTAAGTTTATAAATATAAATATACAAATTGTTGTTGGTTAACTATTTATTGATCCAGAGAAAAGGTCACAAAATAACTACATAATTAATAGTTTAATTACGAAAACGAATATAGGGTCAAAATTAAAAAAAAAACACAAAACAACACAACATAAGAAGAATTATGAAAATGCAAGAGGAATGAAAATATACATTTGTTAACAGACCAGCTTTTTTCCATAAGCGCTAAATTTTAAAGAAAATTAAAATTGAAAAATTCAAATATTTTATACTTTTACTTTGATTGGCACTAATTTATAATTCTCACTAACAAAAAAATTGGACACTGGCTA
Source organism: Marasmia exigua (assembly GCA_019059595.1). Lineage (NCBI taxonomy): Eukaryota > Metazoa > Arthropoda > Insecta > Lepidoptera > Crambidae > Marasmia > Marasmia exigua. The sequence continues at coordinate 13,788,284 of CM032464.1, forward strand.
CTTGCCACAGAAAATAAGTTTTCTGATGTTATTATAATATCTATAGACTATTGGTCGATATTGAGTTCGGTTACAACCTGTAAAATTTCTTCACACAATTCCCATCTTAATACGATTGGATGTTAAGATTAGAATCGGACAAAGAATGATGTACCAGCCATTATTAAAAATTGCGACAAAATCACACATGCTTGAAAAAACTAGAATATGGTGTAAATTATTTTTTTATGTCACAATCGCTATTCGAAATTCTGTGGCACACCGACCTGTGTCCATCAAAAGCAGCGTAATCAAACAATTTAGGAACAAAACCAGGGCGTGTAAGGACGTGTGTTCACTCACACTTTGAACAATGCCCACATATAGCAGCTAAAGCATTCTAGCAATATCATTCTAACCATTTTAAGTCTTATAGCAATAAGTATAAGGCTTAAAACGTTAAGATAATAGCCTTCGCAATAGTTTTCACTTAGTTTTTATTTAGTTATAAGATTTTCTTTCGTTTCGCTTAAACTCATTTCTTAAATACATTCGCATTTAGGTGGGCGGAATGTTCAGCTTTCACTTCAATTAAATTTAAAATAAAATAAAAAATATATTTTCTTGACAAAATTGATAATTTATTAATTTTTCGCTTGCTACACTGGTAGGATATAGTCTACATTTTTTGGTGAAGTTTCAAAACGCTTTTTGGCGGTTAAAAAGTAGAAACTTCCTCCTCCATTTTCGAATTCGCGCTACAGCACACACATTTTTTCGTCGCTCTCGTTTTTCATATTATTTGCAATAATTTCTTTATAAATTAGCATAACTAATTTGTGCCTGCAACCACCGCATCGTCTTCTGGCAGCCTACGAGGAGGAGTGTTCCATTTTGGGTAAAGATAACATTAGTCTCAGCTGTGCTAGGTTTGAACCTTTCAGTGTGAACCCGTTCCACAAGCTCCAGGGATTCATGTAAGTAGTGCACAAGATTACGATTCCCGGTCTAGCAGAGCAAACAACCATTTTTCGTTTTTCGTTTCGCCAAAACTACAGTCCACTTAATTTACACACATTTTTATGCCGAGTGGAAGCCTATTTGGGACACTATTTTAATTTTAATTTTAGTTGTTTAGTTATTTCAAGTTTGAATTGTAATATCTTTTGTGTCAAATAAATGTTTTTTCTTTCTTTCTTAGTTACGGCTACCCGTCGCCTTAAAGCATTGTCATGTCATCAATTTAAAATATTCTTCGTTTGCATAAATGGACGTAGTATTTACATGAATTTTCATGTTAGCATAAGATTGTACACAGCTGTCGATATCAATATATTGGGAAAATTCGACAATATAAGTAGCTAGTGTGTACAGTGCGGCAAGGCTGTCTATAGAAAATATAGAGTTACCTTTTCTCATAGAATAAGTAATTATTACATTAATGATTAGTGTCAAAAACTCTGTTGCCCACGTGACACTTGCAAAGAAAACAACATTATACAGAGCGTCCCACGACCACTACTATGGGATCACTGTAGGTAGGCGTATGCGCAGGCCTTAGTGCATTAGATAGTAAAATTGAATAAATAAAACATCACTTTACAAATCACACATATTTAATTTTGAAATACTACATTCACATACGTTGTACACGCTAAGTTAATATTTATCAGTCTATATTTACTAAGTGCATTTCATATAATATATTAGTTTTTCTTTATTTATAAATAAATCTCTTATATCTTTACAATTTCAAGTCTTACAGCTACTGGATGTTATATTTTCGAGATACAATTATTTATTTTTATTGTTGTATGGTCGTTTTAATCATGTACTTCAGTTGAATGTACTGTGTAGCTCCGCAATCTAAATTTTTGCAATTTTCATAAATTAATTTAATTGTTATCAATCAATTATTATTAAAACGAACATTAATATTCAAATGCTTTATAAAGCATATTATACACCGTTTATTTTGCCTTGCCTTCCGACAATAATACATGGAACAGCTGATGTTTTTTTTTTTCGCTTATATTGTTAATCTAACATGCGCAATGGCCTGTATTCAAGATACCTTTTATGAGGTTTTCGGGATGTAAACGATATAAAAAGACGGTGTAATTTCCTACGTATCTTTTATACAAACAAATTGACATTAACCTAGCAATACTAAAAATTTTATCAATTTCATTATGAATCATTAAGAATGGCAGATCTAGCACGTACAAGATTTGGTTATCTTGTACTTACATAGATTAAAACGAGTATACAACATTTACTAGTTATATTGATATTATGTTATGCCTACAGTGATATGATTCAGGTGAACTGCAAAATAATTATTAGATTATTTAAGTAGATTTTCTTGCATTGAGCAAACATTACAAGTAAATATAAAGAGGTAATAAAGAAAAATGATAAAAATATCAAGAGTAGCGATGAACTTTATCAAACAAAGAGAGAAAGAGCCACCACAGACTATCCTGTAAATGGTTGTTCAAATTTCAACATACAGGATGTCCCAGAAATCGATTTAAAGCCAAAATCAGGCAAACAGGTCAACTCATCAATTTTTTAGAATAACATTTATAACTGTTATCGGTTAGCCTCTTGCCCGGTTCCGGGTCGTATTAGGGACATCCTGTATAAGTCTAACGATTGGTTTAGAGATTTGTAATTTTGCACGCCCTATTAGAAGAAAAGATTTTGTTTATAAGAAAGAATATTGCACTAAACTAAAAATGAAAATTGTAATTACCATATTATTTGAAAAGAGTAACTTGCTGATTCTTCTCGGTAGAAATTGACATTCCGAATCAGCGGTAGATTACATAATATTTGATATTCATGACTGTTCGGTATGGACTTAAATTGAATAAAAATACATACATTTTTGTTTTTTTCTTTTTTGAAAGGAATGGAAAAATGTTACCATTCTATGAAAAGTCGTGAGACTGAAACTGAATGTTCAATGCAAAAATAAAGAGAAAATCTAAATTCAGTTGCCATTTAAATTAAATGAATTTTTAATCCGTCCTGAATAAGATTCACGTGCTGTGTTTATAACACTATAGCTTTCCTAACGGGTATTTTATTTGGCATCAAATATATATCGCGTTTCACCTAAAACCTAATATATTACTTGACATAGTTAGCATACAATTAGCTATTCAGCTGCAGTGTCACGGTAGAAACGGCAGTGCTTATACTTTTCACCGTGTTATTTGATTACATCGCAATATGTTTATATCATATATTCAAATAACATGGTCAAAAGTATATATGCACGCAAGTATGGGCTATCAATGACGGTTTTAACAAATGAGAAATGGCGTCCATCTATCTGATTTTCATTCAACCCCTCATTCGTTGCTGGAAAACTGCCCTCTAAATCATAATACGCAATAAAATTGGCGAAGTGATAAAATTCAACCTTAAGTGCAAAGCAATAAAGTTGAATTTATTCACTTCGCAAGTCTTTGCGACTGCACAAATGTGGCAGTATAAAACTGCTTTATACCTTCGGATGCGTCCTACCAGTTGCAGCAATCGCTCACGAGTTGCACGCGAGCAGTTTCTGCCACTACACATTCGCAGTGGTCTGGAAGCACCCTTAAACAATACAGCTGATAGCAAATTATTATACTTATATACATATTCAGCGTAACCTACATTGCACATAAACCAAATTACACATACTATTAATTAATATTAATACAGACATAATCGGAACTGTTATAAAACGACACATTTATTTATTTCGGCGAAACTAATAAAAATTTAATAATTATTTGTTTTAATGATGTCGTGAATATAGAAACTTTTAATAAATTGGGTAAATCGTACTGTTAGACGTAGGCATTCTTACAAGCTTAACAAAGCCTAAACCGAAACCGATTTCACCACTCATACACAAAGCCTTAAATAGCTTAATTTGACAGATGTTTGAAATTATTTTAGACAAGAAATGCGTCTATTTATCTGACAGATAAACTGTCCAGAAGTGCTGACAAACTGGAGATTAAGTTTCTGTGGTCAGGTCATCATATAAAAATAATGGCTAAATATTCTTGCTCAATAACCTTACGAAAAAAAAATTGATTAAAGAATATTAATTACTACAGGAAATTCACAATTTGCGATACATTAAGTGGCTGCGAAATACAATTAATTATTTACCTTACACATAACTTACAATTATCACAAGAAATAAATAGGAAAGAAAAATACATACACCATTTACTAATACTAATGTTGCTTTAATGATCATAGTCGATATAATGAGATCACCGTGGCACCACTTATAAATTTAGTACACATTTAGTAATTTTAATCAATAATTTAGTAATCTTTGACACCAATCTCTTTGCTTCTCGTTTTTTTTAATAAATAATAAATGCAAATTGAAAAGTTATATTGAATTTTCCGCGATTAGCAAGGAAATTGGTTTGAAATAACAACAAATTTACGTTTTTCATTTACCTATTACGCCATCATTCCGGGAAGATCTGAGTGAAATAAAATACATTTAAGAGAACGAGAGGTTATTTATACAATATTATTTTTAAATACACATCTCTTTCTCTCAATTGAAACTTTTTACACAAACACGATTAATTTCGCTGGAACAGAAAAAAGAAACTATTAGTTCACACAATTTTATGAAGCTGAGTGTATAATTGGAAAATTTTTATGCCAAAAAGGACAATTAATAAACAAAAATGTAAGCTTGGGTCCAAAAATTTTAAATTAGTTTTAAGGAAATTAAATAACTCTCCTATAAAAACTAAAAATATTTCCAAATCTTGATTCATCTAAAATTCATTTGGTTACAAATTAGTCAAAAAGTCGTTACAAAAGTGGCAAGCTACACTAAGAATAAATTTAACTATTTATGTAACGCATAACGCCACTAAAATACGACTAACACTCAAACTAATGGTACAGTTTAATGCTTTTCTCTCGTATTAAATAAATCATCAGTGAAGCTAGCCACATAACAACAAAGCACATTAATAGCACAAATCAATGTATAATGGATACACAAATGTATGTACATTTATATAAAAATACAATATTTATCGAATGTATGTGTTGTGATGTGCTTTTTATTAAATTAAGTTTATAAATATAAATATACAAATTGTTGTTGGTTAACTATTTATTGATCCAGAGAAAAGGTCACAAAATAACTATATAATTAATAGTTTAATTACGAAAACGAAGATAGGGTCATAATTAAAAAAAAACACAAAACAACACAACATAAGAAGAATTATGAAAATGCAAGAGGAATGAAAATATACATTTGTTAACAGACCAGCTTTTTCCATAAACGCTAAATTTTAAAGAAAATTAATAATGAAAAACTCAAATATTTTATACTTTTACTTTGATTGGCACTAATTTATAATTCTCACTAACAAAAAAATTGGACACTGGCTACTTGCCACAGAAAATAAGTTTTCTGATGTTATTATAATATCTATAGACTATTGGTCGATATTGAGTTCGGTTACAACCTGTAAAATTTCTTTACACAATTCCCATCTTAATACGATTGGATGTTAAGATTAGAATCGGACAAAGAATGATGTACCAGCCAGTATTAAAAATTGCGACAAAATCACACACGCTTGAAAAAACTAGAGCAAGGTGTAAATTATTTTTTATGTCACAATCGCTATTCGAAATTCTGTGGCACGCCGACCTGTGTCCATCAAAAGCAGCGTAATCAAACAATTTAGGAACAAAATCAGGGCGTGTAAGGACGTGTGTTCACTCACACTTTGAACAATGCCCACATATAGCAGCTAAAGCATTCTAGCAATACCATTCTAACTATTTTAAGTCTTATAGCAATAAGTATAAGGCTTAAAACGTTAAGATTTTTCGAAACGACATAAGTAGGGAACAGAATGTACGAAACCTTATTTTTTTGGCTTCTATTTGTGTACAAGCCCCACCTATCCCACTCACATTTGCTGCCTTCGAAACTGTGTAAGGTCGTTTTAACTTCCACATCCATCCGAATATGTAGGTACATCCAACGGCAAGTTACTTCAAAGTTCAAAACGACCTATATACAGCTTCAGAATAATTACATTTTAAATATTATAATATTATAAGAAGTATACTAATTAGTAAAGATCACTATATACAAACTGCACAAAGCAGCAATTATAATAAATAGCCTAAATAAATCACTAAAAAATATAATAACACTCTAAACACAATTGGTTAATGTCCAGTATATATTTATTTATATACAGATTTTCCGACTATTTAGTCACACTTTTCAAAGACTTGTTTAGTTTCAATATATGAATATGTTTTAAGAAAACATTCTCTATATTCTCAATGTTGCCAGCTACGCGAGTCTTCCACCAGCAATTTTTTTTTTTCAAAATTACATTGCTAATTGTACGGACAGCCACACGCAATTGTATAACTTTATCAAATTCTTCAATCGACCCTCGCCTTAAATGTCAAACACATTAGGTTCTAAATCAGTTAAGGAAATTTGACTAGTTGTAATAATCAGACAAGTGTACGTTACGTTCCTTGACAAAATGTTGGCAACATCTGATATTTTTTCCAGACAGCCATAGTGCAATTTTCACTTTATCTTTTTCGCATAATTTACAAATTCCTGATCCACCATAATTTCTTCATCGCAAATAGTTTTTTTAGCCTGCAATCAGTTATCTAGGTCGTCAACCCATCTAGTTAACGGGCGTCCTCTTTTACGTTTCCCCTGCTTTGGCCACCAGTGTGTTATGGATTGTCTCCATCTAACGTCACCTCAGAGAGGTGGGTAAGACCTGGATGAGGCTGGCACAGGACCGTTCCGAGTGACGAGCACAGGAGGAGGCCTATATCCTGCAGTGCGGCTGTCCAAAACCAAAACCTAGTAAGTGTATTTTTTTTCACAGACGTTTTTTTTTGCTACGTCAATGGCAAAAACAACCGTATTTCTATCTAAAATAGAATCAGAGATATGAACATGCTCAAACCTAGCAAGTGCCATTCGTACTCGGAGGATACAAAAACAAAAAGCTAGTAATGAGGGTTTTCGCGTGTGAAAAATCCGCTAGATGGCGTACTGTTGGACTGAGGTCCAACATCAAAGCGCATTGGTTGTTTAGTTTGTCAAATTGATATTTTGACAGATCCCGTTTAAAAATAACCAATCACATTGTATGGACCTCACTCCTATAGTACTCCATCTAGCGGATTTTTCATACGCGAAAACCCTCATTAACATTTCCAAGTTTAAAATCCTATTAAGGCGACGGGTAGCCCTAACTAGCGACACCATTCGTTTTTAATTGTTAACTACTAAACCGGATCTATTTTAAACAATTTCGGGGTTACAACCTCTCGGCAAACACTTATACTATTTATCAAATAACCATGCACAAATGTTGGGTCCGTTTTTGTACTCGAAATTTGAATTACCGCCAAAAGTGGCCGCTTTTGGCGTGAATCAATTTTTCGCGTACGCTTTGGAGCCAACATCTGTGAATGGTTATTTAATAAATAGGACAAGTGTTTGCCAAGAGGTTGTAACCCCGATATTGTTTAAAATAGATCCGGTTTAGTAGCTAAAAATTAAAATCGATTGGCGTCGCTAGTGTGCCCAACCCGTCACCTTAAGGTGAGGGTATACCCCCACTAGCGACGCCAATTGATTTTAATTGTTAGCTACTAAACCAGATCTATTTTAAACAGCTTCGGGGTTTTAGTTTCTCGGTAAACACCTATACTATTTATTTATTAGTTATAGTTAACGAATTTTGAATTACCGTCAAAAGTGTTTTTTAGTACAAAAACAGACCCAACATTTGGGCATGGTTATTAAATAAATAGTATAAGTGTTTGCCGAGAGACTGAAGCCCCGTTTTTGTTTTGGTATCTAACAATTAAAATCAATTGGCGTCGCTAGTGTGCCCTACCCATCGCCTTAAATACGATTATTGCTATATTATTGAATTTGCAAATGAACTTACTAGGCTTTTGATTTAAAAAAAACTACCGAAGTATAGAAGAAGATTACCGTCAGATGTAGTTGCTAGGTTTTGATTTTGTGCATTCGAGTGGGATCAAAATGCCAGCTGATGATAATGACGATGATGATGATGAATCAGTTATCTGAGCGCTGTGTAGAGGTTGAGCACGCTCTTGTTCTCCTTGTGCGAGGGGGTCTTGGAGAACACGTTCCAGAAGCGCAGGGTCTCGTCGCCGGCGCCCGTCACGATGGCCTCGCCGTCTGGCGACAGCGCCAAGTACAGCACTCTGTACGAGTGACCTGTTAGCTTCGCCACCTGGACAAACACAACAATACGGTATATGACTATTTTTTTTATTTTTGCAATCAAAAGACCTCTCAATGATAGAAACATCGTTGAAAGAATCACTTGATTCTCATTTAAACTACCTGAGATATCACAACTTTAAAATCACATTATTTTGGGCAAACCCAAAACGCTCCATACAAATGGCTACTAAGATGTGACGTCACACGACAGTATTTTGTATGCATTTCATTTGAATTTTGTATGGTAGCTATATCAAATGTTTCGTTTATGTCAATGGTTCTATTATAATAGTTGGTGCAAATTGTATGGATTATTCAATGGTATAATTATTTTTTAATAATTTCATACTTTTAAAATGGACTTGCCCATGAATCTTTGAATGACCATAAAACCGACTAGACGTTATATTTCTAATTGAGAATTTTTGCCATTGGCACATATTGACCTATATTTTGATAAAATATTTATATTTTGTAAAATCTTGAGCTCAGTCATATACCCTGTTCAATATCCAACGCCCTGTTGGTCTAGTGGTTTAATCATCATCATCATCAGCCTATCGCAGTCCACTGCTGGACGTAGGCCTCTCCAATTGTTCGCCACTGTGATCTATCCATGGCTTCTCGCATCCAGCTCTTGCCAGCCATCCTGCGCAGATCGTCCCCCCACCTAGCCAGAAGGCGCCCTACATTACGTTTTCCAAGACGCGGTCTCCACTCCAGAACCCGTTTACCCCATCGGTTGTCGGTTCTGCGGCTAATATGGCCAGCCCACTGCCACTTAAGCTTGCTAATCCGGTGAGCAATGTCGATAACTTTGGTTCTCTGCCGGATCACCTCATTTCGTGTGGTTAGTGGTTTAATAATAATAATAATAAGTGCGTAGGGAAATGACGACCCCATAGCCCGCTGGTGAGAGTTGGCGCTCTTGCTTAAGAGCAACAATGGACAACATTTCATATTTTTAACATGTCCATATTGTTTTTTTATATGAAAACTAGCTGACCCGGCAAACGTTGTTTTGCCATATAAATAAAAGGGTTGATCGTAGAAGGGTGAAAATTGAGGATTGTATGTATTTTTGTATGTTGTATCATAAAAAAAGAGAAATTAAAAATTTTGTCTAAAAAATAAAAATAAAAATTTAGGGGTGGACTACCCCTAACATTTAGGGGGATGAAAAATAGATGTTGGCCGATTCTCATAGATACCGGATAAGCACAAAAAATTTCATCAAAATCGGTCAAGCCGTTTCGGAGGAGTATGGCAACGAAAACTGTGACACGAGAATTTTATATATTAGAAGAAGATAGACATAAAATAAACAGACCCATATTTTTTCATTTTTCAAAATTTGTCCATTTTCATGCATAAAATAATTATTGAAATTCTTTTTATTCTAAATAGACGTAAGCGCCAAATGACGTCATCGGACGGCTGAATACAGCGATATTCCTTTGCTTATCATTGTTTTAATGAAAAAAAAGTACTACTGTCAAAGGTAAATAATACTAGTGTCAACATTGTCAACGTCATTCATACATTCAACGTTGACAAGTTGTCTTTTTTTTTTGACAGTTACATGTCATGGGTTTGGCATTTCCTAAAATTTAAAACTATAATGTGCTAAGCAAAGAAATATTTTACATTCTGCCGTCCGATGACGTCATCTTACGTTTTTTAGTTTTTAATTTTTTTCTCAGTAAATAAGCAATATAAAAAATGAATAAATATATATTCGAGCAGCGGAAAGGTAAACAAAGAATTGGTATTTTTTGTTTCAGAGCTCAGCAATTTTGAAATGTTGTCCATTCTCATCAGTGCAGTCAGTCTCCCCAGTTGGCCTAACATGCGCACCGCGACATAATTTTGTCTACCCCGTATCTCGTGGTTAATTGAATGAACGAAACCAGTGTAGCTATATAAGAAAACAAATGTATATTTCAAAGGGCAACACTGGTTTGTCTACATGAGTAATCCTTTGTCTACAACGAGAAATTTGTCGATCGCGATACGCATGTTAGAGAAAAAGACATATTAGTCGATATCGACAAATTTGTCATATTTCTTCCGTGACATATCTCGCGATGGCATGTTAGCCCGACAGGGCAGCGTTGTGGCGCGCTAAATGGGAAGTGACCTCCCTTGGGTCCCATATCCCCGAGAGTCGATCAGGCCCCTCTCCCCGGCTTGCCTTTATTGGCCTGGACCCAAGCAGGAGCCGCAGGACTCTCACCTCTGGCTTGCCTTCACCAGCCGGCCAGAGTGGGATGTCAGAGCTATATGCTCGCAGGGTGGAAGTGAAAGATGCATAAGTCGCGAGTTGGCACAGTGTCTGTTACCACAGACACTGGGTAGAAAGCGGTTTACACCTCTCGGCACCCTGAGTACTGTTGGACTGAGATCCAACAGCAACGGTTGTTTAGTTTGTCAAATTGACATTTTGACAGATCACGTTTAAATATAACCAATCACTATTTCTACGAGATTTCTACCATGTGCCTTATTTTTGAGTTTCCGATATTTCGGCACTGTTGCAAGCGCCATGGAGTAACTGTAGTTTTTGCGGGTAAGATGTTACTGGCAGACAAAACGGTCTACCCTCCTTCGCAGTCTTTTACTACGCGCACCTGCGGTACCACTGTTCACTAACTCACTATAAATACTATTCTAATGTTAGTGGACCATGAAAGTTTAAAACAATATATTATAACCAATCACATTGTATATGGACCTCACTCCTATAGTACTCCATCTAGCGGATTTTTCACACGCGAAAACCCTCATTACAATAACTAGACAAGTGAAATTTCATAGATGAGGTATTCCATTGGCAGGTCAATGGATAAGAGCATGGAGCGATAATAGCTCAATGAAAAAGATCTTGAGATTTCTCAGAGGTTGTTAGGTACACTAGCGGTAATTTTAATTTGAGATCCCTCCTCATCTTAGCGTCTGATTCTCGGTTGCGTCCACAGCTTTCACATTGGAGCCCATGGTACGCTTAGACCATCAATGAGGATTTGGGCAGTATGGTAATTACAATGAAGCGACTGATATCTGACCTTCGCAACAAAAGGCGACCACACCGACTGAAATAAGGTAACACGTTTCAGAAACTATCCGAAACGTGCAGGTTTCTTCACGACGTTTTCCCTCACCGCCGAGCTGATGGTAGAAATACGCACATCGATGTGAAAAATCTTGAGATGCACGCTCGGATTCGAACCACGACCTCCTCCTCACGGTGGAAACTAACATGAAACAAGCATCTCGACTACATTACTAGAAAGGCAAAAATAGCGATGGGGGCAAGCAGTAGGTTGGTGGGGCTAAAATGGGGGCTACGGCCCAAGGCCGCACTCTGGATTTATAAAACCATAGTGAGGCCGATCGTCACTTATGGCTGCTGTGTGTGGTATAAGAAGACGCACCAACTTAACTGCGTATAGAACCTCAGCAAAGTTCAAAGAACAGCCTGCCTTATAGCCACTGGCGCTCTTTCGTCCTCTCCCTCTGCAGCACTGGATGCCCTCCTGAACATTCCACCTCTGCACATTCACGTGCAAATGGGAGCGAGGATGGCCATTACGAGAGCAAAAATCAGAGGAAGGACGAGATGGCAATCTAGGGTCATAGGTAACCTCTACAATGAACTAATGAAAATTCCGGTCATGGATATGCCCTCTGACTCCATGATCCGTGAATACAGCTTCGATAAGCGGTTTACAGTCTTGTTACCTAGTAGACAAGACTAGGAGGCTGGAACTCCCGGAAATGTTAAGCAGAATGACATCGTTTGGTATACGGATGGTTCCAGGAGGCAAGGCGTATCCGGGGCGGGATTTTGTAATGATCGCTTCAGAATACGCAAATTCGCCAACCTGGGTCGCTATACCACAGTGTACCAAGCAGAAGTCTTCGCAATATTGGCTGTGTCCAAGAGAGTCTGCAATTGAATCTCCAGAATAAGAAGATATTCATCTTCTCAGATAGTCCAGCTGCCCTCAAGGGGTTAACATCCTGTGAACTTGACTCCAAACTCACAAGCGAGTGTGTCCTGCTCCTAAACCAGCTTGGCAATGCCAACATCGTTAATCTGATTTGGGTACCGGGACACTGCAATATCAGAGGATACGAAGTCGCTGACGTGCTAGCAAAGGCCGGGGCAGAGAGCCCACTACTCGGACCGGAACCAATAAGTGGCGTTCCAGCCTGCATGGTCAGGTTCGAGTTAAAAGAGTGGGAGCATAAGCAAAGCACTGAATATTGGAAAAGGCTACCTCGACTAGAACAGTCTAAGGCGTTGATACAGGCGTTCGATCAGAGACGAGCTGTAGAAATAATAAAAACTGAGCAGAGGACATGTTAGGGCACTCACTCGGACCCTCACAGGGCACTGCAAATTAAAAAAGCACCTGCACAACATGGGCCTTTCAGATATCAAAATCTGCAGGTTCTGTCGCGAGGACGAGGAAACGATTATCCACGTCCTCGGCGAGTGCATAGCGCTGCACCGCTGCAGAAGCCGGCACCTGGGAGCACACATGATCTCAGCTGACGAGATCAAGAGCTCCCCCATCAGGTCCATTCTCGGGTTTATCCTGGAACTGGAGCTACATGAGGTGCTGTAATAGGTTACGGGGCTGCCACAATAGATCATCTACTGGTCGCAGTGGCTATGAGACGCAGGGCTCACCCCATTTCTAACAAATAATAAATCCTCCTCACGGAAGGTTCATTCTTATCCACTGAGCTATCATTGCTTTGTTCGAATTCGAGATTATTTATTTGTTTATAATATTGTACGTACGTATTTATTAGTTTATATTATATTTAATGTATGTTATAAATTTTAGCATACAGTTTATCTCTTTTTGATTTTTCTTATTATTTTATTTAATATTGCACCACCTAGAGAAGGGGTCCTCTACTAATAAATGTCCTTTACCTGAAGGTTGTTTCGAAGAAATCTCTTTCAGCGACAAGACCGCCGAAATTGTACACAAAATTTCTGTAATGTCTAGTACGTAAGTTGTGTATTTTGTGCAATAAAGTATATCTATCTATATATCTATTATTTAGAGAAAAGTATGTAGAAAACAGTATCTAACCTGCGTTAGAGACGGGTACTTCCAAACCAGGATCTGGTTCTGCGAGTATCCGTGCGTGGAGACGAGCTCGCTGGAGTGCTTCGACCACGCCAAGTTGCACACTTGCGATCCTGAAACGAAACAAATAATAACATATTACACGTTTGCGTTTAAACTAAAAGTAATAGTAACCAAATGTAATACTTTTTATATTAGATACAAATATAATAGCTTCTTTTTAAATTAATATTTTTTTCTGGACTTATAGAGGATTAAGTTAAAATAAGAAAAATCTTATTAATGTGGGATTTGTGATCGGTAAGTGCATGGCAAGCAACTTGTAAGAGATCGATGTTTGAATTAGAATGACGTGCGAGAGTGAGACAGAAGACGAATGGCGGAAGACGTGTAAAGACGGTATACAGATGACGCTAAGATAATAAATATATAGTATCACTTATTAAATCCTTGGCTTTATTCCTAACCCCATCCCATATTAATTTATATGTCATCATTTCGTAATAAATACTTTAAGACGCTAAATAAATAACTCAACAATTATTTCGCCATTATTCTTTGTGCCGCACCATGATGGCCGCCAACTTTCAGTTCAGACTGAATACGAGTAATCGACATTTGATGTAAGAGAAAACACAGAAAACCGGCGTGAAGCAGGACTGTGCTGTCTCTAGCTGCGTGAGTGAGGGTACCGGAGGCCCAATCCGGGGGAATGGGGGCGTTTAAAGGTTGGCAGTGCATTTGTGACTCCACTGGTGTCGCAAGTGTCTTTAGGCGGCGGCAATCGTTTACCATCAGACGATCCGTCAGCTCCTCTGCCACCTATTAAATAAAAACCGGCCAAGTGCGAGTCTGACTCGCGCACCGAGGGTTCCAACCAAGAAACCAGGGTTAAAGGGACAGTAGACCTAGGTATTTGGTATAAATTTCAATTTGATACCTTTATTCGTTCGTGAGAAATAAAGTAGTAAATTTCATTTTATTAAAATATTTTTATTATTTTATATAACTAAAAAAATGTGATTTTCGCAATTTTTCCTATATTTGCATTATATGACAATGCTTCATGTCAAATTTCAAGATTCTGAGTTTACGGGAAGTACCCTGTAGGTTTTGATTCCTTTGCGAGTGTCGAAAATTTGATGAAAATATCGATATAATCGGCTGTATCTTTTGATTGCGTTGGCTTAGAAGTTTGATTTTTTCACAGCTTCAAGGGACAGTAGACATGAGTAATTGATATAAATTTCAGCTTCATACCTCCACGCGTTCCTGAGAAAAAGGGTCTTGACAGACGGACGGACGGACGGACAACAAAGTGATCCTATAAGGGTTCCGTTTTTTCCTTTTGAGGTACGGAACCCTAAAAATAAAGTGGTTGAGTGGTGTGTATACCTGTGTCCACGCACTGCATCGGCTGCGACGTGAGCGTGTTCCAGAAGCGGATGCAGCGGTCGGCCGTGCCGCCGCCCGACGCGAGCAGCCCGTGCTGGTGCGGCGACCACGCGATCGCCTTCACCGCCGCCACGTGCGACGAGTACGTCTGCACCGGACTCGTCGAGTGCTGAAAGTATGATGAAAAAATTGATTAGATACATACTTTATTGTACAAATTCACAACATTAGTACAGCTAGCATGAAAATTATCATAGTCCAAACCTACCAAAAATTTCTGAACCTACTCATCTTAAGCGTGTATTTACACTGCAACTGCTTTACCGACTAAGCTACCTTGGTATGTCGACGATTTTTGTAAGTGCTTTTTGCTTCGCCGTGAGCCGACGGTCACGGTTCCCACACGAAGACTGTCGAACACTAAGAATTTCTTACAAATTTTTGGCCCGACCCGGGGATCGAACCCGGGACCTCTTGCGCAGGCGTCGCTTTAAAGTGCGACCCACTAACCTCTGCGCCACCGAGGCAGTCAACTCTAGTATCTATATATACATATATCTATCTATAATATAAAATTTCTGAACCTACTCATCTTAAGCGTGTAATTACACGTTTGCGTTTAAACCAAAAGTAATAGTAACCATATGTAATACTTTTTATAGTAGATATAAAGAGCTCCATTTAAAAATAATATTTTTCCTGGACTTATTGACGACTAAGTTAAAATAAGAAAAATCTTATTAGTGTGGAGCCCGGGGTACGCATAGATCATAATACAGAATTTGGGAAGTCTGGTTATTACAATGAAGGGACTGCCGTCTGACCGTCGCAACCCTTTGCAGGGGAACCAGACCAACGTTTCAGAGACTATCCGAAACGTGGAGATTTTCTTACTATGTTATCTCTCATCGCCGAGCCAATTGTAGAATTGAAAAATGTAGAAGTGCATGCTCGAATTCGCATCACGACCCCCCGTGTGGTAGGCTACTATCGCTCAACCAAAAAGATTTGAACATTTGAACCACTTTTAGTACAATGCCTTAAGGATTACTTACATTGGTTATCATTTCTTCTGGAACTATTATATTAATTGAATTACCTTAGCGTATACTGACATACAGTTTTCTTTTGTCAAATGCGCAAGAATTTTTTGTTTAATTTGAACGCTTTGATCATTTTGATGTAAGCAAGTAAAAACTTTATTGTAAAATTGTGTTGTTAAATAATACAGATCTTACAAATAGCATAGTTCGCACAATTACCGGTTTAGATATACAATAGTCAGACATAATTTATGAAATTGATTTTAATAAAACTCATTGAACATATATTTCAAATTTTTTTTTACATAATAGCGGACAAACGAGCAGACGGCACACCTGATGGAAGGTGATCACCGCCGCCCATGGACATCTGCAACACCTGACATCTGCATACTTATTAATTTAATAGTATAAGGAAATGGATTATATTTGGATTGAATGTCAAATTTTAACTATATGGTCAAGATGGCCAAGATGGTCAAATGGTACCTAAAAATAATAATAATAATGATACTAATCAACAATATCCGACAAAATTTCTAAATATAGAGATCTTGCCATTGAAGTGAAAACTCAATGGCACGCCGAAACCATCTACATAGTTCCCATAGTAATCTCATCCACTGGAATCATACCTGACAGCCTAAACAGAAGCATAGAAGCTTTACACCTACCGTCCCACATTATCTATACTCTACAAAAAGCCACGATTTTAAACACATGCCGTATAACGCGGAAATTTTTATCTTCTGGGCTAACAGCCGTAGCCCTCCACCCTGTTATGCTTGATTGAGGCCCGTGTAACAGGTTTTATACCCACTCCTTGTAGCAGGAGGGAGAATGTGAAAACTTAAACATAAAATAATACTAATAAAAATAATTAATAGGTATTGCAATATGTCAGTAAAAAAAATATTATTAATGTTTATTTGCTCCGAAATACTCCTTCAAATCATAAAAACAGCCATCAATCAGCCATTTTTTTAGTTATACCTTAAATCTATCCAACTGAAGCGTTCGTATAGCATTTGGCAAGTGATTGTATTTTCTTATACTCATGAAGTGCATGTTTCTCCGAAATAGCTCATTTCTTGCGCCGGGCAGAATAATATTATCGTTATTGCGCATTTTACTATTATATGTAATGCCGACTGTACCAGGCATTATGGAAATAAAACGACAATATACTTCACTCTTATGAATTTTAACAAGAAAAGTCTATTAATGGAGATGTGCGGGACAACTCGCAAGGACGAGAGATGGACCAAAAGACACCCAGATAGGATTTTCATTAAACTGACTAAACCGGGAATCGAATCTTTCCTCGTACACAGTCAACTAGCTATTACGCCAGCTAAAAAAAAAACAATGAATTCGCTACAGGAAGCGCCTTTTATTAATCAAACTGATATCTCGCTACGTATGTATGGTATGGGAACCAGCGAAACCACATAACGAACTACATAACTTATTGTGAAAAATAATAGATAACAATATTGTGTTAAACCGGAACCTGCGTTTAATTTTTACCACAATTCTAACCACCTATTGCAAAATTACTGACAATAAATTAACTATGATTCTGAATTGTTTTCGATGAAGCATTTTTTTTATGTGTTAGGTGGCAGACATGCAGATCTGGTCACCTGATGGTAAGCGATTGCCGCCGCCCATGGACCCGACACTAGTGGAGTCATAAGTGCGCCGCAAACCTTTAAACCCCACTCTCCCCCGGATCGGACCTCCGGTACCCTCATTCACGCAGTGAAACAGCACAGTCCTGCTTCACGCCGGTTTTCTGTGAGGCCGTGGTATCACTCCGGTCGAGCCGGCCCATTATGCCGAAGCGTAGCTCTAGCACGGTCTAAAATTTTATAGTGACCCGATCTCACGACAAGCTTCATGGGTTCGATTGCCACTCTGGACAAACAATCGAGTTTGAATGTACATTTTCATTGATCCTGACTGATTGGGTACAAAATAAAACGATATCGAAGAGTTCGCTGACCGATGCACTCTATATCGTATCATGTCTCTTCCGCACTGTCTGTCTCACGCCGAACCATGCCGAGATCACTGTACGCGTACCAAAAGATTAGCACTCAATGTAAGAAGCCGATAATCTGTGTCTATATTGATGTAAATGACTTAATAAAATTTTCGACAGTCTTCGGGTGGGACTCGAATCCACAATCTTTTGCTAACCGGGCAACTGCTTTACCGACTAAGCTACCTTGGTAGCTACCTGTCGAACACTAAGAATTTCTTACCGAAAACTTAGTTACAAATTTTTGGCCCGACCCGGGGATCGAACCCGGGACCTCTTGCGCAGGCGTCACTTTAAAGTGCGACCCACTACCCACTGCGCCACCAAGGCAGTCAACTCTAGTATCTATTATATCTATCTATAAGACTCACCATAGACCACACGAAGAGTTTGTTGTCGTTGCCCCCGGAAGCCAGCGATTGACCGTCGGGCGACCACTTCAGACCGCACACTTCTTGTCTGTGCCCCTGCAGTACTCGAGACGACTGCACTGCTGTAAGAACAAATAGTTCATACAAATAATGTCTTCTCAGACATTGTAAAGGCAATTGACATGTCTGGTTTGAAGCAGAGAGAAATCTTAATGCTTATTTAATCCGACTATTCGACCAATATTTATCCGAGAATAAATCTATGGTATAATGCTGTCATACTATACGATTTGTAGTCTTATACAGTAAAAGAACGAAAAGGTTCGTCAGTTTTCCAATTTATTCGTTTAATATGCTATGAGCACTTATTACCTTTCATAAATTTGTCAGAGTAATACCTGTTGCACAGAAAATTATGCTTAGCTGTTAGGTCAAAAAGTTCAGATTTGCATGTAGCAAAATTGATTCCTTTTGATGTAAAAGAAAATTAAAAAAGGTTGGCAGATCTTTTTAAAACGGTATGTTGGTATAACTGATTCTTGCCGTGCAAGCGAAAATGTATCTTAAAGTGACCAACCATTTTATTCCCTGTACTATACTTAATAAAAAGCAATAATAAAAAAGATAAAAAGGAACTATAATTTTGTCCTATTATGACCCCCTCACCATTTTTTTGTGATTTGCGGCGCCAATCAATACTTGCAACCCCAGTGGCGTCACAAGTAGCAGTTAATAAAGCCAACCACTCCCCCCGAAATGGCCTCCGTAACCCTCACTCACTAAAAAAACAGCGTATGCTGCTCCCCGCCGGTTTTGAATGAGCCCTCCGGTCGGACCGTGTCGAAGCATTCATTGCTTAACATTGGCATAAAAAAAAGCATAACTTACGCGGCGTTCTCGTATCCCTTTGTCTAATATGCCTATCCCGTGACCCGGAACTGAGTATGTCGCCGTTCCACGCCAGGGCGCCCACACGTGCGATGTGACCTTGCAGCTTCGTCACCTGAAGGCGAAATAATGTCTCAATTACTGGCCGCTGATAAAAAGTTTAAACAACGTAGTAGGAGGATTAGATAAGGAGGTTTTAGAATTTGCGTTTCGTTTTTTCATCCACTAGATGGCAGCACATAGCCAAAAAGTTTCCCTGTCACACAGAACACAGCGCCAAGACTGGCGCGTGAAGCAGCCCAGCTAAAAGATTTACCCCACACGTCCGAAATGCGCGAAGAATACTTGCAATTGCTATTACCTGTCACGTGATTGGCTGAAGTATTGATAAAACATTTTAAAAAACCCTATATAAATATTTCCAATTGACATTGTGTTACAATAATCCAATTACCTCTTTATTTACACTGACGTCCCACACACTGATGTGTCCCTTCTGTGTCCCGACTGCTACCAGGTGACCCCGCTCGCTCCACGCCACCGACGTGACTGCATTGCCTTCCGATGAGAGGTCGCACAGCCGCGTCACCTGTTAGATTCCATTTTTATTTTACGAATGGCTTAGTTTGTACATCCACATAATATACCACCTTCGAAGGTCTGAAGGTACAGATAGGCCTCACTCTAATTGAAACTGTCTGTATTTATAGTGGAATTTTAAAAATTGGTAAATACTTGCTTATATTCGGCATGAGCTGTCTGTACTTCCCTAGAATATCAACTCAACTAATATTGAAGAAGACTCAGAAGATAAGAATGTAGGAACAAGAATTTAGATCGGCTTCCAAGATTTGTACAAAATCCGCCGCCTGCCTGAGCTTCATAAGCATTCTTCAGTGATCAATCAAACACTGATCCAAAACCTTGTAGGAGATCTAGCTAAGCCACTGAGTATACCCTATCAATACATTTCCACCAGTATCCGAATTCTCTTACCTGACTAGTGCAAGCGCTCCACAAGTACACACAGCTGCCCAGGCCGACGCTGAGCACGTTCTGCGCAGACCAGTCCACCAGGTTCAGGTAGAAGTCGTCCTGCAACTCCGGCGCGTCCAGAACCTTGAATGGGATCCGCGAGATCTTGCGCGTCGCCTTCCTGGGCGATCGGAGGAGCTTCTGAGATTTCGCCGATATAGGGGATAAACTGTACGGTGACGGGTCTATATTCTCCTGTAACAAGAGATGAAATATAGTTAGTATAGCTCAGAGAATTCGAGCGTGACCCACGGAATTTTTGACACCAAAATGGTTCTATAACAGAATCTGTGTAATGAACATAAATCTGTGGAACTCTATTTCGAGATGAAAGTGTAATGCCGAAAACTGATATTATGAATTAATTATACACTGCATTATATTCCAATAACCAATTATGATTGGGCTCTTTTCCAAATTCAAAAGATCCCATAAAGTTTTAAAAAAAATTATACTTGTCAGTGGCTATACGGCTACTTTACTGTTACAAAAAAGTGTTCGAAAACTATAATTATATCTTTTGTTGTCCAAACAGTGAGTAGAGCGACTTTAACGTCCAATCTTAATTACATCAGTTGTGCTATAAGTAGCTAATAGTTGAAACGGTGGTCAATAAACTGTCAAACAAAAACTCTAATATCTTGAAAATCTCATCAAAGAGTTAAACGAACATCATTGTGATTAACGACGAAATTCGGTAACAATAGCTAAAAATTTTGTCGAAAAATGTAATTAATGACTAAGAACATGATTTATCTTTAACTGTTTTGTGCAATAAAACTTATCTATCTTATTTATCAAATAGAAGTGAAAACACAGGCGGTGCTAAAGAGACAAATGATGCCACAACAGTCATTATGCTTCCTAGTAATAAAACCTACCAATGAAACGAACAAGAAAACGGAGACGATGCAAAAACTATTGATAAATTGAATGTAAAAAAAGCCAGTGGCAAAGAACACATTTTGTTTATTACTAATGACCGTAAAAAAACAGCGCATTTGGGAACAATCAGAATACGAGACAAAAATTATATTTAGGTATAACAAAACAAGACACAAAAACTAGACAAAGATGCAGATTAATTAAAATCTGTTAAGATAAAATTTGCAAACTTGCATTTTTTTTGCATACATTAGACTTTAAGTGAAGATAGAAATAGCGGAGTAATGTTCACAATAACATTAGGACTTCAAAGAAGATTATGAAGCTTCCTGAAGCGGATCAAACGAGACCTTGAAAGGTTGATTACCCAAAAGCTTTTGTGCCGAACTCGTAAAAGAAATCATTCAAAAAATATGGCATTTGATAGCGAGTTGATTTGTCAGCAAGTTTTTTACACTTCCAATATTAATCATAAGCACTTCAGTACCATATTCTGATTAGTCCTATTGACAAGCAAAATTAAAATACCTGATGAAATATATTCCTGCTACCGCGATGAATTTAATCGATTGTTAAATATATCTGTGCTAAAAAAAGTATATTATTATAATGAGCTCGAGTTTTACATAGGAAAACATACATGACACAAAATAGTAGAAAGACTAGCAAAGGCTTAAGCCATATAATGCCCGAGGATCAAAAGATCGTATAGAAGAAGCGCAGGTGAATTTTTTCTTGTTCTCCACTGCTAGAGGGTGTGAAAAGGTAGAAATTGGCAATTCAGCTCGCATGAAGTGATTAGTTAATATGTATTTACTGGCGTCAAAATATATGTTTTGACAGATTAACATTAAAATTTTATTACGATTGTATACATACGTATGTTACGGTTTATTTGTCCAAAGACTATTAACACACAATACCACATAGCAATTATTTATTAAGCAGTAAAAACCTGCATTCATTTTGTTTATAGCCGTCTAAAATGACACAGCGCCGACAATTTTAATGTGAATTTTCGCACCGACAAACATCTCTTAAAAATTCTAAGTAAACTTACTGCAAAAAGTGCACAATTCTGGCAAGACCGTGGCAATATTAAGTCCGTGAACCCGTCTTTATTGCGTATCCTAAGTAATCTAGATGAATAACACCTTAATAAAGAGGGTCAAATGTTTTGGGTCGTATCGTGGGCAGTCATTACCATATAAGCATTTCACGTTGATAATCCTTTTATTGTTGAAACATAGAATTTGTCCGCGTGGGAAGAAAATATTGGTAGTTTCCTTCACAAAATCCAAATTTTATTAAATTTTTTGAGACACAAACAAAAGGACTTGGCCCATTGCTTCGGGTTCAAGCTTTACTGTAATGTACGATTATTTCAACAGGGAACAGAATTGGGTTGTGTGACGCCTACGTCAAGCAAAAACACAAGGAATAAAGGACATAAACATGAATGTTTAAAGTTAAGCGCACTCACAATAAATATCGCTGATAAAGGGGAGATTTACACGTAATAATAAAAGATATCGTGGCACACACCGTTACAATACTCCGATTGTTATACAATCATCGGAAGACAGACAAAAGTTTAACACAAATCATTCCACACAGATAAAGAAAGGAACAAATCTAACCACTTATACAAACTTTAAGCCAAGTACAAAAATTGTTTATTTTTTAATATGTGATAGGTGGCAGATGAGCAGACGGATCACCTGATGGTAAGCTATTGTCGCCGCCCATATACAGCCGCGACACCAGTGGAGTAACAAGTGCGCTACCAACCTTTAAACCCCCTTTTCCCCCGGATTGGGCTTCCGATACCCTCACTCACGCAACGACACAGCACAGTGCTGCTCCACGCCGTTTTCTGTGAGGCCGTGTATTACTCCGATCGAGCCGGCCCATTCATGCCGAAGTGTGGCTCTCCCAAGGTAAATAACAAATATGTACCTACTTAATGCTTTTTTAAGTCTTGCGACAAAATATTCGGCGTTAATTTGAAGCACTAATACAAAATGGAATGGCTCTTGTGAAGGTTGGAAGCTCTACACTGGAAGTTGTAGACGAGTACATCTACCTCGGACAAAAATTCCAGCTTGGTAAGTCCAACTTCCAGAAAGAGGTCGATCGACGAATCCAACTCGGCTGGGCAGCGTTCGGGAAGCTACGCAGCATATTTTCGGCCCACCTACCGCAGTGTCTCAAGACGAAAGTCTTCAATGCGTGTGTTGCCAGTGATGACATACGGAACCGAAACATGGCCGCTTACAATGTGCCGATTAAGGAGGCTCAAAGTCACCCAGAGAGCAATGGAGAGAGCTATGCTCGGAGTCTCCCTGCGTGATCGTATCAGAAATGATGAGATCCGCAGGAGAACTAAGGTTACAGACATAGCCCAAAAGATTGCATGCCTCAAGTGGCAATGGGCAGGGCACATAGCGAGGAGAACAGACAGCCGTTGGGGCAGAAAGGTCCTGGAGTGGAGGCCACGCACAGGAAGTCGCAGCCGTGGCAGGCCCACCACAAGGTGGACCGACGATCTGGTGAAGATCGCGGGAATCCATTGGATGCGGGCGGCACAGGACCGATCTGTGTGGAGAACATTGGGGGAGGCCTATGTCCAGCAGTGGACGTCTATTGGCTGAAATGATGATGATGATGATGATGATGAATACAAAATGGATACTATTAAAAATTGCCACTCAAATCGAAAGGCACTAGAAAGAACGACGTTAAAGTTGAACAAAAAAATATGAATGAACAGTCGCGTACTACCGAACCTGAAATAAGATTGAAAGTGCATACTCAGATGCACGGTGATTAATTCACAACTGCCACTTAAGGATATATTGACTTAGCCTAAGCTACGCCCCTGGTCAACGACACGGCCTTGGCGGGACAAAATTATTGCATATTATTATATTACGTAAGCCGAATATTGCCTGCAGCAAGTTGCAACTGGTTTTTGAAGATGCGCGAACAGGTATGCCAGGCGAGATAAGTAATTTTGACAAGAACTCATAGTGTTCAGAAGTTTTGAAACGCTTGATGACTTTGATAGTGTACTTAAAAGAAATGTGAGTTTAAGAACGAGGAAATGCTTATATTAAAATACGCAGTCAATCAACAACAATAAAATAAAACTGTTTTTAGAAACCAATATATAAAATGACTCGGCAGTAAAATGTTTTGTTTCTTAAATAAAACAGACATCTTGATTACCTTTCTCAAGACAAAAAGAAGGAATATATTGTTTTAAACTTTCATGGTCACTAACATTAGAATAGTTATTTACGAGATTTCTACCATGTAATTTATTTTTGAGTTTCCGAAATTTCGGCACTGTTGCAAGCGCCATGGTTACGGAGTAACTGAAGTTTTTGCGGGTAAGATGTTACTGGCAGACAAAACGGTCTACCCTCCTTCGCAGTCTTTTACTACGCGCACCTGCGGTACACTAACTCACTATTTTCTCGCACCTGTTCTCGACACACAACACTCACATGTACACACGTATCTGGCCGCGAAATGACACTTTGTTTAGTTTTACGGTTATTACATTTTCGAATCACTGGATTCCAGACATTTGACAATTTAAACCCATCTTCACGATTGACATTTTTGTACTTTGTAATTTCAATCGCTTCCCTGACCAGTCTTGTGGTACCGCAGGTGCGCGTAGTAAAAGACTGCGAAAGAGGGTAGACCGTTTTGTCTGCCAGTAACATCTTACCCGCAAAAATTTCAGTTACTCCGTGACCATGGCGCTTGCAACAGTGCCGAAATATCGTAAACTCAAAAATAAGGTACATGGTAGAAATCTCGTAAATAACTATTCTAATAAGAAGGAAAAATAAAAAGACTAAAGACATCTTAAACCTAGCAGGTAATAATCATCGTAATGAGGATTCACAAAAGAAGCGTCTGAAGTGCGACTAAAATAAGGCTTCTATTAGAAACTAACCGCAGGGAAGATGAGCAAACGTTCTCATACAATTTGGATTTACTAATGCCGTTTTGATTACGCGAATTATATTTTTTTACGCAACCACTTTGGGCAATTGTAAGTCACGTCAGAAAGTAATAAATAGATGTTTACTTAACTACCTCTCTAGCAAATTTTAGCTTGGTTACAAAAAGTACGGCTTTGCATTCGAAGTCGTACGATGAAAATATTCTTTGATTAAAATTTTATTTCATCTCGAAGCAAACATCGCGTGTGGGATCATCCGGTTAAACTAGAGCTGTGATTGCATCGCTTGATGATGGAGATCAGTTCAAATTGTCTGCTTCCTTCAGATACAATTGCCTTATTCAATGGAAATAGACAAAAAGCAGAACACAATGGCTCTCAATTGTCCGAGCTTCAGTCTAGCTCCAGCCCAGACTACAAAAGACATATAAAGACTAATCTAAAAAATGTGCACATCAAAACAGATGAGACAGAAGAAAAAAACTGAATTAAGAAGAAACAAAAAGAAATGGATTGGCTATTAACGATATGAAACATCGCGAAGAGAAGGTACCTAAATGAAAAAAATATCTAACACAAACTACAATGATACAAAATGAATGAGCAATCAGAATCAAGTTTGTTCACCTCAGATAGCAGACGCATAAAAAGCTAAAAATCCACCAAGTAGTGACTACATCGAGATAGCAGATTGATTGGTACTATAAATGAATGACAGGTCCTGTGACCTGTCGGATCCGCAAGCAGGTCACGTTGGAGGAATGCAATAAAAATAACAAGCTACTGCAGAATTCAACTGAACTTTTTTCAGATAGACGAACCTGTTTTGAATACTAAATACGCAACACGGAACTAATTTTTCTTTATTTTCTTTAAAAGGAAAAGATAGCATTACAATCTTAAGATATATTTAACTGTTACGTTGATCCTTAAGATGTTTCTACTTTACGATATGCTATTTTTTGTGTTGAAATTGTGGTGCTTAGAAAGTTTCACTTCCACCACTCACTGAAACAAAATTCTGCAAACAAATTGTATACATTTTTAATGACAAATATTTTTATTAATTTTAATTAAAATATCGATTCGCGCGAGTTTTTATCGGCATACATTTTAGAGCGATTTTATTTGACAGAATTATCATCTCGACTCTGTCATTAACTTAAACAGTAATTTCTAGCTTTTTCAACAAACATTTTAAGATTCTTTATTACAGTAATTAGGCATTGATGAAGTCTATAATTTTATATGCAGTACGAATAACACGTGGGATGTTATACGTTTTTAATAACAGCCGTTAATATAGGCGTGGACGTATAATCCACCATTGATAGTCGTCAATAGGCCACTCGAACTTTGTTGAATCAATTTACTTATTAATGTCAATATACGCAACCCTATCAGGCCTCTTACGCAAAAAGCGTCTACAAACAAAGAACTGTGTAAATACGGTAAAGAAAAAATTAAGTAGAAGCCTCTTGCTAAATTCCCCTGCGTGCCAGTAGATGTTGTTTCTGTAAACACTGGACGCTGAGAACACGGATGGGCACTTGTGATGACCGGTTCAATGGCTGATGATGGCACGGAAGCTTCGTGTACGCATTAGGGTGAATTTAGTACCATTAGGTCTCAAAACTTTCAAAAAAGCCATTAAGCTTCTAAGAAAAGTAAAACTGGTTAAATAGAACCCCGAAAATGCAGTCTAGAATAAAAAAAACCGATTCTACAAAAATATTTCGCCATTTAACAAGGACGATGTAACATCATAAGAAAACAGACAGAACCAAAGCGAATCATTTTACATGAATTTAAATATTCCACTCCACCCACAGGATACAGTTTTTTCACTGTTATAAAACAACAATAGCGGCAAACGAATATAATCGAAATATCAAAGGCCATCCAAATCTAGACGCAGCCAGTCCATAACAATACCTAACCTGCCAATAAAGGATAGCCTCACATTTTATCGAAGTGAGCGAACCAAGCGTGCATTGCGTCAGTCATCGCCACTGTCATATTTGGAATTGATACATGTAACGTATCAGATAACTATTCGGACTATTTGTAACTATTCGTAAATTGTTCTATGTCAAACTCCAAAACCATTGTCCTCACAAAAAGTTAGTATAGCCACTTAGGTGTCGTGGAAGACTTCAAGGTTATCAACCAGTAACTGGGTACAGCAAAAAATATTTCGATATCCAATTAACGAGAAACGTCGGTATAGATGTCTCTGAAATTAAAAGAGCACCCACACAACAATCCCGAAACGTGACTGTGCACCAATCGGGGACAATCTGAGGCTAGATCTAGATTGTAACAACAGCACGGCAGCCGACGATGTGTCCAATAACAAACCTCAAAGAAATCTATTTCATGCAGCCAACGAAAAAAAAAGCAAAATAAAAACTTGCATGCGAGCAAACGACGAGGCAAAAGTTACGAATCATCCCCTGCCAATGGCCGGAGTCTAGACTTTATCTATTTCGCGAGTGTCTCCGCCAAAAAAACGGAATAATAACGATTTGATGAGCAAATACTATTCATCATTATGGTGTATTTTTTATCACCAAACATTCTAAATATTAGTCTGCAAGTGCTTTTGGAGTTCTAATGTATACCAATGTAATATTTTAAAACTAATTACTGGCTTATAGCAATCTCAATTTGGTAGAGACTAATTGATATTGCGTTAACTTTTTGTTAATGTGAATGTGTAAGACGATTTAACAATCGTATCGATTGACGTCCTAGAGCGAATCTGCAATAGATGAACATTTGTTGTAAAGCTTTCGTGTTCAGTGTTCATTCGATTCTAAATTCCTCCCTCCAACTGAAGAGAGACCAATCAATTGTTTTTTGGCGAGAATCAATTGGATCTGCAGTCATTTCTATTTGCTGGGAGATTAGCATCAAAAGGCAATTTAGGCCGCATCTACTTTTTGCATCTGTGCAAAAATACGTCACGGTATACGCTTCGTGCGTTGAAAATTTCGATCACGGACACTAGCTCTTTCTGGAGCTGACATTGAAGTGGAAAAAATCAGCAGCCGCTGTGATACCATCGGACCAATGAACCCTAGACTCGCACGCATCATTGTAATGCCCAGGCGCAAAATTTGTAAATTGCAAACTGTCTAGACTTTTATCCGTTCAAGGACTCACGGCAAAAAGCATTAGATGACGTTCCGATTCGTCGCGCCTGCGCATTGGAAGTGCGGCGATCGTTTTAATATAATTGCAGGCGATATCAAAGCAGGCACAGTCGGCGAAATTATTGGCACTAATCATAGTATTGATTCGGACGGATTTTATATTTCTGTGCCCACCCGGATGTTGCCGGAGTCCTAGACGTTGATGACTACGAATAATAAACTTAGGTTAGCGAGATAGCTTTATGGTTTCACTGATTGAATCATAATTGCTAATCGAAATATAATTTCTCAAATAAATTCCATTTATAGTATAATCCTAAGACGTCATTTATCGTCAGATCTCACATGTGCTTCAGCATGTTGGTTAATTCTCTATCTGTAACGCTAATCACCGAAAAATCTCCGTCAATTCTTGACTGAGGGAATTTTAGGCCCATCATCCAATGTAATTGGCTCCATAAAATAACTAACCGCGACGTTATAATAACGATAAAGCAATTTGTACATGATCAGAATTCGATCTTTCTACAAAAAACAGTCACAGATATTTATTTGGTGTTGTAGTCGGAATGGTATCACACGAGTGCATTTTAAAAGTGTGCTTTGTATTCCATGCATAATGCAAGCGTAATCCAGTGGGTGGGCACTCATGGAACATTTATAGAATTTCATGAATAATTTTAATAGTTTTTTCGACAGCTTTTTATAAAAACACGTCCTTAAATTTACAATACCAAAAAGATAGCTATAGGATTGCTAGTTTAGTCAGATATATGATGGATAGAAAATATAGTTCTTACCTATTCACCAAATCCTGATTCGAATTTAATTTCATATCCTATCATCAATATTACCTCCAAATTGAAAGACAGGTTTGTTCTGCAATTTCTAGCATTTTAATTTGTGTTACAATTTTATGATCACAATTAGTTAGAATTATGCACTATTAAATTCAATAAAATAGATTTGTAGGTATTTTAGACATTGTGTTGGTGATTTAGAAAATATTTTGAGATATAGCTAAGTATTTATGAGTTAATAGACATTAGACAC
The DNA here is from genome assembly GCA_019059595.1 of Marasmia exigua. Classification (NCBI taxonomy): domain Eukaryota; kingdom Metazoa; phylum Arthropoda; class Insecta; order Lepidoptera; family Crambidae; genus Marasmia; species Marasmia exigua. The sequence goes on from CM032464.1 coordinate 13,817,551, forward strand.
GCAAATCACATAGACGTAACGTAATAATATAGATTTACGTTTTTAAAAATATTTAATAAGAATAGTAAAGTAAAAGTATCAGCCTACAACTGTCCCACTGCAGGGCAAAGGCCTCCATCATAGAAATCAAGGCATCGCTACTATGATGGGATTAAGCTAAATCACCACGCTTGCCTTATGCGGATTGGTGATCACAAACCCGAGCTATGTTCGAATAAATCGAAACACACTTTTTGCTCGACCTAGGAATTGAACCCAGGACCCCGAGATCACGGCCCGTTACTTAAACCACTAGACCAACAGGGCGTTAAATAGTTTTTTAGATTTTCGCGTTGCATTATAACTATAATGTATCAATACGGGGAGCGGAGTCCGCTCGTGACCACGGCTGCTGTAACGTAGCCGAAACGTCGAGCCAAATATGTGAGTACACAATGTTGTTTCACATAATAAATATCGTGTTAATCCCCGTATTGATGCATTATAGCAACAGGGCGTTAGTAAGAATAATACCTATAAAATAAAATCACTAAAAATTAAATCCAATTTTTAGTGATTTTATTTTGGGTCCCTTTTATAGGCCCGATTTATAGGCTACTCACTATATCTAGTTCAAACCAATTTTCATTGTTAATTATCATGGTTATGTACATCATATATTTTTTTTAGTTTTATAATTCATTTATTATAGAAGTTAGAGGGGGGAGGGGGGAAACACACACACAATTTACCACTTTGGGAGCGTCTCTTGCGCAAAGTATTGTTTAGAAAAAAATGATGTTAATAACCTCAACATCATTTTTAAAGACCTATCCATAGATACCCCACACGTATAGGTTTGATAAAAAAAAAAATGAGTTTCAGTTTCAAGTATGGAGACCCCTCAATTTTTTATGTTTTCCAATTGTTATGTAAAAATTGTAATGCGGTTAACCAAATACATCTATTTACCAAGTTTCAATATTATAGTTCTTATAGTTTCGGAGAAAAGTGGCTGTGACATACGGACGGACACACAGACGGACAGACATGACGAATCTATAAGGGTTCCGTTTTTTGCCATTTGGCTACGGAACCCTAAAAATTCAGAGGTGCATGTTCGGATTGATTCATATTATGGATGAAGATTGGTCGAATCGGGGCAGTCTTCATCAATACCCGGCATCCAGTTATAGAAACTTTAATTTTATGATCCAGCAAACTTTACTCGGTCGATTAGGTAACCTATCACCTCCACCGTCCGGCGATTTTTTGGCGTAACTAACTTTTTTTTCTATCCGATGACAGCAACAAGAGATGCGCGTGAGCACCCGGTCGTGCACGGGCATCATCACTCTGTGGGATCTGACAAGCGACTAATGCATGTAATGGCCAATATTTTTTAAATAAAAAACCAATATGCTTCGAATACACATTGAGGTTTTTTATTTTCGCATTCGATAGGGATTAATGTGTGGAGATAATTAGAAAAAAATACATGAGTGATTTTTGGTGAATGTTTTTTGATAGTGCAAGTAACAAGCTATTAATTTTGTGTTACGTGAACGCTGATGTATAAAATGGTTTTTGTATGAATTTGTAACTTAAAAGCGTTTCGATTTTTAATCTGAGATTGACGTTGGTATTTTTAGACATTTTTTATTCCACAATAGCATCATGGACTTGGGAAATCGAATGTATTTAAATACAATTTTTTTTAAATACTTACAATAAATAATGCCACATGACCATTTTTAGAATTGCGTGGTATTGCGACAATAAGAACAGTTCCAAATATGTCAATAAAATTTCTATTTTCCAAACAAAGTCAAACATAACAATGAAATCGAACACTAAAAAGATAAGCAAATCAGAAACAGACATTCAATATTCGTAACACAATTTACCATTCTGTCGCCGAGTGTGTAAAATTGTAAAATTTATTATTTTAGGTCGTTGTCGCTGAGTGATGTCACTCAGACAAATGACTGGATAAAGTTCTGAATAAAAACATTGGCATTGTGTTGCTAATGTATTAGCCGGTAAAAAAGTTACAGCAGGATACAACTTAAAAATATTTCCATGCTTTGTTGCATTAGGTACCAGGCACACTCTTGAAAGACATACATACATAGACAGCGTTGGTCAAAGGGAGTTAGAGAGACATGAATCTGTTTTCGACTTTTGATAACATGATAAGTAGCATAGTATCGTAATATTCATATTTTGAATCATCATCTGTGATTAAAAAAAGGATAATCTAGAGAAAAACATGTAAGAGCCTAACTATACCTTGTTTTTATCCGAGGGACCTAACGGGCAATTATTTTTACAAATAAACGACAGATTAAGTTTAGAAAACTAGACGTTTCGAGACATAATTTCAGGTCGTGTTACAACAGTAGTGTTGCCACTACTGTTGTAACATCTTATTAAATTGAGTCCCAGTAAAATGCAGGTACTGTACAGTGCAACGCGAATATCTAAATCCTATATGAATAGTATTCATTCAGAAAGTCGACAGTAGTTAATTTATTGAGATAAGCGAAATTAGTCCGGGACAGTGAGAATTTAACACAAGTAACGAAAATAGAGAAAATTAATGCACACATCCAAATAGTAAGATTGGGTTACTTCTTTCGCTGCCTAATTCTATTTCTAAACAAATATTCTAACAGCATTTTTACTCAATTGCTTATCCGAATGTTCCTTTAGTCAATTTGTTATTTTTTACTTGACAATCGCGAAATTTGCGTTTACCTCAATAATTAGCGAATCCTCATTGGCACTTGTACGCTAAACGCGCTGACGACGATAATTGACATAAAAAGTATTGGTCAAAAGAAGTTTTTTGCTTTTTGGCGCTTTTTGCCTCTTCGCCGCTTTCGCGAAATCAATCGGTCTGATAAAAGATGAAGCTAATGAATGACGTCACTATCATGGCCCAATATTCATGGTAAGATCGGTCTGATGCGGTATCGAAAACGATTGATCGTATCGTAAATGAGGCCCATACACGAAAAGATTTGACGTAACGAAACGATCGATTGACGAGTGCTACGACTAGAGGGCCTTTTCTCGTGCACTCATCATTGAAGTCGAATTAGACATTTGTACGGGCGAATATAGTATCAGCTTATGTACTGTCACACTGCAGGGCAAAGGCCTCTATCATAGAAATCAAGTTATCGCTACTACGGTGGGATTAGGCTTAATCACCACGCTTGCCAAAAGCGGATTGGTGATCAAAAACCCGATTGTTCGGAAAATTCGAAACATACTTTTCGCTTGACCCGGGAATCGAGGAAATCTCTAAAATCGACTTCGACGATCGACGATCGAAGAATAGTGTAGCCATATCGTTTACTTGCTCATTCTCATTTGTGAGTGAGCCAAAAATCGAATCGTTGGCGATCGATCTTGGCATAAACTATCTATTTGAAGTACCGATCGATCCTAATCCGATCCGTAAATCGTAACGTATTAAGGGCCCGTTACACAATCGGATGAATTAAGAATACTTTGATTAAAGTTAAAACCTTTAAAAACATTTTACGCTAATAGCCGCCTATTATTTTTTTGTTGCACGTTGGTGCTACCGTCAGATTTGTTAGGTGCGCCAGAATGTAATAATTGATCATAAAACGTGAAAGAAAAGATACAATATTTGTTATTCTAAGTAAATGTTATCATTACTATATAGGTGTACTAGTAAATGACTAATACTTTAGATATATTAAAATTGAGCGATTGTAGGTCAGTGGAGAAGAACGCACCTTCCATGTTAATGGTTCAAATCCGAGCATGCGCTTCTGGATTTTGGAAATCTATGTGCGTATTTATATTATTATCCTGCGCAGACTGCACTGCAAGTCGTCATTTTGACTGCGCTCCAAGTCGTCATTTAGACTTCGCTACAAGTCGTCATTTTGACTACGCTGCATGTCGTCATTTTGATCCGTCCATTCGATCGCTCGGGACCTGTTAAGTACCAAACGCAGAAACTTGGTATCTACTAGGCCCAGATCACGCATAGCGCAGTGCAAGCGATTTTGCTGGCTATCTGGAACACAGCTTCGTTACCTATGTGATTTTGCCTAAACCGTCCAACTTAATTTGGCGCAGCTAAGTAACAAAAATAACTCCTGTTTTTAATTCTTTTAGTACCTGCTAACAAGTTAAAATCATCTTTGGTGGCATAAATTTCGCCAATCGATCACTTCGCCATATTCGCGGTACCTACATGACACCACGCGGGTCCGATTACAAAAGCGCCGGGCCGCGTGGCGATGCGCGCACGCCGGTATACAATGGCCCGATTGGGTAACCGTAGTAGTCATCAGATTCGTACACGAGTGTAAGGTTTGATAAAATTTTGATTAAATAAAGGTCAAAAACGCCCTGTTGGTCTAGTTGTTTAAGTTCCGGGCCGTGATCTCAGGGTCCTGGTTTCGATTCCCGGGTCGAGCGAAAAGTATGTTTCGAATTCTTCGGACATAGCTCGGGTTTGTGATCACCAATCCGCATTTGGCAAGCGTGGTGATTAAGCCTAATCCCATCATAGTAACGATAGCTTGATTTCTATGATGGAGGCCTTTGCCCTGCAGTGGGACAGTTAATAGGCTGATTAAAAAAAAATGGTCAAAAATATAGGTGAAGGATGATTACTCAATGGTTACAAAATGCACCATTCCAACGGGAGGTGGAACTACTGGTCCAGCGCATTTAGTAATTATTCACCTACAGACTAGAACGCCAAAGGTCGTGGGTCCGATTCCCACCCTGGATAAACATTCGTGTGGAACACTTGTATTTTTCAAACGTTCGATGGGATGTTACGACATTTTTTTTTAGCACAGTGTGTAAAAGAAATCATCGTGAGGAAACCTGAACGTTTTGTATAATTTCACAGGCTTTTGTGGCAGTGACTGGATGAGCCTTCCTTAGAGTCATGGTGTTTATTGGCGTGTCTATTATTTAGGTATTGAAGGACTGCCTCGGTGGCGCAGTGGTTAGTGACGCACTTTCAAGCGAGGTCTGCGCATTTTCGTTCGATCCATGGGTCGGGCCTTCTTAGTGGCAGCCCGGAGTCTGGAAGTTGGCGGTCTTGTACCCCCGTGCCTCGGAAAGCACGTCAAGCCGTTGGTCCTGCGCCCGATCCCTCGCCGGTCGTGGCACAGTAGTATCCCATCGGAATATGAGGGTTAGGGAATAGAGAGTCCACTTGTGTTTGCGCATACCCTTGAGCACTATAATATATCCTGTGTACGTGGATGATCGTTTAGATTATCCGCCGTAGGCGTAATAGGAGGATATTATTTTATATAATTATTGAAGGAAATCTCTTGAAATTTGGATATCATATTTGCTCAGCGACCCATCATTGACGATATTTTGGGATAGCTGATATCTGTTGTCCTGTATCTTTTGCAAAGTGTCAAGTACTGTGATACAGCACAAGGAAAACCTTTGCAATGCATTAATCTTTATGAATACAGAATATATTACAATTATTTTCTTGAAGGTTTTCCTTTTCAATCCTCAGGTATGTTGCACCTCAATTATATTCATAATTATTAAAATTAGTTTCAATTATCAGATTATAGGTACTCCTACTATGTGGTTGATTTGATGTCTTTCGAAGATTTTTCACACATAGGTACACACATAGGTCTATTATTCGCTTGAAACTAGCTACAAACGTAAAATTAACCAAATAGACAAAAAAATCGATACATCAATATGAATGGAACTCAAATAAAATATAACTCTAATTAATGATAAAACATAGTTAAAACTTCCAATCAATAGACACAAAAAATAAGCACAATACCACAAACGGTAAAATCTCCAAAACACAAAAAAAAACTACACAAAATTCGATATCACACAAAGTATGGACGCAATAAAGAGTGTATCTGTAAAGAGTTCTGACACCAAATACCATATGACCGGTAAATGTTCAACGCCATTTGACCATACAATAAAACTCGAATCCCGTTGGTCATAATAAGTTTCATTTTTAAGGTAACGAATACTAAAGATAATGTCAGGAGAGCGTTGGGCGCACATTAGATTGGAACTTTACGGATAATCGCGCTCAATATTGGCAAATTCAATTCGAGATCGCAGGGGTTAAACACTCGGGTCAAACAGCAATCACTAACAATATTCCGCATTAAATTTCCTGGCCAATGCGAATTTAAAATACTTTACCAATAAGATGCTAATTTCGATTAAAATCTGATTAAATTAATTAGACGTTTGAAAACTCGCACCATGACTGTAATCGTTTTCAAATTCAATCTGATTCCGCGATATTCATGTTTTGGTTTTAGCGCAGTCAAAATAAAATACTTAAAATGTATGTTTATGGATATAAATTTAATTACCCGTCATACGTCATATGGCCGTGTGGTCCCCGGCAGAGTAGTATAGGCCACCCTCACTCTTACCGAGGTGTCGTAAAAGGCAACTAAGGTAAAGCTGCTGGCATGATCATCAGCACCCAGAGAAGGAAAACTCTGCATTTATATCAAAACCCTCGCCAACCCGTCTGCCAAGCGTGGTGAGTATGGCAATTACCCCTCATGTAATTGAGGGAGGCCCGTGCCCCAGCAGTGGGGACTTAAATGGGCTGACGATGACCCGTCATACGTATTTCTGCATCGCCTAATGGTTGACTGGTAGAGAATGCTGTATAGCATTAAGTCCGCCAATTGTACTTTATTTTCTTGTGCAATAAAGAAAATAAATAAATAAACAAAAAAATAAAACCAATGGGACAGCTTTAAATAAAAAGCAAAAAATCGATGATGAAATTCGCGAAACGACCGTCTAAACAACTCGTCAACGGGCCAAAGACGAATTTTATCTCAATCTCAAATACATCAAATATAGCCTTCATAAAACGCCATGACGTGAATGCCACACTACCCTGACTGACATTCAGACGAGACGAAATTTATCGTCACATCCCACTCAAAGATGTGCATAAAGGCGTCAATTAAGAAGGGCACAAAAAACTTACGGTTTTTGACTGGACGATGTGAAAATCGTGCGAATTACTAATTACACCTTTATTCGTCAATTACGTTTTATTGCCGTTCCATAAAGATTGTATTGCAATTAGACACACAGCCAAATATGCACAGAAATCGCATATTGGCGATTCATTTACAGTCTCGGATAAAAGATGCAAAGTTTTTTTTTTATGGGCTCATGGCAATCTAATTTGAAGTCACTGTTTACGGCGTAAAGCTTTTATTTCTTTGATAACGGGTCAGACTTTTATTAGACCTTTAGTAATGCAGAGCCTTAATTGATATTGAATCTTCAGTAATTTTGATGTTACAAGTGGCTCATTTAAAAGATTAGTGTGACAGTAAATTGTGTGTGATAATAATATTTAACTAAATAAAATTAAAATGACTTGTAATAAAACAACTATTAAAGCCACCGGGTTCAATATCTTATGCTTTACGTGCCCCTCAGCTCCGGAAATGCAGAATCATTTCTTGGAATAACCTGCAATTCCTATTCAATCTCGTTTTTTTTATGAGATAGGTGGCAGACGAGCGAAAGGAATCACCTGATGGTAAGCGATGGCCGCCGCCATGGACATCCGCGACACCAGTGGAGTCACAAGTGAGCTGTCAACCTTTAAACCCCCACTTGCCCCCGGATTAGGCATCCGGCACCCTCACTCACGCAGCGAAACAGTACAGTGCTGCTACACGTCGGTTTTCTGTGAGGCCGAAGTATCACTCCGATCGAGCCGACCCATTCATGCCAAAGCGTGTATATGACCGCCCCAACTGCGCAGAGTCGGGGGCCTCCTCTCCCAGAGGAGCAAGCACACCGCGCCACGAAGGCGCGAGATGCATACCGGGTAATGGGTTTAACCCGACACCCGGACCGCACCAAGTGCGATAAAGACAATACGATGATATGGATCTAAATTCAAGAGTTTAATAAGAAAATCCGATAAAATTTGTTCATCAACATACCTCAGCATTGTGTCCTGGCGCTCTAAACCTGAATACAGGCGGAGAATACGCCAGGGTGGCTTTAGCTGCAGACGCGAGCTGTACAGCACCGAGAGCTGCCCTGCTCCCTTCAGAGCAACCATTTGGGGGCCCTCGGAGCTCGTCTATCTCTGCACCCAGGAGTTCGTTGCGGAGCAGGCAGCCGTAGGCGAGGTGGTCGCGCCCACCACCTGTGCCATCGCTGCCGTTACCATCGCTGCGTGCCTTTTTAGCTGGCTGGTTCTCTGTCCCACTGCGGATTGCTGTAAAATAAGGAGAAAATAAGGGTATATTTTCATGGACAAAATACGACTTGAACACCATGCTTTTTTAACCTTACTCCCTTATCGAGAGCATTATACTGATGAAAACAAACACTCTCCCCCGAGGAACATAGTGTCTTATCTCAGAAAATCACCTTCCCATATAAAAGTAATCAGCTGATTGGTGAAAAATTGTACGGGGATGCATTTTTTTTTTTTAGATTAGACCCTATGTCTCTTGGGATTTTTTTTTGTATCAGTATAATGTCCTCGATAAAGGAGTTAGACGATTAAAAACGCACGGTGTATATGGCGTAGTCTAAATTGGTCAAGAAAACCATTCGACGGAACAGTGGTAGTGAACGCTGCCTTTGATTCAAACCCTTGAATCGGGTTCGATCCCCGCACAGTACAAACATTTGTGATACAAACATGTACATGAACATGTTTGTTGGTATTGGTCTGGGTGTTTCCTATGTATTATAAGTATGTATTTACAATAGAAAAGTATATTATATGTATATACTTGTAATCCCACTGTTGATTCTGATATCCGTAACACAGGTGCTTGAGCTACCTATCTCCGAGCCAGATCAATGAATGTGATGTTGTGAAATATTTATTTATTTATTATACCATTTTACAGATGGCTTTTACAAAAGCCACCCATGGCCTGTTGCCGTGAGAACATTCGCGGCAATTTCAGTCTACGTCACACATAAACCAGACAACAATAGAGCTACATATAAATAGTTATTATATGTAGGTATTGCACAAAATTACTAGGTACGATCTTTAAACATAGCCATTGAGCTACAATAACATGTTAATTACATTATTCAATATTCAAATGTCTTTCACACAGAGGAAACGCAGTAAATCAAAACATAATCAAATCAAATTGTAAGAATCCAGGTAAAAACTTCAAATAAAATAAAGTCATAAATTCTGTCTGGCCAGAAAATCCATAAATAGCTATTCGCATCGCGAGGCGTGACCTGTCAAAACCATATGCGCCGGCGCGTGCCGTGTGACTCAGGCCGTAATACGAAAAAAAAATACTGCTCAAACTATGACAATATTTAGACGGCTGTCTAATGCGATAAGAATTAATGTGATGTGGGGATTATGTTGGGATAACCGGTCAAGAGTAATAAATAATATTTACATGCAAATCTATGTCTGGGAGTCTACATAAAAATACAACTTTTGTACAGTCAGTGATCGCATAGAGGAATGACCTTATTCAGGAGACATTTGACGTAAACTATAGGTACAGAAAGAAAAGAATAAAAATGTTATTTCAACCACATAAATGCAGACAAACAATGATAAAAAACGAAATGATAATCTGCATTAACAAGTCGTTATGTAACATTTATTTTCCATCTAGCAGCGGGAAATGTATAGGAAGATATATCAAACACTAAAAAATCTTACAAGATTTGGAAAAAAACGAAATAAACAAAAAAGCATCAATCCAATCCTTGTTTCTGTTTATAATAAATTATGTCAACAAATCATTGCCAACTGAACCCGAGAGCCTACATAACATAGCGTCCAAAAACACAACGCCATCAATTCCACCGCAAACAAATCCAGAATTACTAAGCTTATTTTTCACGATGAAAATAATCGTGAACGAGAGAAAGGATCAGATGAGTGACAACATTGTTAATGGGGCAACCACCTTCGATAATGACGGTAAGCCGTCACTGTCACTGGCCATGTGGATTGAAAGCGTTGACGATTCTGCATCGAGCCGGGAGAGATTGCCAAAAATACACCCGCTTCCCTTTAACGTACCAACGGTGAAGCTATGCGTGAATCATTACACAAAAATATATCAGTGGTCTGTGAATCACTGAAGGTAAAAGGCATCAATAGAATAATGCATTTAGTGCTTACAAAGTGCACAACAGTCGACCACACAACGGGAATTTCAAACCAATTTGTGGTAAAACGCAAGCAAAGACACATAAGGAACATGAAGTTGAAAATGTGAAATTAAATTTTAAGGCGATTGCGACGGGCAGGGAATAAACTCTTCACGGCAAATAATTTAATAGCATAAATGATAAAGAACCGTCATTATAAGGCAGCAATAAACATTGTGTAATATAATAAGAAAATATATAGAAAAGAAAAGATCCAGCGGCACGAAAGTCATTAATAATTTACACAAAACTTTTTTTTTTCAATAATAATGGGTGGAATAAAAGAATTTAACAAACTGAACAGAAGCATTATTAATTATATTAGCGACAGCCACATTTATTAAAACATATTACTAAGCAAACATGTCGAAACCAGTAGACGACACTAAAAACCGGAAACTTAGAACGTGCTAAAGCTAGTAAATATGAAACCCATTTAATGTTCCGAAGTTTTTAATTTCTATTGCAATTTATATGAAGCCTGTGGCACAATCCGCGCACGTGTCCGTGAAAAATAAAACCACCAACAATAAGGCTACTTTTGCTCCAACGATTATATATACTAGTAAAGAATAAGGTTCGCAAATTTTGACAGCTCAGCTTAGCTGCGTTAAATTTCACGAGTGCTATGTTAAGCTGAACTATGAAAATAATCCTCTTGGATGTCTACACATCTTTAGCTCAAAAGCTAAATCCAATGTTTATTAGTTCGATGCACTTCTAAACAGCGGATGGACATCGGAAGTTCCCGAATCGCATTACAAAACACAGTGATTGTTCGCTCATATTGTACCTGAGTTCAATCACACCTCTTCCTTCCCGAAGGACATCCATACAAGGCGCGGACGACGTTATACTTGTCGCTATATTTGGCCAGCTACGTGACAAACTTGGACCAACATGCGTAATTAATTCAGACCACCGCCAATTTAGGAACCACCCACCGGAAGGGAATATATGTTGAATTCTAATCACAATAGAGTTGAAACTCCTGTCGATATCAGGGTAACAGTCTAAGTCTAACCGTCTTTTGCAAGGCCTCCACCTACATCACCTCTGCCCACATCCAATTTCAGAATGTAGCAGAACCCAATTGGCCCGAATTGATAGGGGCCTAGCAAAGGTACATTTGGTTGACTACTATTCGTAAGCTGTTGGCTGCTATACTTTAACAAATACTGTTGGACTCCTGGAAAAAAGAAAGGCATAGATAAGGTGGAAGTCCACAAATCAAAGGTGAAGATAGTGATTTAGCGAATGGAATTCACATAAAGTGTGTCATCCACTTGTGGTTCGGCTGGTGTTATCGCTTTTTTTTTCCTTTGATGACTTTTCGTATTGCACAACGTTAAATACATATTTACACTGAGAAGTCATCAAGTTTAATTAAATAATATTTTATAATAAGTTAAAGACATACTATATACGGACACATATATAGAAGAAGCATATTACAACGATGAAAATAGAATTCAATGAATGCATTTACATTTCCCGTCGGATTAAGCAATAGCAAATATTCGGTGTCGGTAGATAATAAGGCAGGCAAAAGAGGTCAGACGAACAATTTACATAGTGCATAGTTGAAATTCGACCCATGATGCGCTATGCGAGTTACTTGCAGTGCCAATTGAGTACACAATGCTTGTAACAACAAATATGAATATGAGCAACACGGCACGTAACATACAGACATTGTGTAATTCTTTTTTATGTATAATCTAAATATAATTGATATAATTAGTTTAAAGATGCGTAATGGTTGTTCACGTCCCCACGTTCTTCTAATTTTAGAAGCAAGAACTGAACTTTTCACGGTTCTAATTAAGGCCCGTTTGGAACAAGAACGGATCCACTAAAACCTACCTAAACTTTACATAGTACAAACTGTGCGGATAAAGAATGGGATCAGAAATGGCGGCGCATCTATTTACTTCTCGCTCGCTCACTATTTGCGTCTATACTCGCACTCGTGGGGTGCGAGTATAGATTTCTGATCCCATTCTTTATCCGCACAGGTTGTACGCATGTCTTTCCTATAGCTAATTTTCTAGAAGAATTATTATAGCGACTATGTACGAGGTCGTCAATGCCCGAATTTAATTCTAAAAATCTAATCCGAATTTAATTTTAATTAAAGCCCGAATTAATTTTTTTTGGGCAAATGATCTATTGATAGGTAAGAAAGTAGCCTAATAAAAATTAGAAAAGTATATAAAAAAAACAATTAAACATCAAGTAAAACTTAAATCTTGTAAAAAAATATACTAAGAAAATGAAAATGTAACACTCGATAACACATTACACAAACAGGTGGTAATAACTAAGGTTTATAAAACACGATAGCGTGGCCTAGATTCTAGCTGCAGGGAATGAAAGGTACTAACTGTAGGTACCTTCATACGTATAAACTTCGAACTGTACGTACTATGTACCTTTATACCAAGTTTACAGTTAGCCGTACTAGAATAGTTCACAGGGCCGTAAGATTAACCAGTCGAGGTTACCTTTATTGGCTAGCTTGTTTTAGAATGCTAGTGCAAATTGTGAATGTTGAAGCAAAAATACTATCCTATTTTTGGGTTTGTAATGTTTTGGCGTGTACGCGTTACATTACTAACGGACTTGTGTTTCTAGTCATAATGTTTGGCATTTAGTCTGCTACTTATGAAAATTAATAATATGATTCTGGTACAATATTGTCTACAAAATGTTGGGTCACACTATATAAAGAGATGAAACGAGAACTTTTGAGCAACATATTATTTACATAATCATTTTTTTTACACAGAAATATTATATAAATAATCATTTTGCGTATCCTAATCTACAGAGGACAGATTATACCTCAAGATTTGCTAAATATGACGGGCAGTACAGTCAAATAACGAAAAGGTTCATCAGTTTCAAATTCAAATTGATTCGTTTGATATGCTATGAGCACTTATTATCTTTCGTAAATTTGTCAGAGTAATACTTGTTGCACAGAAAATTATGCTTAACTGTTAAATCAGAAAGTTGAGATTCGCTTGTAGCAACATTGATTCCTTTTTTTTATGTAAAGAAAATTTAAAGATATGAAGTTAAAACCTACTTTGGTTTGACGTGGCAATTAAAAAAAAAAAGAAATTGATTATCATGGTCGCGACGCGACGGTGACGTTTTTAATTTGGATGTTTACTATTGGCTGTCTCGTGTGTCATTGTCGAATAGCTTGGAAAATAGGTTATAAGGTCAAAATCTCTCTGTCTATGCCACATTTGAAGACAAAATGTATTATGAAATTTTTAAAAGGTTGACAGATCTTTTTAAAACCGTATGTTAGTATAACTGATTCTTGCCGCGCAAGCGAAAATTTACCTTAAGGTGACGAACCTTTTTATTCTCTCGACTGTAAATATGTAACACTATTAACTGCTAGACATTAGACATACAAAATAAATTCTGTGGAATTTCACAGTTCTATTATTTCCAACAACTTTTTATCAAAGCCGTGACATACTCATGTCTATTTGCTTAGACTGTCAGGTCCGTACAAGATACTTGAAAGGTGTGCGTCATTGGAATCTTATGATGTCAAGTTCTTAATAAAATAACTTATTTATACTAATAATACCTAGTTAACAAGTCACGCGCGGCGCGCCAGTAAGTTACAAGCAATGTATACATTGAGTTATTGTTTTAGATTAAAAATAACTTTATAACGAATATTTTTAAACAAAAAAGCTTTTGCCGTCGCTACAGATTGTCAGAAGAATATTAAGATTAATATACTTATGTACACTCTCTTTCTCTGATTTCGCGATGATTCATGGGCGGCGATGATTACTATCCATCAAGTGACTCGATTGCACGTTTGTCGCGTCTAGCATAAAAAAATGTAAACCTAAGCCAACGAAACACGGAATGCCTTTGTTAATTCCATTCCAACATACGTTTTGGACGTAAAATAATACAAATTAACTCCCGTTTTAGAACCCTACGAAAGTTTATAAACTTCCTAGTAAATTGATACCCTTACGAATCTTGTTATTTTCCGGTGACATATATATTCATCATGTTGTTCGTTTTTTCCAACGGGTTCAACATAGAAATTATTTCTGCCACCACTACACTGCTCTAATAAAACATTTACAACTTAACTAGGTACGCGACTTAATTGATAAAACAGTACGACGTTAAAACCATAAGTGCATTTCTGTTGATGACTTTTGCAACCGTCTGGGAGACTGATGCTACGTGCAGTTCCGCTGAGGAGCGATGATACGGTTGTCCGTGGTTCGAATCAGAGCATGCACCTCTTGATTCTATCTAAGTTTTTTTATGCTAGAGGCGGACAAACGAGCAAGCGAATCACCTAATGGAAAGTAATCATCGCCGCCCATGAACATCCGCGAAATCAGAGAGATCGCTAATGTGTTGCCGGCCTTTTTAGAAAAGAGTACGCATTTCTCTTGAAGGTCCCTAAGTCGTAGCCGTCCGGAAATACTCCTGCAGCCAAACCGTTCCACAGAACTGAGGTACGTGGTAGAAAGTTCCGGGAAAAACGCACAGTATTAGACCGCCATCCATCGAGATGATGAGGATGGAATGACAATCGCTTGCGAGTGGTTCGATGTAAGAATTCGGCTGCAGGGAGTAGATCAAACAGTTCTTCAGAAGCACCCCCCATGATAGATGCGGTATAGAATGCTGAGGGAAAGCTGTGTCCCGCCGCAATGCTAGAGGATCGAGTCGACTAGAGAATGCATATTTCCACCATTAGCTAAGTGCATATTTCCACCATTAGCTCGGTGGTGAGGGAAAACATCGTACGGGAACCTGTACGTCTCGCATACTACAACATTTGAGATCATCATCATCATCTCCATCGTCAGCCCATTTAAGTCCCCACTGCTGGGGCACGGGCCTCCCTCAATCACATGAGGGGTAATTGCTATACTCACCACGCTTGGCAGACGGGTTGGCCAGGGTTTTGATATAAATGCAGAGTTTTCCTTCTCTGGGTGCTGATGATGGGTGCGGATGATCCTGCCAGCAGGTTTACCTTAGTCGCCTTTTACGACACCTCGGTAAGAGTGAGGGTGGCCTATTCTACTCTGCCGGGAACACACGGCAACATTTGAGATAATGATTCTGAACATGTAACCGTGATCCAATAGGTCTGGTTCCCCCGTCTAAGGGTTGCGAAAGGACAGACAGTTCATTGGAATTACCAGAATTCTGGATCATGGTCCAAGCATACCCCGGGCTACGAACCGACACCGTTGTACGCAACTGGGAATAATTTGACGACCCGTTTGGGTCAGTGGCAGTGAATGCTGCCTCTGGTGCAAGGGTTGCGCGGGTTCAATCCCCGCACAGTACAAACATTTGTGTGCATGAACATGTCTGTTAGTATAATTGGTCTGGTCATATTAATCGCAGAACTGACAGCCGTTGGAGCCGTAAAGTCCTTGAGTGGAGACCGCGACTCGGTAAGCGTAGTGTAAGATGCCCTGCGACAAAATGGGATGATGACATTCGAAGGCTGGCCGGTGTGGGCTGGATGAGAGTGGCCGAAAATCGGGAGCAGTGGCGTGCATTAGGGGAGACCTATGTCCAGCAGTGGACGAGTGTGGGTTGCTGATGATGATGATGATGATATGTATATATTTGTAATTCCATTGATTCTGGTATCCGTAACACAGGTGCTTGAGTTACCTATCTCGTAATCAGATCGTGATGTTGTGAAATATTTATTTATTTATTATAATTATACGCTAAGATGAGGAAGGGAGTTCGGCTGGCGGGCACACTGCTGTCACCAAATAAGTTATTATTATATTGTGCTGTGTTGGGTCATCGGCACGACTGGCGTGCCAATGACATTTTCCTGTGAAACATCCAGACTTTCCAATCGCTTACTGCAAGTCTAGCGCTAGGTCAGTAACGGTATTCGCGGTTACATGCGCAAGCGCATTGCAAGCAGCTAAACTAATGTTTCTTTCGCTGAGCGCATAGAGAATGACGGTGCAACGTGAAGTGCATATAACTATGGGTTGAATTTTAAGTAAATCAGAATTTCTGACGATGCATATTTTTATTTAAAAAAAAATCTTTAGTGTCTTGCTTTTTTCCTTATTGAAAACAAATATTAATGAAAACACGATTCTGTACTTCAGAAGACACCTTATTCAATTTAAACATTTTTTTTGTATTTGGATAGGCAGCCAAGAGTTATTTAAACCACTCGGAACTTACGAAAATGAAGAATTTCTGTTGGTACCTTACTGACAAAGTGAACCAATATTTCCCGTGCCTCCTTTAACCTTATAAACGTTATCGTTATAATTAGGGCCACTTAAACAACGGATGCCATTGTTCAAATTATCGGGTGCAGTAACTTTCATTATGCACCGGTTATCAAGCCCTAACTTATCGTGTGACCCGAACAATCTATGTAGCTTAAGTAGACTGTGACAAAGGTTCGATGAGTCATTGACTTGGTAGATGAAGAATTGGATACAATAGTTTCTTTATATGTTATAGTGACACATGCTATCAATAAGATGCTTTATTCTATATTGTTATTTTTTATACGGGAGGGTATCGAATGGACATCTGGTTTATTTATTTATCTATTGTGATCTCCAATCCTGAAATAGAGACATAAGGCTTTTTTAGGCTTTAGAGCGAAAACTATTTATAACAGTAACAGTACGGCTAATGCTACATTTTCATACGTGATGCAACAAACCTGAAACCAAAAATACTAAACAGAATTAAGACCAAATTAGACATCTGTAACAACTTTGATGATCCATAACTTTAAGGGTTGAAACATACTTAAATATGAACGAAATTCTCTAAGAAATAAAAGGCCAAAAATGAAAATAAAAATTCGCTTTTACATACTAGTGTGATCAGCTGATACATTCGGGAGAATGTTTTTTTTTTAATATTTCGCCCTATATTCCCATGAGAAAAATGTTCGTATTTGTGTACATGTGTTTACTTCCCTTGAAGTTATGGGATTTGAAAAGAACTCGGTAATATTAGCCCACCTTTCTCTAGGAGAGTTGATCAACCTCATCAAGAATCACAGCAAGCAGATAGCTCCGCAACAAAATATTCAAGTCCCCTTATCTATTGCACGATGTGCATCGCCAAATCGTTTGCTCAAGCATTTATCGCACGTTATCTCTGCAGTTTAACGAGCAAACAGACAGTTTGCAAGTCCACGTCGAGCCGGTGACTCTGAGACTAATTTAGAATTCCTTGCGCGACAAAAATTTACTGACACAGAGAGTGAGGTCATAGCATAATTCAAGGGATTCCTCCGAGATTTTACTATACATATATTCCCACGCCATATAGGTCTTATTCAATTTTTAAAATGTGAGTTTAACATACACAATTATACAGCTAGACATGTAGTTATTCTGACGCCCTGTTGGTATAGTGGTTTAAGTACCGGGCCGTGATCTGGTTTCGATTCCTGGATCGAGCAAAAACTGTGTTTCGAATTTTTTGAACATAGCTCGGGTTTGTGATCACCAATCCGTATTTGGCAAGCGTGGTGATTAAGCGTAATCCCATCATAGTAGCGATGATTTGATTTATATGATGGCGGCCTTTGCCCTGCAGTGGGACAGTTATAGGCTGATATTTTACTTATGTAGTTATTTCTTTTTTACGACTTCTTCATTTGAGTCTTTTTTTAATTCTATGTCCATTATTTATTTGATTTATTTATTCAATTCAGATTAAACGATTATGTAGTATTATCCACCTATTTTCTACCTAATTATTTTGATCCTTGTTACAAAATATCACCTGCATTTTCTTTAAAAGTTTGATAAATATTTGAAAAGCCTTCACAACATAGAACATGAAGCTTCTTCAGATCTCAATCGAATGTAAAAATTGCTTATTTTGCAAAAATAAAATGCAAAATCAGTTTCTATGCTTAAACAAATAGGTATTTAGGTTTCGACACAAAATTGTGAGATTATTTCTTTACTACAAGCAATTGAAACTTCCAGTTAACCTTGGAATAACACAAAAGTTTGGAATAATAAGCTTATAACATCATTAAAATAAATAGTTGACGCGCGTGGAAAACGGAAAATATGTATAGGGACCGCGCCGAATGCAGTGCGTTGAACCAACGCTACCGAGTTTAGGACCGAATGACTCAGAGGCTCACACTCACCGTCCTTACAATAGGAACAATTATTTGTGGAGCTTCTGTGGAAAGAATGTACCTACCTGGTCTAGGTGTCGTTCGATGCTAGCATCGAACTAGTTCAGTGACATAAATTCCATAGTTAAATGACAATACTATGGAATTGTGAAATTTTATCCAAAAATATTGAAGCATATTTCAATAGACCATTTAGCAAATGTTGATGAAGAAATGTTCAGAAAATAACAAAATGAAAAGAATAAAGAATTTTACAGTACGAAAGTTGAAAAGACTACACAAAATGCCATCAAACATAAATGCTGTAGCAGTAACAGAAGTTTAGCGAAGTAACACTCAACAGCAAAAGTTGATGCACACTTTTCGCAGCTAGTGACTTATGCTGCTCGGGATAAGAACTACAAACTGCGAAATATGTGCAGCTACTTCTGTTGTTGACTGTACGTTAATTTACTATCCCTTATCACACTGTGTCGGTGATTATATGTGTCCACCGACAAACACCTTAATTCCAAATCCAGCACCATAATTGCAAAAAACTCCCCCAAACCTAGACACTTAATGGCAAAATTATAAATTCAAAGGACAGCCAAGCAAAAACATTCAGCAGATCCGTGGAGGTGTTACAAATAATGATCGCAGGCACAAATGAATTCATCGTCACGGTGTTAGGCATTAAGTAAAATGAAGATTCGTGAGTGCATTGAACCAAAAACGTGGATCATTACTTAACACGTAGCTGGGGTCGTGAGCGAAGGCGCTGCTTTTTGTATGCAAAAGCATTTTTTAACCAATACAAATAGAATATGTTGACGTTTTTGCTGCCCATTACCGACTGCGATAGTAATGAGCTAAGAAAATCAATTTTATCATTGCAACATAAAAAATGTGTATAATCAATTCTAAACATGCAGATAGGTATAATCTAGAAAGGATCAAGCTCGAACCTGTCAAAGTTCATCAGATCCGCGTCTAGTACGCGGATGATGATGTCAGACGGCGAGTCCTGTTGACGTCTATTGATCACCAAACTTTGTCTGCCATCGTCCTAAATTCAACACTTTGACAACTGATTTATGCTCCGACTCAGGTGTCAAGCAAAGAGACAGTACAAAAAATTGTAGCAATCGCACAGAGATACTACAATGGTAACTAATGTGTATAACATTTATCATTTGGCTTAAAGCTGCATTGTCTGTGACAGTTCCAAAAAAAATACGCCAGTAATAATTGTAAGTATTTGCATGTAGCCATACTTATTTGGATGAGTGATCAATCGGGAGAACAAAAACCGCTGCTGACAATGTTTCAAAATGGGATCATTTATTATCGTCGGCAGTCGGTAACAAGAGGCCACGTGCAAATGAACGGTGGCAACATACGGGAACATGTTCAATGTTTCCAACATGTAGTAAGGTAGTTGAGTTTACCTCGAGAGCCTCATTGAGGCCACCATTTTTAAAACAAAGCAAATATTTGAGTTACATATTGGGACATTGTTTACAATTTAACTGCTCACGGCTGGGTGTCAACCAGTAATATAAGCTACGGTTAGCATACATACATAGTCAACAGAAGACTTCATTAAAGAACCGCTAGCATAGAACGTACATTTTGATATTTTGCGCACCAGCTCGGCTTAGGGTTTTAAAAATTTCATATCTATTTTATTGCCAAGTTGTCGAATTGAACGAGAGGGCAAAGTCGTAATAAAGATGCGCTTCAGTGCTTTTCCTATGAGTGGTTTCTCCAACCTACTTTCATCAACGTTCGCCAACCTAAGTACCTTTAAGAAATCTTCCGAGTATACAGTTACTCGGCGGCGTGGGATACACAAAACATTGTTTCGTAAAGTGCATCCTATTCTAGCTACGAAATTCAAGCAAAATTTGAAGTTAAATAATTCAATCGATAAATCCTATATTCCAAACTACAGTAGCAGCTCGTTTAAAGCCCATTCTAAAACCGGAATTTAGGTAATTTCAGAACTAGAAACAATTATGGCAATAAAACTATTACTACAGCAAAAAATAGGATTATTGAATCATATATCAAAAAACTTGGCATCAGATCCCAAGATAAGGTTAGGCATAGACAAGTCAATAAATAAAGCTACATAAGAAATTACATTTATATCTGCGCCCAAAATACCGATGACATGAATAATGAATGTTCAACAATATGTAGATGTCGTATTAGTATAGACTGCAGGTGATTTACACAGACCGAGCTAGTCATTTCAAATTAGACACGTTCAGACATGTATGTAAGAACTACGTAAAATGTAATATTTTTCTAATCCCGAACGAATAAAACGAAGATGATATCACGATTAGTGCAACCTAAGTCGACCTACCCACACTAATGTTGCAAAAAAAAGGCTCAACGAATTGATCGACACTGAAGATAAAATAAAAAGCAACAGTGTGGGTGTAGTTTTACAAATATTCCTTCCTTTTCGTGATGCTAACCCAAAATATTGGAATCGTTTGCAACACTGTTCGGAAAATTATTGTCGTTATTGCGGCGAAGTCGAAAATGCTTAAAGCAGTTGACTCAGAATGAGGGTACAACGAACTTCCAAGAAAAGGATATTGTTTCTAAATATCAACGCAACGCAAAGGATCAGCTGATTCAACTACTAATAGACTGAATCATATACGATTACACAGGTAAATGTAAAGGATACAGACAATACAGACGTCACTAAAGTTACAAATTGCAAAAATAACATTTAGGTATTAAGTAAAATGACTTAAGACTTCTATGACATCATTCTCAGCTGATCATGGGTTGAAGGTTGGTCATTGGCAAAAGTAGGCGTACAGTCAGTACAGTACCCTGAAAAGGCCTCAAAAATTCTTGGTCAAGTCCATACCATATGGAAGTGTCAATTCAAACATAATTTTAAAACAGTTTGTATTTTGGCAAAAAAAAAGTGTGAGTGAGTACATTACATACGTGGTGACGTTTTTGGCAGATTGGTAATGCTATTTTTTTTTATTTTACCTAGTTAGGATTTATATCCTAATATGTCTTATGACAATCTGAAACTTTTAACACTACAGGATATTTGCTATTTAGAATAGATTTTGTGCTCTGATTCCAGAAAATATAAAACATCCAAATATGTGAGTACACAATGTTGTTTCACATAATAAATATCGTGTTAATCCCCGTATTGATACATAATATAAAACATTGACAAAATATTAAGAAAGACGTGGATTTCAATGAATTTTGCAAAACGTAGTTTGTTGAATGTTCCATTTAGAGACATTAAACCACTTTGTTTTGCTTAGAGCGTCAGTCGATCGATAAAAAATATAACGATCGATAATAGCCGTTTGGAACTGTGGTAGTGAACGCTGCCTTTGGTCCAAGGGTTGCGGGTTCGATCCCCGCACAGTACAAACATTTGTGTGCATGGACATGTTTGTTTGTATTAGTCTGGGTGTTTACAAAAGAAAAGTATTATATGTATATATTTGTAATCCCACTGTTGATTCTGATATCCGTAACACAGGTGCTTGAGCTACCTATCTCAGAGTCAGATCAATGTATGTGATGTTGTGAAATATTTATTTATTATTTAATATTATAATACGAGTATGAGTGTAAGTTCAACAGTAACTTAAGACAGCTTAAGATAATCATACAATTATTGGAATGCAGCGAGTCCACAATTTGCGATAAACATGGAAAAACATCACTTGCACTCGATTTGACTTCACGTGCTAATTTGCCAATTGCAAATATGCAATCACCCACACACACTACGACATCTCATCCGTATTATGTTTACACAGCTGCAAGAATAATCTCACTCGTGGCAAGTGCAATATTTACTTACACAAAAATGGACAGTTACCGTAAATGAGACCAATGTCATCTTTTTGACCGTGGCAGAGCCCGACCGGAATGATACCACGGACTCAGTAGAAAAGCGGCGTGAAGCAGAATAGAGCTGTGTTTCGCTGCGTGAGTGAGGGTACCGGAGGCCTAATCCGGGGGAAAGGGGCGGTTTAAAGGTCGGCAGTGAACTTGTGACTCCACTGGTGTCGCGGGTGTCCATGGGCAGCGGCAATCGCTTACTATTAGGTGATCCGTCTGCTCGTCTGCCACCTATCACATAAAAAAAAGTAATTATCAACCATTTAATATCTTTATCCTAATGATAAAGATATTTAATGGTTTTTGATGACCAAAATCTTCGAATTAAAGTAGTACCATTTTAAGAAACAATTTATAATACATCAATCATAATATTGAACATGCTTAATAGCGGCGAACTTTTTGATTAATTGTGAAACAATAATTCATTAATGATTGCTCAATAGAACAATATAAGCCTAACGTTTGAGATGAATAAGTCATAGTCAGCAAAGGATAAATAACTATCCCGAAACTGGAATTCAAGACCAAAATAACTTACGACAGATACGTCACTGTCAAATCTTTTCAATGTCACTTATGTCATTGTCGAATCAAGTTTTCAGGTTTTGCTAACCTTTTTGTTCTATGCTTCTTTTCTTAGTATAAGCTGGCACAATTCATGATTAGGTTTCCACCACTCCAGTAATGAATTTGTATAGTTTTGCACATGTTTTAGATTTTAGGCGTTAATAAGTGATAAAACTCGTAAGGAAAATGGTCAAGTGATATTTTGACAAAGTGGATAATCAACAGACGAAGTCAGTCAAAGTCTCAGTCACTCAATAAAACGGAGTTGTTAAGCGTTTTATCGATCTATGGATTCTGCCGAGACTACTCTTAACAAAATCGCAGGTTTTAAGACTCTCTTAGGGCCTAGCAAGTTATTCACGTGTCAACTCACTCAACACACAATAGCAGTGTTAAAAAAAGATTCTTATATTAATATCACTTGGCGGCACCTCACTGCACGAAACAACATGTAAGTTCAAATGTTATACCAAATGTTATTATTATTAACACCTGAAATGACACAAGCTCAATACCAGCCTTTCTAGCAAACATTACGGATGATTAAGTTTTTATTAAAGCGTCTTGTATTTATGTAAAAATAAGTAAATAAAATTACTTCTTTAAATTATAGAATTAAAATTACCAATAAATAAATTACGTCAGCGTATGTTTTTAGAAAATAGGTATATACTATTGTACGATCATTTTATTGCAGTGGCAACATTGTAGTAGCTTTTTTGGTCTTGAGTTCTAGTTTCGAGTATAGTAAAAGAACGTGAAAAATTAGAACAGAGCCGGCAAAAAGCACTTATCGATTTTCTATTTGCATTTGAAGCAGGTATTTTCTGATAGCGCTGCAAAATCACGTTGCCACCTAATCGGAAGCATAAACAAACATAGATACAGGTGTCCTATAAACTCCAGTCTACATGGCGATACAAAATTAAACTCACGTAGCAATAGCTCGATAAAAAAACTGGTCAAGTTCGAATCCGGCTCGCGCACCGAGATTTCGTAACTAATTGTAAACATGTAAATAGTTAGTCGTTCACAGGAATATAGTCCCGAAAAACGGAAGTACGTGCATGATGATGGCCTATGAACCTTTAAAGACATCAAACGTACAACGAAACTTCTCACAGTTGTCATTAAAAAAAAATTAAATTATTCTAGGTTAACAGGAAGTACCCTTTTATTACGCGGCATAAACTCATTTTTTTTTAAAAAGTACAACGGTGAGTCCATACAGAAAAGTATTAATATTTTTTTGAGATGAACTAGCCGTGTGGTCCCCGGCAGAGTAGAATAGGCCACCCTCACTCTTACCGAGGTGTCGTAAAAGGCAACTAAGGTAAAGCTGCTGGCATGATCATCAGCACCCAGAGAAGGAAAACTCTGCATTTATATCAAAACCCTCGCCAACCCGTCTGCCAAGCGTGGTGAGTAGGGCAATTACCCCTCATGTGATTGATGAACTAAAATTCTTAAGTAGCCACTTATAGCAATTAGAAAAAGAAATAGTTACTTGTAGGAAGACATTATGACACAATTTTGTCTCAAAAAGTCTTTACTTTCCTTTATAAATTCACCGTTGTATCTACTTTTTAAAAAAATATCTGATTATTTGCCACAATTAATACAAATCTATTAGCGGCGCTGGTTTCGTCTATGCGTCAACTTAACTTCATAACTCAACGTGTTCCTATGAAAGAGGATTTTTATAGACAGACATACAAAGATCCTATAAGAATTCCGTATTTTAAGGAAGGAACCTTAAAAATTAAAGATAAGCTTATCGGGAGTCAAGTAATTTGTTCTGGGTGTTAGTAGGACGTCCACGGTTACATTTATCTGCGCAAACGCAGGTTGCAGAAGCTATCTCTCAAATTGCATTTATTGCTACACATTAAAGATGTGATAAGACGAAAAAATATTCGCATTTCGGATACTGTAAACATGATTTGCGAAGGTCAGTAATATTTTTGCACCAGTTTTAAGAGGCGGTACATTTTGGAGACGATTTAATGGTACCTGGTCATCCAACAAAATGAAAGGGCTTCACCCATAAAACCCTTGACTTCGTAAGGGATGTGATCTCATCATTTGAGCCAAAATCTGCACTAATATTTATGCTAAAAATCTTATGAAGTAGACAAGGCATAGCAGGGAAACGGAGCCCCGGTGGCTTAATTTAAAGCCTTCCCGTAACGAACGAGAATATACCTGTCGCATTCGAACAAAGGAGACACACAGCGCGTGTGAAAGAGAGGAAAACTCCGATTCGGTCGTAACGTCTGCTTTTAAATTACGCCTTCTGGCTCCTAAGCTCTTTCGCTAGTTGAAAGCTACTAATCTCTGAGTTAAAATATACTATTACTATGAGTGTACGTTTAACTCGTACGGGAAAACATCAATTAGTCCACGCGGGCAACACTGCAAAAAAAAAGTAAGAGATGTTCAAAGTTTTTAAAAATCGTACAACCTGTGCGGATAAAGAATGGGATCAGAAATGGCGGCGCATCTATTTACTTCTCGCTCGCACACACACGAGTGCGAGTATAGACGCAAATAGTGTGATTTGCTCTTTACTATTGGCAGGAAAAATTGTATATCAAGTTTCTAGTCATACAACACTTGTAAAAGTCACTACAGTTAAAAGGTTCTAATATTCAACGATATCAATTTCATAATGAACCTAAATGCACTAAGATAAAGTCACATTTTGATTACCACATATTTACCTACAATTAAACAAATCAAAATGTTGGTCGTGATTACGTTAACAAATTTGAACAATTAGCTATCTAATTATTTAAATGTTCAAATAGCGGGAAATGAGATTTAAAGGAATTCATATAAAATAACATCATTAGAATAATGCACGCATTCTACAGTCATAATGCTTACAAAAGTCCTGCATTGACTAGGGGCAAATGACCTTTGTATCCCGATTGGTATAATAGGGTCCTCTAATTACCATAACGGTAGGATATGCTTACGACATCCTCTTGGTAAGTATTAATTAGCCGTAGGGTCACCTTTTTTGTCATTTAACGTTTAGGTACCAGAGTCGTCTGAATCGATTTAGGCAGACTGCGTTCGACGATCAATAAACTTTGCCGAAACATTTTGATATCGATTCTGGTGGAATTTTCAATTCCGCACCTCAAATACAAATTCGCAAACAACTTTTATGTCAGCATTACATTTAGCTTTCATTAACAATTAGTTTTACGTATGTGTAAGTAATGTTAGATGCAAAAATCGATCATAGGATTAATACAATAATAAAGATTGTAAACGTCCATCACTAAACGGCCTGACGGCAGATGGATTTATCCTCGGATTCCATCATTTCGCAGAAGATTGGCTTTTACTGCAAAATTAATTGTAAATATGGATTTTTAGTTGTAATAAAAGTACTCGTAATAAAGCACTTCTTATTATAAACTGTCTGTACATTAGCTTCGCGTATAGGTAATTCTAAAGAACAAAAGCTCACCCACGGCCACAATTCAATTAAAAATTACGCTATTAAGCATCAAATCCTTTCACCGTAACCAAATCAGCAAAAAAAAACGTCTAGGATTTTAGCCGCATGCGATTTCTTCTTAAAAAATGCATCGAAAAACATCGTTATCGCAACCTTGCAAAGGAGATGCTCCGGCGCATGACGATCAATGCACTGATTAAAAACAATCCCTAGTTACACTTAAAATAGTTGGGATTACCGTGTGAGCAACTGATTAACTCCAAACACGCCACCAGTTGCAGTGGAGAGTATAGAGATGAGTGAGTATAGACATACAGAAAAAATCGATAATTTTTTATATATTTTTATACTTAGCTGGTGTAAAGTAATTGATGTTTGGTTGTGACTTTTTTTAACGTTTCGCACACGGGTTATCATGAACCGTAGGAAGCCACGCTTCGGTATGAATGGGGCGGTGCGAACGGAGTGATACCATGGCCTAGCAAAAGACCGACGTGAAACAGTGTCAGGGGCCCAATGGAAGGGTCCCAGGGAAGGTTAAAGGCGAGTTTCAAGGTTGGTAGCGTACTTGTCACTCTTCATGTGTTGGGGTATCCATACAATAAGGTGATCCGTCTTCTCGTCTGCCAACTATGAGCATAAAAATACCCTTCCTTTTTAGCTTAGCTGTAGCCTGTTACAGAACAGAAACTGAAGAAGTCAAAACATAATGATTCATCTTCTGAATAGGACGAAGTAGAAATTCAAGTGGAAAAATAGATAGAGAAAAAGATTTTTTTTTCGGAACAACGGCAGACACTTCATTGTAATTATTACTATACTCCCCGAATCCTGAATCATGGTCCAAGCGTACCCCGGGCCCTAGAGCGACAGTTTTGGACGCAACCGGGAATCAGACGCTAAGATGAGGAATAATTTTGTATTTTCAAACAATTTCTTTTTTGGTTTGCGAATATTTTTTTTTTATAATCGATTACTTTTCACATCTCTAGAGGTGAATTACCGATAGCCGCCACGGAAGGGTAACCAGAGGGAACTGGCGACTAGAGGGCTGCTCTAGAAATTTATTAGACACGGTCCAGGACGTGCTCGTATATTGATTGCTAATTAACTTCATCTTTGCTGTTTTTTATTGAATTTTATTTCGATTACTATTTATTATCCACTTTATAGGAGATTAAATAGTCTGGGATTCTACTGTCTTCAAAAAACAATTCCAAAAAAACGCCCTGTTGGTCTAGTGGTTTAAGTACAGGGGCGCGCCGTGATGTCGGGGTCCTGGGTTTGATCCAGGTCGAGCAAAAAGTATGTATGTTTCGAATATTTCGAAAACAGCTCGGGTTTGTGATCACTAATCCGCATTTGGCAAGCGTGGTGATTTTTTTTTATGTGATAGGTCGCAGACAAGCAGACATATCACTGATGGTACGCGATTGTCGCGGCCCATGGACACCCGTGACACCAGTGCAGTGGACGTTTAAACCCCCCTTTTGCCCCAGATTGGGCTTCCGGTAACCTCACTCACGCAGGATCACAGCACAATGCTGCTTCACGCCGGTTTTCTGTGATTCCGTGGACCATTTCGGTCGAGCCGGACCATTTATGGCGAAGCGTAGCTCTCCCACGGTGATTAAGCCTAATCCCAAGTAGCGATGACTTGATTTCTATGATGGAGGCCTTTGGCCTGCAGTGGGACAGTATACGGGCACTTGCTTATATTAATAAAAAAATACTTCATAGAAGAGTAATAGTCTGGGATTTTGTCTACAAAGAACAATTCCAAAAAAAAACAACCAATATGGGAGAGTCACACTTCGACTTAAATGAACGGACTGATATCTCGGCGTAACAAAAAATCGGACAGTGAGTGAGGGAGGATACCGGAGGCTCTATCCGGGGAAGGGGAGCTTTAAAGAGTGGCCGCACACTTGTGACTACACTGTTGCGGGTGTCCGTCATAGACCAGCGAGCGAGGGGCAGACGAGCAAAGGTGGCCTGTTTGCTCGTATGCCACCTATCTCATATTTTTTTTAAATAATAGCAGTATCAAACGCAAACGTGGACGTCAAAAATGTATATTTATTCTTTTTCACTCCGATAATGCAGCTGATAGGTATTTTTTGGTGATGCATAAATGATTACCCGAAATTGGTTCACATTAAGTATTATTTTTTGACTTTTAACCCCAATTCAAAAACCCGATTGTAATATCATGTGCAAACTTCACGCTCGAAATGTTATTAAAAATAATCAACAACCTGTGCGGATAAAGAATGGAGCACCCTACGAGTGCGAGTATAGACGCAAATAGTGTACGAGCGAGAAGTGAATAGATGCGCCGCCATTTCTGATCCCATTATTTGTAAAATAAGGTATAATAAGCTTGGTAGCACAACAAAAAACCTACACGTGATTTTGAATAAAAATGAACCCTTGCAAAGTTCGATGATGTTATTTTTACTTTGCCATAATGTCCAACTGCATGGGCAAACGTGAAATACCTACCCTTATTACCTTCATGATTGTGTAAAAATGCACATAATTAAATCAAGGCACTTATGAAAAAACAAGTCCAGCTAGAGTAATGGTATGGACCATTGCACACATTTTACAAAAAAAAATACATGATAGATTTAATTATTCTTTACTTAGCAAAACTGGAATTTTAATTATGTCTTAAGCTGAAAGCTAAACACACACGCGCGCAATTTTTTGCATTTGTATTTAAATTTGAGAACAGATTCCAATTAATAAATAAAAATATTTCGATCGAAATTGCAACAATTTGATCTTGCACATTCGGTTTCTTGCACTATTGTTTTTGCCACATTCGGTAGGTACCCGGTTTATTTGATACTAAAATTGGTGCATCCGTCTCATAGACCTGTGCGGAAAACAAGAGACTACAGCGAAATCGTCCCGCGGAGGAAAATATACATGTCGCATTCAAACAATATAGACGCACACGACTTCATCGAGAGCTAATGCACCAGAGCACTAACGGTACCAACTAATTTCAATATCATCATCATCATCATCAGCAGCATCACCCACACTCGTCCACTGCTGGACATAGGTCTCCCCTAATGCACACCACTGCTCCCGATTTTCGGCCACTCTCATCCAGCCCACACCAGGCAGCCTTCGAATGTCATCATCCCATCTTGTCGCAGGGCGTCGTACACTACGCTTACCGAGTCGCGGTCTCCACTCAATAACAATTCAATATCCCTACACCTATTTGGGAGCGAGCAGACGTTACGAACAAATCGGAGTTTCCCTCTCTTTCACACGCGCTGTGCGTCTCCTTTGTTTAGATGCGACAGGTATATTCTCGTTCGTTACGGGACGGCTTTAAATTAAGCCACCTGGTGCTTTGGCGCCAGGGATACACTTGGGTCATGCATGAATCAGGGTTTTCGTGAGTCTGGTAATTCCAATAAAACGACTGTCGTCAGACCTGACCTTTTTTTTATGATATACGTGGCAGACAAGCTGACGGATCACCCGATAGTAAGCGATTACCACCGCTCATGGACACCTTCAACACCAGTGGTGTCACAAGTGCGCTGCTTACCTTTTAACCACCCTTCCCCTGGATTTGGCCTCCGGTACCCTCACTCACGCAGCGAAACACAGCGCATACACTGCTTCACGCCGGTTTTCTGTGAGGACGTGGTATTACTCCGGTAGAGCAGGCCCTTTATGCCGAAGCGTGGCTCTCCCACTGTTACACCTGACCGAATCATGGTTATACGTTCAGAAAATACGAAACGTGCCGGTCTCCTCATCATCTTTTCAGTTCCACCCACTAGAATCTGTATGACCTCATTTCAGACCCTTCTGTGTTGTAGTTATACACTGCATCCTGCCCGTGGAGTTTACCCTTTATCGACTTTGCACCGTCCTTATATCTAAAACATAAGTGCTATTTTTGCACTGTCGAGAGGTATCTCCACCTGACGCCGCCTGTACATATCAAGAATGTAGTATCATTCTAATTCTACTATCCACCATTGATGAGATTGATTCTGAACATGTAACCATGGTCCAGTTGGTTTGGTAATCTATTCAAGGGTTGCGAAGGTGATGAACTAACAGTTGGGCGTAAAACTCATATATTTTGTCCGTGGGAGAGCCACGCTTTAGCCGGTTAGGATAGGAACGATACCATAGCGTCACAGAATACAGGCGTAAAACAGAGCCTGCGCTGTATTTCGCTGAGCCCTCACTCGGGCTCCGGAGCACAGAGTACTTCTCTGAGACCTAATCGAGGGAAAGGGGAGCGTAATAGTTGGTAGTGCACTTGTGACTCCACTGGTGTTGCCACCGTCCATGGGTACTCTGGCGCTGCGGCAATACGGCTGATTCGCCTCTCTTCTGCCACCTATCACATAAAAAAATCTTCATTGCGCTTACGTGCGCATACGTTTCTAAAGCTCTATGCGCATACTCGTAGATCTAAAGCTTAATGTGAACTCTCTAAGCTAAGCTCGGCTGGTTCCTTAACCAGTGTACGAGTCGTATAGCGTACAAAGCGGCCAAGCGCAACGTAGGTAACCATATGAATTGCAAATACCTACCTTTGTTTACTCGGGCCCTGATTTAATTATCTTTGTTAATTTTGCTACCAAGCTGCTGTTAATTACATAGTGTAGACGACAACAGTAAATCTTATCACGGTCCACCTTATTAGTTTTATCGTTTCGTCATTGAATTGCGATATGTGTGAAGATCTCAGATCTTGAATAGTAAATGCAATATATTATTTTCAAATATCAAAAACGAATACCAAAAGTTACAAACACCAGTCAAAGTAACATAGGCATTAATTTGTTTAGTTGGTGTTGCGAAGGTTAGATCGTAAGAAATCTGCAAATGCATTCCACAGAACCACAATTTTGAATTACCTACATTTAGATTTTTTTTTAGATTTACCGAAGATCAAAAGTAATTGTAGTCAAGGTACATAGGTTTTTTTTAAGTTTTGCTTGTACCTAAAATTCGAATTTAAAACAAGAGTCAAATGAATGAATGAAACATTTACACAGAATATACACATACACTAATACATTAACACTGTATAACATTGTATCTCTTTATACTTAGCTTTCAAGTTTTGTTTGTTGTGCAATAAAGAGTATCTAACATACATACTTCGAAATACATTATAAGATACAATATAAATACAATGCCAAGTAAATAAAGTATCCACGAATAAAATACTAAACGTTTAGGGCGAAGATTCCTCGCTGTCATTTACTCGTCTGTGGAGGTAATTATGTAAGAGTGTATGTGGCATTCAGGCATGGTCTACGCTCATACAATCTTGGGATAATTTTAATTGTTCCTCTTGCACAAAACGGTAAAGAATTTCGGTAATTAGAACAATAATGAGACGAGCCCTGCATTAATCATAAAAAAATACTAAAAAATATTTTATTATGTTTCGTAATTTCGACATAAATATACATTATGCATGGTAGTTCAATGAACGAGATGAAAATGCACGTGTGGGATGGTTTTTAATATTTTAATTTAAATTCACTATAGCCTCTACCTATTTATCTATTTATTTATCTATCTATTTTTAAACGAGATTTGAATAGAGTTCTTCTTTCACGGTAGGCAGCGGCATGAGACTGTGCTCCGGCATTGTTGATGTCTATGAGTGGCGGTTACCATTAATCACAGATATTATTAACCATCAGAAGGGCCGGGGTTGCGACCAGTTCCCTTACTCGACGAAACAGCGAAGACGCAGCTTCATGCCGGTTTTCTAAGAGGAGGTGGTAACGTTGAGCCAGCCCATTTGTGGCTATGGGAGTTTAAGAATACTGCCAAGGTTTTCCCGGCCTGTCGTAAGAGACAACTAAACGGGCTTTCGGAGTACGTGAGCGTATCCATTGCTGGGGAGTGACTTGCTCGGCGGACGACGTTACCTGGTGTCCTGGTAGGTTGTACAAAGCGGCGCGATTAGCTGTACGGTCTAGTTCCGGCTGTGGGGTTTCCAACCGCGATTGCGTGGAGTTAAGACTCCCCAGGGGTTTTAGTTAGGGTTAGAGTCCCAAACACACCACCATGATCCCTACATGTAGCAAGGTGACGGGAAATAATCCCATTAAAGCGTTGCTCTCGCACGTTCAGACCATGAACCAGCATTTGGTAATTCTGGTAATTACGATGAAGCGACTGCAGTCCCCATATATATTGAGGGGCTATGCGAAAGGTCCACCTCCACCAAGCTAGTGGTAAAAATAACACACATAGATTTGAAAAATCCAGATGTACAGCAGACGACGTCTGATAGAGTACACAGCGGTGAATGAAAAATAGCCCATGTGTCTTAGACATAAGAACGGTCTAAAGTACAACAAGGATTATTCCACGTGACGCCGTGTGTACTGGTATTTGAAAGTAGGACCTCTCCGTTCGGAAGGTTCACGTACTTATCCACTAAGATACCGTTGCTCTTATACTCGATTTTAATTTAATTTATTACTGTATTTAAAGCATAGATGTGTTAAGAGGAATGCTTCAACTAGTATTAAATTAATGACGTTTTAGTATAATAATAAAAAAATAAGGACCTTTGAGGCAGCAAAGAAATTGTTGGAATTTACGAGGCACTTCACCCGAACGTATTTCAGTAGATGAAGCCGGTCAAAAAACTAGTCCGTTAGCTAATTTCAACTACAATAGCATTGTAGCAGAAAATAATAAAAATAAGAAAGAACATTCGGTTGGGCCCAACCTATCATTACGGTGATTTGAAATTTCGGTCGAATCATTGTCATTATCTTTACTCAGTAGCCGGAAAAAAGACAAAAAGTTATTGCCTATTGATGTTTGATTGATACAGTTCGTTTTATTAGCACGGTACTAGCTATAGTCATTAGTCGATCGAGCACTTATGTTTTGGACTTACACGTAAATATACTCAGACAATCATCATGCACGAAATATTAATCCTTACGCCATAGGATTTAAGAGCTATTTAAAGCCCGATGTTCGCTGTTGATACGTAACTTCATAATGGGCATTATACCTAAGTACCAACTTGTGTTATTACTTCAAGGTAAATAGATGAGGCAATTTATAGTTAAATAATTCTAAGTGATTTTGGGAACAAATTGGAATTACGCGATGGAGAAAAATATTCGGGACCAAAAATTAATTTAGTTTTTTAGAGGGAGATCTTGAATTATAGCGAATGATTATTTTCACAAAATTATAAATAAATTATATTTATAATTTTGTGAAAATAAATTATTATATTTTATTTTATTTTACATAAAAAAAGGTATTTTGATTGAGTGGCTAACATGTGCCGCCTTACGATAACGAAGTTTTCTAAATTGTCTCGAGGGCCTTAGGGCGAAGCGGAGGTTACGACCGAATCGAAGTTCCTCTCCCTTTCACATGCTGTGTTCCTCCTGTGTTTGGATGGGACAGCTATATTCTCGTTCGTCACGGGGCGCGTACTTAAGTATTGATTGGGAAAAGCCCAAGTTTGAGACTCGATGATTAGTGTGATTTATCGCATTTTTTTTAAAAGAACCGTCCCTACATGCGTGCGTACCTACCTACTGAGTCCGAAATACAGGACAGTATTATTGGATACAAGCCAGAATGTCAATTGCGAAATTTCTTAAAACATGCAAACGTAATGGTCAATAAGGTACACTCACTAAACTGCATACAGATTAACTCCAGAAGGATCTAGGTGAGATTCTCGGTCGAATCATCGAAAATGTTTTTTATCTAAATTGTCTCCAATATAAGCGTTTTGAAAGACACACTTTTAACTATGCTATTTATTTACTATTTAAAATAAAACGAACATAGAGCTTTATCCTGTCTGAAGCAACATGCTATTAACAAAATTAGTGAACCTCAAATTTCAAGTCGACCTTGTATGTGGTTGTTCACACTATACAATCCCTGAAGCATGACCAATTGAAATAGAAGCATTTTTTGCCAGGCACGTTGGAATAGGCAAATGTGCTACCTCCGGCTAAGAGGACAACCGTGTGAAATTGGCTTCATTAGTCTAAATTAGCATACTTTGTTAGACACTGAAATAGAGTTGTTACAGGCTACAATGACACCAATGTCTAATTAGATAAATTTATTCTAATGGAATGGGCCGTGTGGTCCCCGGCAGAGTAGAATAGGCCACCCTCACTCTTACCGAGGTGTTGTAAAAGGCGACTAAGGTAAAGCTGCTGGCATGATCATCAGCACCCGGAGAAGGAAAACTCTGCATTTATATCAAAACCCTCGCCAACCCGTCTGCCAAGCGTGGTGAGTATGGCAATTACCCCTCATGTGATTGAGGGAGGCCCTTGCCCCAGCAGTGGGAATTTAAATGGGCTGATGATGATTCTAATGGAAAGGCTAGGGACAGTTGCACCAGCCTTGAGACTACAACTAGTGCAATTTTTGTAAGGCTTGATCTGCGTAGTAAACTTTATAATGGAAGAAAAGAGGGTGGAAACAACACTGTAAGTGATACAATAACTTTTTAGGAGAGGTTGAAAAAGCTAAGGTGGGCGGCACTTTTTGGTTGGGGGCGGCAATCGAAGTCTCATCCTGCAGTGTATGGCAACCATGAGAGCGCCTTTTCCACTGATTGGGCCTCTGGTACCAGAACTCACACAAAGCACAGACGCTGCTTCACTGCCTACTTTTCTATGAGGCCGTGGTATCATTCCCGTCGAGCCAGCTCATTCATGCCAAAGCGTTACTCTCCCACGGTAATTAACAATAACATGAATTTTAAAATCATTAATAGAAGAGACCTAAGAAAACAAAATTGGCCTTGGTGTAGGAAATTTCTAAAATAAAAACTAATTCTAATAATATTAATAGGTACCATAGATTTTTAAGTGGATTAGAGCATTGATTCATTAATAATTAGAATATGATTATCACATAATATGGATTGAGCAAGCAAAGGATCTTCCTTCCTCCATCCACTTTTTTGGTGCAAGTGGCTAGATTTTTCGAATCTCCTTTCCCCAAGGTAAGATATTATGACCACCCATTGAGAAACTACATCAAGTGTTTGCAACACATGCCAGCCATCTATTGCCATGGTTCTTAACCCTGTCCCTGGAAGAATCTCCAGTAGTCTGATTAAACGATAAGACAATGAATAAACACATCACGGTTACTAAAGCATGCTGTGCGAATCTGAACTGCATCAGGTTAGTCCACAGGAAGACAAAAATTCAGTTAAATTATCCCTCATGACGAAAAAGAAAAAAACCACTGATTTATCAGGACTATAACAATATTTGACACCATATTGGTCTCATGGTTTAAAACCGGATTGTGATCTCGGAGTCCTGGGTTTGATTCTGGGGTCGAGCAAAAAGTATGTTTCGAATTTTTCAAACATAGCCACTCCAAACCCATCACTAATCCGCATTTGGCAAGCGTGGTGTTTAAGCTTAATCCCATCAGAGTAGCGATAACTTGATTTCTATGATGGAGGTCTTTGCCCTGGAGTGGGACAGTATATAGGCTGATACTTTACTTTACCGACAATATTACATGTGTAAAGTAATTCAATTCACCTCCTGTTTGATGGGGTAAGGTGTTTATACATATGTACCACTAAAAAAGCTCTTTCAGCATCTCCGTGGCTTAAGCTAGGTTTACCTCCTCGACAAAAGGGTGGTTTTCTAAAGTGCCTTATATTACAATTATTCATTCTAACTATAACAGTTAGTTGCGATAAAACTGTTTAACAGAATAAATTTTTATTAATAAGTGTGAGATTTATTTGGAAATTAGCCTTTCACAAGTTTTAAGACAATTAAATACTCTTCACAGTCTACTGGACATAGTAAAGGTCTCCCAACATACCTAAGAACTTTGTGATCTATCATCATGGCTAAAGGGTAACCAAAAGTCAACACTAACCTTGGAAGCTTGTTTTCCAGTTGTTCCCAAGACGGCATGGAATAAATCTGTCCATATGTTCTGGCTGCACCAGCACTGGCTGCCTCTTGCTCACTGGACTGCACTGCTGCAGCAAACGTCTTTCATACGATTCACTAAACATTTTCAGTCCAAGTCCTTGCACCAACTGACAAAATTCAAAACCCCTCTAAAATAAAGAGGGTAATGGAAGAATGAGACTAGAATATTTTCACGTTACGGGTAGTTCATTAACCGAGCATGTTATGTTTACGTTCACGATACAGCGAGCGGTGCTATCTCCTCCGCTACTGAACACCATTTGACAACATTTGCCACGGTCGATAGAGCAAGAATCCAAGGCATCGTATTTTACACTCTCTAATACTAGATTACAATACCTCTTCAACAATCACAGACAATTCGATACTTTAACAATATATTATTGGATATCGACGCAGTAACTTTTAATTAGAGAAATAAGCACAAAATATGACTAAAATAGAAATTGATAAAATTCTCGAAAGCGTGACATAAATAAACACGGTGTTGCCATGAAAAAAAAAGAAATACATTTTTGAATACGAAAACCGTTGATGATGATGACTAATTAAATAATCTGTGTTGATGACCGAACGTTATTAAGAATTTACTTCTTAAAGGGAATTTGGAGCTTATAAACTACTTAATCTCTTTGAATAAAGATCTACACATATCTCTCCTCGCTTTAACCAGCACTCGAGCTAAAACTTATTAAAAAGATTTTAATTTAAGACAGATAGTTAGAACAAAATAAAAGTGGGAATATTGGTCTGGGGTCTGGCAGCTTAGACAATGTGTTAATTTGCCAAAGTCTGGCTGCATGGTATAAGATAATAATAGTGTGGTTTGTGCTTTGAGAAGAGAATTCCCTATTCAAGGGTTTGTGGCTGGGCGCGCAGCGCCTACTGCACGATCTCATCAAGGCATAAACTAAGTAGAAGATACTCATCAAGGTAACCCATAGAGTAAGGTAATAATCATAGAGTAAGGTAAGGTGAAAGTCGAAGCCGTGGCAGCAGGCCCCCCACAAGGTGGACCGACGATCTGGTGAATGACGTGGGAATCGCTTGGTTGCGGGCGGGCGGCACAGCACTGATTTGTGTGGAGATAGTTGGGTGATACCTAGGTATCACCTATATACCTGGTATACCTGGGCCTAGGCCCAGCAGTGGACGTATATTTATTTATTTATTAGGATCCCAACACAGATGGCACAACATTGGCAATACAGTCAGCGTCAGATCAAGTTACCCCCCTGCAATGGAAAAATAGCACTTGTGCCCCAGACATAAGGACGCACAGTATGAAATTTGACCTTAAAATCGGACATGCTTGTTTTACTGCATATAACGATACCAATGACTACTTAAAGTATATCAGCGAAACTCTCAGATTTAAATTTTCAATAGTTTATGGGAAAAAAAATAGTGAAGTTGGCAAAAAAAAAATACGTAAAAATCAGAAAACATTAAATTGCTCCTTAGTTATATGAAAATAATTTGAATATGTAAAAGGGTAAGATAAAACCACTACAGAAGTATAATATAAAATGGTTCTGAAAAAGAATTATTGTGCAGAAGTACAAAAAAAAAATATTTTTAACTTTAGCGATTTTATTTTTTATCAGTCTTATTACTTTATATTAGCGGGTAATTTAAATACACACCGAAAGGACTTTTAACACTCTACCAGATATAAAATAATTAACGTTATAATGCGTGGCGTCTGAAAGATATAGCGAATTACATTTTTACCGATATAATTCGGACTTAGGGTTGCCACACAAACGTTGATAATAAAAGTTCCGGTAATGAAATTCTTGACGCGAAAAACTTAGATGTATAAATCTACATCGTTTTAATGAAGAGGGACGCTTGACTGACTAGCTCATCAACGTACAGTGAGCGACAGGTTGACCTACCCTTTGCTATCAAAATATGTCAAACAACATTGAACTGTCTGTTTATTTTGCTTAATGACAAAAAAAAATTAAAAGTTATCCTCATAAATTTCACACTCAGTGGAGACAATGGCTGTATAGGCAGTGCTTCTCTCTTCAACTGCCATTTCATCTTCATCACTGTTCTCATCGTGTGAAGAGTCAGAGGAGTGCTGGAGACTATCTTCAGATAAAGGTTTCAGCATGTTTATGACAGCTGTCGGTAAGGCGAGTTTTTTACGATTTTGTAGTCGATTTGACAACCGTATGCCAGAAATGACAGGATCCGAAGATTCTAATGCTCGACGAAATAAGTCAGACATTGTTTTAATCCTGTCTGATTTTCGACAGTGGTGTTCTCGGTCATAACGCCAAAACTTATTTCTGCTTTCTCCAGCTTGCTCTGAAAGCATCCCCACAGGTAGAACAGCACATACCATGACTTGATGGCCATGAATCAACAATTTGTGTACTGTTACTGTCATGGGGTGCCATTTATAAGTGCTTACATATTTCGATGCCAAATTGGGGTTATAGCTCTCGCCTGTCGAGGGTGGACTCCTTCTCATACCGAATATAGATTGTCATTGGATTCCAACCGGAATAAAAAAAATGCGGCGGTAGATTCAATAAATACTTATACCATATTTAATGACGATAATATAAGTGCTTCTATGATGCCTATAAAAATAAAGATTTTTGATTTAGATTTTATGATTTTGATTTTAATTTTGAATACTACTTTTACAGGCTGACTGGAATAGGGCCAAATTAAATAGAAATATGTATCCGTATCTCCGAATGAGAAGACAATGAAACCATATTCCATAAACCAAGGTGAAGAACAATGTAACCATATTCTAAGAAATAAAGGATTTGAATTGAATTGAATTTAAAGAAAAATACCTTACATAGATGATTACAAAAATAACAGAAACCGGTATTTTTTGTGACAACCCTGACCAAAATTTTAAAAGTTCGGTAACTCGCAGACGCCACGGAATTAGCGCCTGATTAATTTATATGTTATAGACAAATTAAAGGGCTATTTATATATAATAAGAACAGCCGCTAATTCTGCAGTTCCTTGTAGAAATAAAATAAAAACGAATTTAAAGAAAACGATTTTAATTACGTTCCTGTTAACAATTTTCCAAGTATGAAAATAGATTGTGTTGTATTTTTATATGTTTATTTATTGCTGAATAGCTTTTAATTATTCCTCCTTTAAATAAAAAGTAATTAATTATTTTTGAAAAATCCCGGTAAATTTATATGGAATTTCAAAAAATCGTATCTTCTAAACTAAAACGAATTAGCACATAGGAATTTCACTGACGTATTTCATAATTGAAATGCTACGATTTTATGGTCTAAAACAAGCATGTCCGATTTTAAGGTCAAATTTCACACTGTGGGACGGCCCAAAGGTCAATAAGGGTAACTCGACGTGACGCCGTGTGTACATGCTCTTGTGCACCTACAATTATTTAAAGAGTCTGGTAATTACAATGTAGCGAGCAGTCTGAAGTCCGCAGTGCTGACCTTTGCAACCCTTTAACCAGAACCACACCAGAACCATACCAGAACCATTTCAGCTTAGAATTTCTAAGCATTTCAGTTAGTCCCATAAAATAAGGTATAATAATATAACCTTAAAATATACAATCAGAATTTACAATGTAAAA
Source organism: Marasmia exigua (assembly GCA_019059595.1). Classification (NCBI taxonomy): domain Eukaryota; kingdom Metazoa; phylum Arthropoda; class Insecta; order Lepidoptera; family Crambidae; genus Marasmia; species Marasmia exigua. Next base: position 13,857,483 of record CM032464.1, read on the forward strand.
ATCGTGGTATAAACAGACTAACAGTATATTTTTATATAGTTGATATTTTTTATAGCAATATTTTGAAATTTATTCTTAAGTAAAGAACACACTTAATTTTTTTATCTCGTGTTCAGGCAGGACTCGAACCCACACCTTCCACAATGTTCTACCAATTAGACCACGCGTTACTAACCCGACGAAATTTGTAAGTGCTTAATTCGACATGAGCTGTCGATAGTCTCATCAAGATTGTAGGTATATTTACAATATCCAGTGGAAATATTATTACAAATATTTGACCACCAGTTAAGATGAGACTGCTAAATCAATAGTTGATATTTTTTATAGCAATCTTTTGCAATTTATTCTTAAGTAAATAACACACTTGAAAATTTCATCTCGTGTTCAGGCGGGACTCGAACCCACACCTTTCACAATCCGGGTATATTTTTAGTGCGGCAACATTAATTTTCTCAGTCAAAAATTCTGTCAATGTCATCAATCGGGGCTGCCAGAAGGATGGATTTTCCTCCAAATTTCGAGGGGTAACCAGAACAAATGAGATTCTTAGGGGTCCTCTGTGGTTTTGTAACGTAATTGGTAAGATAACGCAGTTTTTCTTTTCTAATGTCTACCTTTCCTTTACATGTGTAAAGGAAAGGTAGACATTAGATATGATTATGATATGATTTAACAATTTTAAGGCTTTTTAGGGTTTCAGTTGAAAAACAATTTACGGAACTCTTATAGATTAAGTAATTATTTGTTTAATAAAAACATCATAATTAAACCAGTAGTACGCACGTGGTCACATAGCGACGTATCTCTACATATATCTCCATGGTAGCGCTCATTATGGTCATAAAAATTATAAGTAGACTAGTCCATCATTCCCCCGCTTAGCCTACCGGTACATTTTTGTTGTTATGTGGTCAAAAGTTTAACACAGGGATGGGCAGACTTTTTCATTCACATGTCAATATTTGCTGTTGAAATTATTGAGGGTTCAAGCGTAGCGTGAGTGTCACCCCAGGGTTAATGACATCCCCCCCTCCCCTTTAACACTATGCCACCCTCTTTCCCTCTTTCAGAGATGGCTTGCACCCCAACTCTTTCATTCACATCCCTGGAGCCAAATTATCATGCTTGTGGTGTTTATCGAAAATTGTTAAGTTATACAAAGTGCCCAATTCTCGGGACGTGCGATAAAATGTCGTATTTTCTGTGATGTCACTTTTCAAATGTCGTTCTAAAATGTGTACAATCGAAAAATCTTAATGTTTATTGTTAAAGTATTAATTCAACATTTTCAAGTTTATATGTATAACATAATAATTATCATAACTGGAGCCCAATTCTCGTGCTCATGATATTATGAAAACATGGTGGATATCACCTGAAAACCATACAAAAAAACGATGTTTTAGTGATATATATCGTATGAAAAAAAAATGTCACGAGCACGAGAATTGGGTCCTGCTTTAAAATGCGATCAAAAAACGAACAGAATGAGAGACGGCAACTGCGCTGAAATACGCGGTAAGGTGACGCCAATCGATTTTAATTTTTAGCTACTAAACCGGATCTATTTTAAACAATTTCGGGGTTAAACAACCTCTCGGCAATTACTTATACTATTTATTAAATAACCATGCACAAATGTTTAGTCCAACGCGAACGCGAAAAATTAATTCACGCCATAAGCGGACACTTTTGGCGTGAATCAATTTTTCGTGTACAAAAACGGTGTCGCCCAGTGTGCCGTACCCGTTACCTTATAAGAAAAAAATGAAGTATAGAATTTTCTTAACACTGATTTTTTTACTGAGATGAAAAGGCTTAAAGACTTAATGTAGGTGAAACAAATAAATTAAAGTGAAAATTTGTTCCATTAAGAAAATATAAGATAATTTAAAATTCTCAGCTACACAATTGTTCACACTTCAATCATCTTCTTAGTTTGTGCAGTGAATTTCAACTTGTTATGTGATTTGAATAACCAAACGTCAATAAACAACAAAATGCGAAACGACTCAAACGTCACGTTGAATTAGAGAAATATCACCAATATCACCATGATACTTCATATCAATGGTCAAGACCATACGATACGTGTCGCACGAAAATATGTGACATTATGTCACCATTCGACATCACGAGTGTAAGCAAAAACGTTTTCATACGATCCGTCATGCTTTGTTGATATATGTCGTATGATGATAAATGTCACGGGGCTCCTCGCAAAAACATATTTTTTTGTTTATCGATTTTTTCATATCGAAAATTCCGAGAGTCGGCCCCCTGATTTTTATGTTTTTCTTTTACATCATAACGAACAAACGAGCACACGACTCCCCTGATGGTAAGTGATTACCGCCGACATCTGCTGGCTTTTGTTTTTGGCTAGTTTTTTAATTTTGGCTTAGTGGTGAACATTTTTGGAAGTTGGTAACTCCATTTGTGCCCACCGGTCCACAGACTAAGAAAAAAAGTGGCACGTAAGAATGAGTGAGGTGATGGTCTGGTGGTGAGTGAATGAGTGACCTGATACACTGCTGACCCTTCTTCCTGCTGCTGACCAAGGAGCTTATAGTGACCTCAGTCAGACCAAGAAAATAAATAGTGACTGACTGACGGCCATTAAGTTATAATAAGGCTGGAGACAACTCCCCTTTATACATATTTGAAGGCAAATATTTTCTCGCTTCATAGGTCACCCTCTCTTTCTAATAGGGTGTCCATACAACTCGAACATTGGACATATTCTCGTGTCCTCCGAATGAATACGCAAGGCCATTATAATGTATTGTTATAGGTAGGATAAGGCATAGATAGGTTACTTTATGATATAATACAGAGTGATTTTTTAATCACTATCCAAAATTTTTTTGGGCATTAGGTATCATTAATAGGAGCCATTTCTGCAAAAAAATATGTGGGTCATATTTTCGGAATAAAATCATTTTCCCGATCCAATTATCAATTTAGTGTGGTAACCACAGCTAGCGTAAGACATAATGTAAACATCTAGTACGCAACGCGGCAAATATCAATGGGCGTCACGGGACACCTCACACCTGCGCGTGCGGCGATGAGGCGGGAAGGGTATTTGCGGGGGAGAGCGGCGAGGTGGCGGCGAGCGGTGATACATCAAACAAAGACAAAAAGCACAATTCGGCACATCAGGCATAAAGGATACTGTGACAAAGGTCACTTAGACCGCAGTCGCCCGCGCACTCCCGCCGAAATCATGTCAATTCCGCGAGTTGCGATAAATAGCTCAGCCCCTGCGCAGCCACCGTGAGTTTATAAAATGGTGCGATGTTACTTGTTAAGTGTAAAAGCCTTCCTCGCCGACGCAACCAGGGTGTAGTGAACCTCTCGGTACCGAACCGTGCTATGAATCTAGCTGCCAACCAAGGGCTGTTAGATCATACCAGCGGGCGGTGACTGTTTTTTTTTTGGGTGAATTAAAAAGTCGCATGTATGTGGAAAAAGTCCAAATCACTGTGAAATTTAGGTAAGTACCTTTTGCAATCTGAAGCTCCTAAGCCCGTTAAACTATGAAGGAAAGTTAATGGTAAACTTATGGATGTTATGAATGAAAATGGTGGGGTGGGCGGCGCGGGTGGCGGTGGGCGGCGCCTGGGCGCTGTGCGCGGTGAACATTTACGACTGAATTTTTAGGATAAATTTGTAATGCCATATCTTAATATTTTAGTACTAAATGATGGTAAAAGAAAAAATACGTATATAATGATTTTCGCAGCAGGTCATTATATCAAAATTTGGATAGTGTTTAAAAATTCACAAGAAAACATAGTATTTTATATTTATATATATTAATAGTTACACTATCGTATTAAGTTAAGATCACCTGTAAAGATAACGTAAGAGGAGACAAGTTTCAATATAATATAATTAGGGCTTTATTCATTATTTAGTTTTATTGAACTTTAATATATAAAGACCTTTGTAATTTATATTTTATTAATTTGATGAGTGGTGCAATGGCGATATAATAAAGGGGTTAAGGACTTTTGACTCACCTATTTGCCACTACTTAGGTAGTTCATCTGCCATTTTGTTATAATACCTAGATATTATGTTAGAATAATACATAGGTATTATATTAGCATAATACCTAGGTATTATGTTAGCATAATACCCCATATACCTCAAAAAGTGGCTCGATTACCCACGCGCGGGAGCGAGAAAGAATGTTGGGCACCGCTGCCCTTTGTTGTCAGGGATGCAGTAGGAAAATAATGTAAATATTAGGATATCACAATAAAACGGACGGAAAATATATTTATGACTTATATATTACAAACACAACAAACAATAATTTATCATTACCTATAAATAATTCCTAAAAAGATAATAATATTGAAGGTACTTAATATTGATGATACTTGTAGGTATACACTATAATATTTGCACGCTTGCTTGCAAGCGAAATACAAACACTAGATACTTAAATTCTACTTAAGACCTTATGTATCATGTATTTCTAGCAAATAAATGTTTGTTTGTTTGGTAATTTTGAAGGTCTGTGAAGTATTAAAAAAACCACCAACTGATCCACGTGGTGTGTGGTATACCGATGAAGTAAAAGCATTTGCGTTAACAATGCACTTTTTCCTCCAAATATATCTGAAAAAGAGAATATTATTAAAGGCTATTATGCAAAGTGTACTAATTAAGTGGTCACCCTATTTGTAACAATGCAAACATTTGTTTTGTTATTAAAATTCTAAAAAATTCCTGCTGACACCTCTTGAATTGTAATACTTTAGGAACTGCATGCGTGCGTTATAGTATATGACCAAAAATAAGGGGGTTCCATGTAAAAAATGAAATTTTTGATTTTTTTTTTTTTTTTTTTTTTTTATGCTAGAGGCGGACAAACGAGCAAGCGAGTCACCTGATGGAAAGTAATCATCGCCGCCCATGAACATCTGCGAAATCAGAGAGATCGTTAATGTGTTGCCGGCCTTTTTTTTAAAAAAGAGTACGCTCTTCTCTTGAAGATCCCTAAGTCGTAGCCGTCCGGAAATACTCCTGCAGCCAAACCGTTCCACAGAACTGAGGTACGTGGTAGAAAGTTCCGGGAGAAACGCACAGTACTAGACCGCCATCCATCGAGATGATGAGAATGGAATGACAATCGCTTGCGAGTGGTTCGATGTAAGAATTCGGCCGCAGGGAGTAGATCAAATAGTTCTTCAGAGCACTCCCCATGATAAATGCGGTATAGAATGCTGAGGGAAGCTATGTCCCGCCGCAATGCTAGAGGATCAAGTCGGCTAGAGAGAGTCAGGTCACCAACAATTCGAGCAGCCCTACGTTGTACGCGGTCAAACGGAAGAAGTTGATACTGAGGTGCACCAGCCCAGAGATGGGAGCAGTATTCCATATGGGGCCGAACTTGTGCCTTATAGAGTTGTAACCGATGAGCTGGTGTGAAATACCGCCCCGCTCTATTCAGTACACCAAGTTTCTTTGAAGCTATTTTAGCTTTGTCTTCCAGATGACCGCGAAACTGGACATCGCTCGAAATGTCGACACCAAGGATCCCGATAGAATGCTTGACATCAAGGGGGGTGCCCTGAAAACTGATTGGCACTTCAAAGGGACGTCTTTTAGCGGTTAACGCGCACACTTGTGTCTTGGAGGGATTAAAATGGACTAAATTAAGTCGTCCCCAGTTCGAAACATGATTTAGCATATCTTCGACTTCAGACACAAGTGTGTTCCGGTTTTCGATGACGTTTTCCGTTGAAATATTTGCACGTCCGGTATACAGTGCATCTCCAGTACTATCATCCGCATAGCAATGAATATTGTTCTGAGACAACATATCATTGATGTGCAGAAGAAACAGTGTTGGAGATAGTACACAGCCCTGAGGGACACCAGCGTTCACGGGCTTCAGATCCGAGCAAGAACCGTCGATAACAACCTTAATGCTACGCCCATTTAAAAAACTAGCGACCCACGTGCATAATTTCTCCGGAAGACCGTATGAAGGAAGTTTAGATAGCAGCGCCTTGTGCCATACCCTATCAAAGGCTTTCGCTATGTCCAAACTGACAGCCAGAGCCTCACCCTTACTCTCCAACGCCTGTGCCCATCGATGAGTCAGAAATACCAGCAGGTCACCGGCGGAGCGACCACTACGGAAGCCGTACTGGCGGTCGCTTAATAGGCGGTTCTCCTCTAAGTATCTCAAGAGCTGACGGTTGGTAATGGACTCCATTACTTTAGAGAGGATTGAGGTAATGGCTATTGGTCTATAATTGGACGGGTCCGAGCGATCGCCTTTTTGGGTATCGGGTGGACAAGGGCTGACTTCCAGTTACTCGGTACTACGCCAGTGGTGTAGGAGAGCCGGAAAAGACGCGTTAAAACCGGAGCCAACTCCGGAGCACATTCCCTCAGTACAATCGGAGGGATACCATCCGGCCCACTCGACTTACGGATGTCAAGGGAAAAGAGAGCTTTACGAACCGAATCTTGTCGGAAACGGACGTTCGGCATTGAACTCGCACAGGGCGGTATAATTGGTGGAGAGTTCCCAGAGTCATCCAAAGTCGAGTTAGACGCAAAAAGAGTGCCCAGAAGGTCGGCTTTCTCTTTTGCAGTATGGGCAAGGGTATCATCCGACTTGTGAAGTGGAGGGAAAGACGACTGACTAAAGTTCCCCTGGATGGCTTTGGCGAGAGCCCAAAAAGCGCGGGTGCCTGATGGGAGGCGCATTAGCTTCTCGCCAATTTCACCGATGAACGATGCCTTTGATTTGGCAATATCCTTCTTGAAGGACCTAGCAGCGAAGTTGTACTTTTTCTTTAGGACGCTGGTATTTGGGTCATTGGATGCCACTGCTGCAGCCCAGGCTTGGTAACAATCTTGCTTCCGGCGTGATGCCATTTTGCTAGTATGACCAAACCAGGGCTGGGATCTGCCGCCTATAGGTACTACAGAGCTTGGAATAAATAATTCCATTCCCTGCAGTATCACATCGGCAATATTTTTAGCTGAGGCATCACAATCCTCCGGCGTAAAGCAAACCTGCTGCCATGGGTAAGACGAAAAAAAACTTCGCATTCCATCCCAGTCTGCTGACCGATAGTGCCAAATACGGCGGGTGCCCAGTTTCGACCGCTGAGTGCTGTTGAGAGGTACAGTGCTCCGTACCAGGCAATGGTCAGAAGAGCCAAGTGGTACATCTACAGACACTTTGTAGACGTCGGGATGGGTGGTCAGCAGAAGGTCCAACAAGGTGGGAGTGTGGTCATCTCGATCTGGCACACGTGTAAAAGTTGATACCAGTTGAGATAGACCATAGGCCAAAGCAAAGTCATGAAAGGTCCTTCCCGCATGATCGGTTGTATGTGAACCAAGCCATTCGGCGTGGTGCGCGTTAAAATCACCTAGTATGACGATCTCTGCGGTTGGAACCTGTTCAAGGACCAGTTCAGTCGCCATCTGAATGTGCTCAACGAGTCGGTCAGTCTCGATGTTGCCGCTATGAGACCTGTAAAGGCACGAGTAGATGCGGGGATGATTGGCGCAGTCTACTCGCAGCCAAAAGATGGACAGGTCTCGTGCTTCAAGGTTGCTGAGGCGACGATAACAAATATCCTCCCTGACATATGCGCATACACCCGCTCGTGGGACAAATGAATGTTCAAGTACGTAACCGGGGTAGCATAAATAAGATATGTCAGAAGGGGGGGAAATCTGCGTTTCGGTAAGAAAAAGCAAGGCCGGCTTTTCCGTCTCCAGATGGTGGTGGACGGCATTCAGATTCGAATGTAGACCCCTGATATTTATAAAATTCACATCTAGTGAATGCAGGGGTACCTTGCTCCTTCTTCCGCCTCCAGCGCAATTGAGCGGGTTTGTGCCCTCCCCAGAGTACGCAGGGCTGCCTGAGCAAGATTGCTCAGGGGAGGATTCCCCTTCACACCGTGTGAAAGGACCTCCCTGGGTATTACTTAGCAAAACCGCTGACATATTGCTGGGGGGGGGGGGGGGGGGATTGGGCCTCCGGCGCTCTCACAAACCAAACGAAACACAACAGCAGCATAGCTACCGTTATTTCACGTTGGTTTTATGTGAGAGGGTGGTGCTTCCCCGGTCGAGCCGGCCCATTCACGTGGTATATTATTATATACACAACATGGCTCTACCACTACTACTTGATGAAATAAAACTCTTAGTTATTTTATGGTAACTTTCGACTTACAAGGAAGTTCCGTGCAAAATGTAGATATGAGATGGCAACCCAAGAGTCCAACGTAATGTCATTATCTTAAATATCTACTTGACTTCAACTTGAAACACTGAGATTGGTCTCCAGCCTTATTATAACTTCATGCTGACGGCACTGAGGCTAAGAAAAAAGTACTCTGTGGCTGGCTCACAGATTACTTAATAGGTGGCTCAAAGAGTAGTATTATATACCGGAAAAAGAGAGCCCTCTTGAGAGATTTTTATGCAAACTCTTTGAAAGCAGCGCCTCTAGCGAATTGATCCGAACTTTACGTTACGTCACGACCGTTACGTCATGACCGTTACGTCATGACCGTTACGTCACGACCGTTACGTCACGACCGCTACGTCACGGTATTTTCAAATGTTACTAGGACACTAGGATACGACTATTTCTTCTTATATAATAAATTATCAACTTTTTCTACGCGAAACTAATGTTGATAATTTATTATGAAAGAAGAAATAGTCGTATCCTAATAGCATTTGAAGAGCTAATATTAATACCAGAAGGGAAGTGATTGAGTAAAACTACAAAAACAAATTATAAATACATTTATTAATATAAAAAAACTTTTTGTTTTCTATTTTTATAATGTTTGAATTTGTTATAATGTATTTGGACCGCTCTCTTTACTTCATCATCACCATCAAAAGTTAATTTTCCAATTAAAATAACATTTATTGATGTATTTAAAAAATACCTTTTCTTCCTTATGAACATCACACTCAAAAGGACAGTCTATTAATAAATCTTGATACAACAATTTGATTGGGTTAGGAAAAACATGGACTGGTGTACCTGAGAGACAATAATACATTGTTTACATTAATGCTGAGGGATATTCTTTGCCTGTCCTATGATAGTATCATATGATAAGTAATATAAGAGTCGACTAGAAGGCAAGATGCACATAACACCTGTGTGAGAGAAGGAAAAACCGAAATGAATCCTCTCTTGCCAATGTGATAGCAGTAGGATAAAGACCTCCGATGATCGTCACATTTCAGTGGCGTGAGTTAGGAGAGGCCTGTGTCCAGCAGTGGACGAATATGGGCTGATTATGATAAATTATTTAAGTCGGGTATTTCCATATTCAGATCAGAGGGGCTACTGCGCAACTTTATGTTAAACAATGTTTAGCTTGCTAGCAACGTTCAACAGAACATAACAGCAAAAATCTATCGAAATGTGGAATTCAAATGACACAGTCATGTTTCTTAACGATATTCGATTAGAACAAAGGCGATTGGGCGGTAGGCCCCCAGTATTGAAATACATGTTTTCGTTCAGGATGTAGGTATTAAAACTTTCAGTTTGCTGAGGATGAGGATCATAACACAGGTTAAAACTTACCAGTTCCATACCCACGGCCACAATATACAATGCTGGCCTGGCATAATTAACTTTTCAACACATACTTTAGCGTCCGTATCGCAATAACAGTTTCACTAACAACTAGGTACTAGGACGGAGGAGACTGAAACGTATTTATAATATTACTCTTTGACCGAAATTCAACTCAACGTTTGTGTTATATCGATAACTGAATTTCTCTTTTTCAAGTAAGGATTCTTCAGGATATTTTTTGGTGAAAAATAAAATGCACGCCATTTGCAAAAAAATCTCAGATCTGTGTTTTTTTTATTTGCTCAAAAAAAGTTATGGCCCTGGGTATAAATGTAGTTTTATAAATTTAAGTGGACTGTAAAAAATCTGCATTGGGCGTATGTATTTTGGCTACGTTAAATTCGGAAATATGCTATCCATTCTATAAACAGTTTGTTTGTGTTGTCAACTGTTGTCTGTTCTATCATGACACCATTTTGACTTTTACACATTCCAATTTACCATTTTTTTAAATTAGTCATTCATTCGTAACAATTCATTAGATTTTATTTTGTCTAGACATTTCAAACTAGTAAATATTTCTTAATAAATAAGAATAGGTAATTTGAAAAATTGTAAATTAATTAAATAATTTTTATAGGATGTAAGTAATGAGATAGCGGCATCTAGCACAACTTTAAGAGACTACAAAGAAGCCTATTTCAGGATCATGTCGCTAGATAACTCTGCTTTCTATGAAAAAAAATCCTATGTTCCGACTGTCATACCCCTGGGCTAATCCATATAATATTACTCTTTGGCTAATCCATCCATAGTAGCGCTAATCTGTCTTTTTTTTCTTGGTCTGTGATCTGTCTGCTGGTCATTATTATTATTCAAATTCATAAAATAAGAAGATAATTCCAAAAGTGATTATATAAATTATCTTTGGATAATTCAATCAAACAAGTACAGCAAGCAACATAGATAATTTATATCAAGCAAGCAAGTCAAAGCAAGTTTACCTTTGACGCCGACACGGCCGGCCAGTGGCCTCTGCGTTTCAAGTGCAAAAGCTTATGTTTTTTCTTGAAAATTTAGTCTAACTATTAAGTTAGGGAAAGAGTTTCTTCTTGAACTGTTCTTTAGTGTTATAACAATAGAAGTCTGCTGCCCTATTCTCATATCCAGGCTTTATGTAGGTTTTAGTTAGATTCTACATAAGTTTTAAAATGGAATACCGACGTAAGCATAACAGAAATGATGAGCCATCGCACGAATTTCCAACTTATTCAAGGTTGTTTATCGTCGGCGATAAACGAGCCACGGATGATATGTACAGAGAAGCATTTTCTGAATTCGGCACCATCGAAGATTTAAGAATACCTCGCGACCACAATTCAGGGGAGCCTAAAGGTATAGCATTTATCAAATTCTCTAAAACCTCAGAGGCAGCAAGGGCATTGGAGAATTTGCATCAGACAACACTCCAAAATACAAACCGACCAATGAAAGTTATGGTGGCTGCAAACCGCTCCGACATCCAGCAAACAGACGATGACGACGATCATAAGTACAAGCGTCTATTTATTACTGTTCCACATGTCATGGATGAAAACACCATTAGAAACACGTTCATGTCATATGGTGATGTTGACCAAGTGCGCATTCAATTAGATCGAAACACTGGAGAATCTAAGGGCTTTGCTTATGTGAGATACAGAAAGTTTTCTGATGCTGCCAGAGCAATTGAAGAGTGTGAACCAAAGTTCAGAGCAATATTTGCTCTTCCTAAAAGTCATAATCGACGTCCTGAGACCTCATATGAATCAAACATCAATCATCTCGCTGAATCGACATCTAATATGAGGAACTCTCTTCTCTCAGCCATGAATACACGTCCAGGAGGCTATAACAGTGTTGATTTTATGTGCAGCCCATTTCTAACTCACATGCATGTTGAAAGAATTTTTGACATTGTGCCTGGAATGGTCAATTGTAAATATATGGTTGATTATATGCGCAATTTTGGCAAGGGTACAGTTTCATATTCTAATCCTGTTTCAGCTGCATATGCAGTTGATAAGCTGCATCGCTTTGAATATCCTCCAGGAGCACGGATCTTTGTAAAGCCAAATAATTCCATGTTCCATCCCCATGAGCAAAACTTTACAAACATTCCCAATGTTGTAAGGAATTTGAAAAATGCTATTACTTCAACTGCTAATTCTTCATCTCCTGATTTAGCCCAGCTAGCTGAGGCTATTGCAGAAGCGTCAAAATTGATTAAAAAGGCCACAACTGGTGTCACAGATGAGGCAATACCTGATGGCAATGACTTGAATTATTGCAGCGTTAAATTGCCCCCTCAACAACCCTTAGCAGACATTGATAGTTCTGTTGCAAAGAGATGCTTTTTGGTTTGCAAACCCCAGCCCCCTCCATTAACAGTCTTACGTGATGTGTTTTGTAGATTTGGGGACCTCATTAATGTTTATACTTTACCTGGAAAAACTGTAGGGTATGCTCGCTATGCTTCCGTGGAATCAGCAGACAAGGCAATGAAAACGTTACACGGAGCTGAGATTTGCGGGGTCCGTATGAAAGTGCTAGAAGCAGATGATGAGGCTCCACCAAAGAAAAGTAGATATGAATACTGACATATTGGACAACAATACATAAGTTTTTCTCTGGTTGTTAAATAGGACATCTATGGACTTTATATTTTGGACAATTTAGACTAATAAAATTAATTTACTCAATACAGACATTATTTTTGAGACTGTTTTGTAAAGTTATTCATATTTATGACTGAATATGCATAGTCCACTGAGTATTCAGTCACAACATACAGACAGACTATTATACTATATCAAGTAGACTTTGTTTTTTAGTCTTATGACTAGCTTTATAACTTCCAGTCTTTCTCTTTTAGAAATATACCCTATGTTACAGACAAGAGACATTTGGTACCAGGTCTACAGACAGATGCAGGACTACAGATAACCTGGCTTTCTAAACAGCACTATTCTTTAAGTTGATGGGTAGGACACACTAGCGACGGCAATCGATTTAATTTTTAGCTACTAAACCGGATCTATTTAAAACAATTTCAGGGTTACAACCTCTAGGCAAACACTTATACTATTTATTGTATAACCATGTGTTAGGTCCGTTTTTGTTTGCGAAAAATTGATTCACGCCAAAAGTGGCCGCTTTTGGCGTTAATACATTTTTCGCGTACGCGTTGAACCCAATATTTGTGCATGGTTATTTAATAAATAGTATAAGTGTTTGCCGAGAGCTTGTTACCCCGAATTTGTTTAAAATAGATCCGGTTTAGTAGCTAAAATCGATTGGCGTCTCTAGTGTGCCCTACCCGTCACCTTAATAGTATGGTCAGCAACAGAAGTAACTATATCTTTACTTTTTTTACAAATCAATACCAGAATTTAAAGATTAGACTTAGTTATTTTTAGTGCTAGCCATACCTGCCTTTGAATAAATCAATTGGGGTCTACTGTGTCGTGCAGTAGAGCCCTTAATATTTAATAACTAAGGTAAAAAATGATTCCAATAAAAGACAGCATATTTAACCTTTGTACTTCACCTACAATTGACATAAAAACCACAAAGACGCATTATTTAATTTATTCTCTGACAGACATACTCTTGCATGTTTCTTGGTTGTTTTTCATCATCAGCTTGTAGCAACGAAATATACTTATATTTCCATTTGCGTCCTTCCGAAAATGGGAATAATAGGCATTTCGGGTGGTTAATTGGAGGAAAGGTGGAACAGTTATTTATCTGATCATATTTTCCACAAATCTCCATTTGCACTGATAGGTATATGTTGTGGTACCCAATGAGATAAGCCTCAAAGGCTGAGTGATGGCTGTCTAGAGCATAGTAGATGCTCATCCTTCCATCACTGCTAAATCTCTGACCTAACCTCATTCTGTATGTACTAAAACCTTTGGAGGCAGTTAATTCCATATTTTAGTGTGTGTTAATGCAAGTGTCTGAAACTTTTAAACATAGAAAAAATAATTAAGAATCAATCAAAGTAAACTTAAAGTAAATTTATTGCACACACAGCCTTGTTGCTTAAAAATAATTGACAATGTAAAGAAATGGTCAATTCCTTGATATTTACGATGACTCGATCATCGCTTGTCTCAGTAATGGCAGTAGCTGTTCCCTATACAGGGGGTGTTTATCGCCGTGCGTGATCTTCAATATCTTCTCTGATAATTTGAAGTGATTTAGTGCTTTCTCCAAGTCCATCTGGTACAGCAGTATTTTGCCGAACTTCAGGTGTAGAAGGCCAAGTAAAGGATGCCGTTCTCCATAATAGAATCTGTAAAGAGAAGAAAAGGATTATGTAAGAAAAATCTTCAACTACCTTAATATCCCATCGCAACTATATGTTGTCACCTTCTGGTCTATGTATACATAGACCAGAAGGTGACAGAGGCTGATGCTAAAGGTGTCACCAATACCACGTCGAGGGGTTGCAAAACCCCGAAAAAGATTCACGTCATCGAAATTATTCTTCTGTGTTGCTTCATGTTCAATATTCTTCAATGTTAACTGCTGACGTTCATTGGTTCACGATGATGGAAGATTTAGTGAGAGAATGTGATGTAACATCATGGACTATTATACAATTAGTCCATGGTTACATCCTAAAAAGTGATTGCTGAACTCCGAACTAATCCCGCTTCATAACCGAGACTGTTTCAAATTCCTGCTTTCTCCGCAAAATTAAACTGGCTACACTACAAATAGTACCTAGTTACTTTATTTTTTCCAAATCAATGTGCATATTTCAACCATTAGCTGCTGAGCAAATGGTTACTGCTCTGTGAAGGGAAAACATCGTGAAAAAACCTGCGTGCAACCATGATTCAGTTGGAACGGTTGCGAAGGTCAGACGGCAGTCGCTTCATTGTAATTTCCCAAATCCTGAATCATGGCCTAAGCATACCCCGGACTCCAAAGCTAATATGAGGAAGAGTTCCTTACTTGAAACAAGGGATCAGCATGTCCGCATAGCCGCACGCCTTCTGCCACAGCTGGACTTGTATGAGCGCGTCGAACGCATGGTCCAAGGTCTGAGCGTGCATCACATTTAGCGGGTGAAGAACCCCCTCTTGTCTTTCCAGGCAGTACTTGCAGACGTCAACATCTGTTTTGCAGTAGTGAAGGAAATAATTGTTCTTTACTTTTTCATAATAATAATTTTGCTGTGGGAGATCCACGCTTCGGCATGCGTGGGCCGGCTCGACCTGACTGATACCATGGCCTCATAGAGAACCGGCGTGAAGCAGCGCTCGCGCTGCGTTTCGCCGAGTGAGTGAGGCAATTTTCCACGAACTAGTAAAAACAGAACATTACCTTCAGTTTGGGTCGAGAACCAATCTTCATCATCTTCATCTTCAGCCCATTTAAGTCCCCAGGGCTGGGGCACTGGCTTCCCTCAATCATATGAGGGGCAGTTGCCATACTCACCACGCTTGGCAGACGGGTTGGCGAGGGTTTTGATATAAAAGCAGAGTTTTCCTTCTCTGGGTCATCAGCAATCATGCCAGCAGCTTTACCTTAGTCGCCTTTTACGACACCTCGGTAAGAGTGAGGGTGGCCTATTCTACTCTGCCGTCTATTCAAGAACCAATAACATTTTGAAAAGGATACATGCCACAGAAGCCTCTTTCATATTCTGTAAATGCAATTCGGTAAACTCCATAGCCTTCACAAAATCCTCAATATGTTTATCCGTGTACTTCGTCCCACACTCATTACATCTGACTACATCAGAACTGTCACCGTTCAACATTTCATCTAGACCATTATGGTGGTCCGTTCCATTCACGTCGTCTAAACCATTATGGTTTTCACAGTTTCCATTCTGTATGACCTTGTCTCCGTTGACTTCTGGTGTTGGTTTCCTCACGAGTTGGCAGTCTTCCTTCCAAGGGATCACTACGGGGCTATCGCAAGATGCGTTTAGGCATTTCGCAGCATGCACCATTTTTAGTTGGGTTTCATCTGGAATTGCAATATTATTGATAGAGTTTAAGAAGATAATTTATTTAAATTTATTTGTTTAAGGCGACGGGTAGGCCTAGCGACACCAATCGATTTAAATTGTTAGCTACTAAACCGGATCTATTTTAAACAATGTCAGAACCTCTCGGCAAATACTTATACTATTTATTAAATAACCATGCACAAATGTTGGGTCCGTTTTTGTACGCGAAATTGTTTAAAATAGATCCGGTTTAGTAGCTAAAAATTAAAATCGATTGGCGTCGCTAGTGTGCCCTACCCGTCACCTTAAAGGGCTAATTTATTTGCAAGTAAAGTTAGTTAGTAGTAATAGTTAGAGAAGCAGACCACATCAATCCCAACAACGGTCAAATCTTTACGTTATCTATAAATATCCTAAAGATACCGTACCATATTATGGTATGGTATGGCCACCAATGACCAAAGCATTAAGTTCCGTAAATTTTTAGGTTGTAACCCCGAAATTGTTTAAAATAGATCCTGTTTAGTAGCTAACAATTAAAAACGAATGGTGTCGCTAGTTAGGCCTACCTGTCGCCTTAACCGTTTGTCCTTTTTTTTTTTTTTTTTACGCTGGGGAATGCCTCCTTATGCATACCCTCTTGCCGGGGGGCAGGCGGGTTATGTCGGGCTCTCCTCTGGAGGGGGCTTCTCCTAGCGAGAAGCCGGCCAGAGGCATACCGACTAAACCCCAGCGACGCTCCCTCATGGCCAGAGTGGGGAGGGGACATGAGTACGGGTTAAAGAACCTTACTTCACGTCCCTCCCCAACCGTTTGTCCTGCACCTGATCTCTCGGTTCGGTCGTGTTAACTGGCGTCCAATCGAAAATATGTGGGTAACGAAATAGAGTGCACTTGAGTCTACGCACACAATTGTACATTATCATATGTCCTGCGTCGATGGCTGATCTTTGGCATTCGTTGCCATAGCCGTTATATCGTTACGCAGGAAATTCTTGTAAGTATTGTCATCGTCCTCCTGCCCTTTTCCCAGGTTATCTGGGGTCAGCGCAGTATGTCTTCCTTTTCCATATGTCCCTGACATTCGTCTTCGTATCATCCGCCCCTTTTTCCATCATGCCATTCCTCACACAATCCATCCATCTCTTTTTCGGCCGTAATTAGTAAGTATTATGCAGATAATAAAACATTTACCCAAGCACCTGTCACACTGGCATAAAAAGTAATAGTTGTCCAGTAACTCAGTCTGTCTCTCATATGGCGTCTTCATGAGGTCTATGTATGATATCCGCATCTGCAAACATGACAATTGTGAATATACATTCTTAGAAATTGGTAAGAGGTGGAATAGTAAGTATTATAACAGGGTGTATCTGCGAACATTTACCTCCCTTTAACCACGTGTTCTACTAACCATTATGAACAACATTTGTTCTATCACTATTGGAAATTTGTATGAAAAAATTTCAACTTTTCTTAAAAACTCGGTCACGTGATTTGGTCATTTTGTATGGGGAGTCGAAAAAAAAATTTCGATGAATTTCGCTAAGTCGTTGAACACATGTTGTTCATAATGGTTGGTAGAACACGTGGTTCAAGGGATGTAAATGTTCACAGATACACCCTGTATACATATAGTATCTGTGTTACCTATAAAATGATTTACAAGTAACTGCTATAAAATTGAACAGAAATTATTTTTTGTTGACTGTTGCTCCTATGATTTTTAAATTTATAGGTAACTGACGGATCACCTGATGGTAAGCGATTGCTGCCCGCCGCCCCTGAACACGTACGCCAACCTTTACCCCCTTATTATTAATCACGGACTAAAAATAGTACTGATACAAAACTCGTGCCAGCCCCTTTTTACCCGAGTACGGCGAAGCAAAAAGGAGGATTATGATTTTGACCTGTATGTATGTACATGCATGTATGGTTGTCCATCTGTACTTCTAAACTAGTTATCATATTTGAACAAATGAGATGTCGATAGAAGCATCTTGATTGTCTTCTGGTTATAAGCGACATGACGTCACCTTAAATTGACTACAGCGCGGTCTAGGGGACTTAGAGAAAGGAACTAAAAAAAAAAGAAACTAAAAAAAACAACCAATGCTGTTGATGTTGGACCTCAGTCTAACAGTACGCCATCTAGCGGATTTTGCACACGCGATAGCTCCCATTCCTGGAACCATCTTGCTAGTACCTCTCTGGTCTGAGTATGGCACTGTTTACCGACACGCGGTCTGCAATAAACTGGTTTACCTCAACAGTTTGATCATCTGCTTACCTGCGACCAATCTAAGCACGGGAAGTCTTTAGTAGCCCTGATGTTGATAGTCTTCCCGTCGAAGGTGGCCACAGCGTTGGGGCTGCAGCTGTGGTCGAGGATGGAAGCTGCCAGGTAGACGCCGGTGCCAATAGAGTTCATGTCTATGTCCAGTATTGTGAAGCTGTTTATCACCATCTGGAATTAGAAGATGGGCATAATAAAATACATGTAACATTTTTTTACCATCCATTGAGCGATGGTAGCTCAGTGGATTAGAACGTGTGTACCTATATGTATAATAGGTATACCTACATCTACCATAAAAACCATTTGACCCGTTTGGATTAGTGGTAGTGAACGCTGCCTTTGATGGAAGTGTTGTGGGTACGATCGTCGCACAAAACAAACATTTGTGTGCATGAACATGTCTGTTTGTATTGGGCTGGGTGTTTTCTATGTATTTACAAAAGAAAATTATTAAAAGTATAAATGTATAATTCGGTTGTTGGTTCTAATATCCGTGACACAGGTGCTTGAGCTACAGTTATACCAATTTTATAAGTTACACCAATGTACCTGCGCAGAAGTCTCATTTTCGAAAACTGCGTCTAATTATTAACCAATCACAATGCTCGATTTACGCGCGCAAAAATTTCAATTTCTTATTGGATGATGAGTCAGCGCCATGTTCGGTGCGAGTGCGGTTAATCTTAACGTAACGCAATAAAGTCTGAATTTGAACTGCTTTCGCAATCGTAAATAATGGGATTTAAATTGCTCTTCTGCGTAGAAGAATTTTGAAGATGTAACTTATAAACGTGGTACAGCTGTACATATCTCGAAGTTATATGTATGTGATGTTGTGAAATATTTATACTAAGTCTCGGCGGAGAGGGAAAACATGATGAGGAGACCGGCACGTTTCGTATTTTCTGAACGTATAACCATGATTCAGTCAGGTCTAACAGTGGGAGAGCCACGCTTCGGCATGAATGGGCCGGCCCTACCGGAGTAATACCACGTCCTCACAGAAAAACCGGCATGAAGCAGTGCATGCGCTGTGTTTCGCTGCGTAAGTGAGGGTACCGGAGGTCCAATCCAGGGGAAGGGTGGTTAAAAGGTAAGCAGCGCACTTGTGACACCACTGGTGTTGAAGGTGTCCATGGGCGGCGGTAATCGCTTACTATCAGGTGATCCGTCAGCTCGTCTGCCACGTATATCATAAAAAAAAAGGTCAGGTCTGACGACAGTCTTTTTATTGGAATTACCAGACTCACGAAAACCCTGATTCATGCATGACCCAAGTGTATCCCTGGCGCCAAAGCACCAGGTGGCTTAATTTAAAGCCGTCCCGTAACGAACGAGAATATACCTGTCGCATCTAAACAAAGGAGACACACAGCGCGTATGAAAGAGAGGGAAACTCCGATTTGTTCGTAACGTCTGCTTTAAATTAAGCCTGTGGGTTTTTATTTCCCCAACCCACTCTGCACTGCAGCCAGTAGTGTATGGGTGGGGAAGGGTACCCGCAGTCCGTCTCCCGGTGGTGTTTGCACTGCAGCCAGCAGTGTGGGCGCCATTCGGGGGGCGGTATTTGGTGGGCCGTGGGAGAGGCCCTAGGTCCGTTGGACCGGTGTGTGGTAAGACGCCGTACTGGCGAGCCTCTTTCGCCCTGAGCGGGTTCGCGGTGACTTAAAAAGGTTCGTCCTATGGCCCGAGTTCCCGCTCTGAGAGTTTCTCCCGGGCGAGGGATGGAAATTGTCGCAGAGAGTTTAGTGGGTATGCCCCTAGGAGCACCCCAGGGGAGAGCCCTACACTACCCGGCTGACTCCCAGCGGCCGGGTTCCTTCTGAGCCGGCGGCATTCTCTCTGCGTTACCAAAAAAAAAAGGCCCGGTTAGACGCAATAAACTGTTGTGAGATGAAACCATTGTTTTACCATCGACACTATCAGGTATCGACATCAAAGATTACGAAAAAATAAAAAAAGAATCACATGATTTTTGCTCTGTTGGTCCAGTGGGCTGTGATCTCGGGGTCCTGGGTCGAGCGAAAAGTATGTTTTGAATTTTTGGAACAGCTAGGGTTTGTGATCAATAAATAATCCGCATTTGGCAAGCGTAGTGATTAAGCCTTTAGTCGTATCATAGTAGCGATAACTTGATTTCTATGATGGAGGCCTTTGCCTTGCAGTGGGACAGTTTATAGGCTGACTTTACATGATTTTTATATCACCGTGAGAGAGTCACGATTTGACAAGAATCACCGTGGGAGAGCCACGCTTCGGCATGAATGGGCCGGCTCGATCGGGGTGATACCAAGGCCTCACAGAAAACCGGCGTGAAGCAGCACTGTGCTGTGTTTCGCTGCGTGAGCGAGGGTACCGGAGGCCCCATCCGGGGGAAAGGGGGCAGCGCACTTGTGACTCCACTGGTGTCGCGGGTGTCCATGGGCGGCGGCAATTGCTTACCATTCGGTGATCCGTCTCGCGTCTGCTCTCTCCGCCTACCGCTTATCACATAAAAAAATGTTAAAATATCTTGGCATTTTGAGATAATCTACTTTGTTAAATTAAAGCATGATTTTGAATAATAGAAATATTCCTTAGAGTGCTAGAAATAAATGTCGTCTCTATGTACGAGCACCTACCAAGGTAATCTCTTCTACATCCTATCGTGTTATACCGGTTGCGCCCAAAGATGTCGCTTCGGTATGTAGCCCGGGGTAGGTATACCTACGAGTAGTAGGTATCTATTAGTATTTATTATCTACTTACCCTTCCATATAATCCCATAAGTTCCACAGCGTTAGGCAGTGATATATCTTTTAGAAATTCACAGAGCACCATGTATAGAGTTGTAAAATGGTCCACTCGTTTCTTGTCAGATTTTAAGTCTGAGTAATCTGGAAAATTATAAGAATTTGTAAGTTATATTTGGATGATGTTGTTGTGCTTAGTAAAATTCTAAAGTGCAATTAGGATGGACTTAAATACTGTTACAAAAGTATAAATAGATCCAGCCATAGGCAGACGCATATTGAAGTATTCACATCGGAATAGAGAGTGCTCTTGTGTTTGCGCACACACTTGAGCACTATAATATATCCTGCGTACGTGGCTGATCTTTGAGATTGGCCGCCATAGCCGTTATCGGTTGGAGGTACCTAACCTACTCTATGCAAATAAATGCTTTGAATCTTTGATATTATTATATCTTGAGTCTATGCACGCACGTATGTGCGTGTAAAGTTTTCGTACGTGCGTGTTGACTTTTCGTTTTGATTCTGCGTGTGTGTGTTGAGTTCGTGTATTCCCATACATACGTAATTCCAAAATAATTTGCAATTTTAGGATACCTCAACGTGTCATTGCTGTTACTCGGATTAAGAAAGTATTTATTTATGTCTCGGTTAACACTTGCTCTTAAAAATATATGCCCATTACATTTCGTAAATTTTTCAAAATATAATTAAGTTTCATTCATCATATTTGGTATTCGCAAATGCACATTTCAAACAGCTATCTTGCTGTTTCTACACACGCACGTAAGGGTCGCGGATGGCGCGACAGAGATAGCGAGATGTCCGAGGAACGGCGAAGCTTGCCGCGTATTGAATTTGAACGACACTCTTAAAGTTTCACTCACGTGACATAAGGTCCTTCCACATCCTGAAGGCGGTGCCAGTGTAGAACGCTCGGTAGGAGTGACCGTCGCCCCGGCTCAGCTTGTTGATGATCCTGGCCAGCATCCGGGCCCCATCGGGAATCACCTTCGGGGACACCCGCTTTATGTTGGCGCATTCCCACTGTAAATAAATAAATCAATTAAATATCACTCTCAGACACTGAACAAATAGTTTTCCAATTCGTGTAAGCTTAGGCCCCGCTTAGTCCCTCCATTAGCCCCGCTTAATCCCTCCATTGGTTATTTTTATGAGATAGGGGACAGACAAGCATGAGCGGTGGTAACTATGGTTTAGCTCGCACCTCCTCTAGATTTTTAAAATCTATGTGCGTATTCTCTGCGTAGACGAATTTTGCCGATGTAACTTATAAACGTGGTACACTGTACCTATTTGTCTGTAATCGATCTTGAACTTGCAACTATTCTTGCAGTAACACCTCTATCCCCGAGCTTAGGAAACACAAGCTAAAAATAATGGAGCGTGCTACATGGTGCTACACGAGGAAATGGCAGGCCGCCACGGCGCGTATCTGGCACGCGTCAGACGGCGCAACACTGACGGGCATATTTACGAGATCCATTTGTTTGGAATCACATGATTTTTGCTCTGTTGGTCCAGTGGGCTGTGATCTCGGGGTCCTGGGTCCTTCGATTCCCGGGTCGAGCGAAAAGTATGTTTCGAATTTTTGGTTTGTAATCAATAAATAATCCGCATTTGGCAAGCGTAGTGATTAAACCTTTAATCGTATCATAGTAGCGATAACTTGATTTCTATGATGGAGGCCTTTGCAGTGGGACAGTTTATAGGCTGACTTTACATGATTTTTATATCACCGTGAGAGAGTCACGATTTGGCATGAATCACCGTGGGAGATCACCGCTTCGGCATGAATGGGCCGGCTCGACCGGAGTGATACCACGGTGTCACAGAAAACCGACGTGAAGCAGCACTGGGCTATGTTTCGCTGCGTGAGTGAGGGTGCCGGCCGGAGGCCCAGTCCGGTGGAAAGGGGGGTTTTATACGTTGGCAGCGCACTTGTGACTCCACTGGTGTCGCGGGTGTTAATCTATCACCTATCACATAAAAAAAACAATTTTATTTAATAACTATTCGAATAATTTTAATTTGAAATCTTTTCGCTCACGATGCTGATCATTTAAGAGATTTAGTTTGTATATTTTGCGCGTGCTTTTGATCACACAAAGGATGCTTTCGTTGGTCCCTAACTAATACCTAGCAGTTTAGAACACGTCCCGGACTAAAAACGGGTTTGTTTCCCAGGTAGAGTATCTACCACAGTTACAATCGAATGGAAATGAGATGTCAGGGGCAATTCTCATGCAATCGACATTCATGTCGAATTTAGAGATTTCATACATTCGTCATCTCGACTTGTCGAGTGCTCGAGTATAGGCCCTGTAGGCTTGTATTCCGCACTTAAAACTCTTCTGTCCATTTTGTATTGTCATATTAAGGTGACGGGTAGGGCACACTAGCGACGGTATCGATTTTTATTTTTAGCTACTAAACCGGATCTATTTTAAACCATTGCGGGGTTACAACCTCTCGGCAAACACTAATACTATTTATTAAATAACACAAATGTTGGGTTCGTTTTTGTACGCAAAAAATTGATTCACGACAAAAGCGGCCACTTTTGGCGGTAATCCAAAATTCGTTACAAACAAACAGTTAACTATAAGTAGGTATTAAATAAATAGTATAGGTGTTATCCGAGAGGTTGTAACCCCGACATTGTTTAAAATAGATCCGGTTTAGTAGCTAAAAATTAAAATCCATTGGCGTCGCTAGTGTGCCCTACCCGTCACCTTAAGTGGGGACTTTCGGGAGCGAGGTCTGTCTAAACTCTTACCCTAACCAAAACCCTTAGGGAGTTGCTACACTGGCGGATTGCGAGCGTATTTAATGCGGAGCGACGACGCAGTGACGTCGCAGCGCAGCGTTCACGCCGCGGATGCGCAACGGATGCGCGACGGATTCGCCGTGGGGATAAGTCTGAACGCCATTGATTTTTTTGTGGCGGTAACGTAGAAACACGCCGGCGAATCCGTTGCGCATCCGCGGTGTGAAAAAACGCTGCGCAGCCGCGACGTGTTCGCTGCGTCGTCGCTTCGCTTTGAAAACGCTCTTCTATCGGATAGATTTTGGAGAGTGCGCCACGGAACTGTACAATGCCATTGGAGCATCTCCGTTCTTCCACTACTCCACCAGGCAGACCCTCAATCGACACCGGTGCATGGTAGAAATACCAAAAGTTTTGAATCCTGTTTCCTTATTCGTACTGCGAAACAGCTGCCTGATGAGGTGTTCCCTAGAGGCTACAATTTGGGGGTTTTCAAAGCGCGAGTGAATAGGTATCTTTTAGGTAATCGTGCTACATCTTAGAGACCATATTATCACTTACCATCAGGTAAAATATGGTCAAACGCTTACCTATCTACAGTAAAAAAGAAAAAACAAAAAAACCCTCGCAATCCGCCAGTGTGGCAACTCCTTTACTCCAATTCGACCTGACAACTACCTCTACTATATTTTATCTCCCATATCTACTAAATACCTACAAACAAATATTTCAAAGAATGCGAAACCTCGAAGAAAATATAAAAAAAAAGATTTACGCAAATCCAAAATAATATCACCGATTGAGAGTTTGTTGTTTTTAAATGCGGCATTACATTTTGGCTCAGTTGCCAACTGTTACGTGCGAAATATGACGACGTTTTCTGATTTATTTGCCGTTTATTTAGCACTAGAGCGCATCTTGTTGAAGCGGTCTACAAATAAACGTACAAGTTAGCTACCGGTCTGTCGTCGCACCTTTGAGCAAGTATTAATAGGAATGGGCACTCGAACGGCTGATAGGCGGATACATGTATAGAACGTATAAATAAAGTATTATTAAAGATTTTTACGATTCAACTCCAAAAATACAATACAGTTCAACTATTGAATCTTATTGACAAACAATTCTGTGCGTCCTGTGGTACAAGTTGACTTATATCGAATTAGATTTTCTTGTTGCAACTTCATTACAAAATAATCTTCTATTTTTCTGTCTGATCAGACAGAATAATAGAGGATATTTTTATCGACAATATAAGTCGACTTGTACCTCTTTTTACAGGACGCACAGAATTATAGTATTATATAAGCATGTATGGTTCAGGTCACGGAAAACAGCAACAGTCATGCATGTCATATGGAATCCAGGATTCTATTTATGTGATGAGAACTTGTAACATCTAAATTAATAAACAAGGTTTTAAAATTTAAAATTATACCAACTCTACAAGTTAACTTAATATCATAGGTAATGTGAACTACCTTTTCCGCACTTAGACTCTCTTAAACTAGAATAATATAATAGGTAAAAGCATTTTATTTTTCGCAGAATCTACATTAATAGCTATTTATGAATGCTATGGTGCATTAAAAGCTATGGTGACTGTATTTCAGCAGGTAGGCCAACTACTTGGCCACTGCAGAAATATTTCATATCTTGGAGACAATTTGGGACATGAGTCCGCATGTTGAGCATGAGCATATTTTAATTAGGATCAGACTGATCATGGTCTCTTTGAATTATGTTTGAAACAAACTCTATAATCTTTATATTAGTTAAGCTATCTAAAAATGTTAAAATGAATTATCAAACAATATGTAAACCAGTTCAAAACCTTCACAGGACAGTGTTAGTCTAGTGAGAGGTTTTTTGACAACTTCCCACATACATTAACCGATGTAGTAAGATTAATAAATCGAAATCTATATAGACAGGATATCCTCTTTTTTTGGAAACCAACTTATATTATTATTAAGTAGCCATGACAGTGAACAAACCCCGGAAACCCAGTTCAAATTCAAACCTTGATAGTAACATTGCCTCGTGTCACACTCGTGCCCCCTACATACCTTGTGATCTGGCCAAGCGTCTTTCTGGCATGAGCGGCCGCAGTAGTGTACGAACTGGCATCCTGAACATTTCAACACCTTGCCCCTGCAATGTTGCTTTGTATCGTCATCCGGTCATGTTTATAAGATGTACAGCATAAAATACACAATTTGAGTACTAGACAATAAAGAAATTATTATTTCAAAAATTTAATCTACCAGATTCATACACCAGACAACTTTCTGGCAAATGACATTTGATAGTAGAGGAGGATTACTCCTTGTAAGTATGTAGAGGAGAATATAAAGATACAATAAATAGTTCTATCTACATGAGCAAGTGTTTAAATTTTTTATTAAAAGATGGACATCATAATTCATGCAAAGTGTATTTTTAGTAAAGACCTAATTTCTATTGAAGATTAAATGTATAGTTCAAAAATTACTTCATCATATTCAAACAGTGGTTATTAAAAATAATAAACCCTTGCTGGTTTTATTTCAATTTCGTAGTTTTTGTATCTCGTCTTCGTGAATAAGAGGATAGCTAAAAAAAAACTATAAAACTGCCATAACATAATACAATTATTAAAAGAACGCTTAATTAATAAAACAATAACAATGCCTATAACAAATAAATGCCTATTCCAAATGATGATATTACATAAAAAATATACAATTACTGACACACAAATATTAGGAGTAAACTTAATAAATAAATTTTATATGAAATTTATAAAAAGTTGTCAATACCATACAATTATGATGAGTTTTTTAGCTACAAATTATTTACTGCATTGGTTTAAGTTTATACTTACTTTTCCAAACAATTATCACACCTGCTCCCTTTCTCTTTAGATGACAAAACAAACACAAAAGGCTGTTCCGTTAATATCAAATCCCCAGCCTTTATTGCGGAGTCAGTGTTCCTGTATTTATTCTTCATGTCTTTAATTATTGTTTTTACTGAGGTAGGACGATTTCCTTAACTTATCTTAAGCTAGACGTACGCATCGAAAGTGAATGTGACGGGAATGTAAACGTTCAATAGTGGAAGTTACGTGCGAAGTTGCGAACGGTGTGCGTCTCAAAATATGTATTGGCCGAGCTACCTGGCTTCAAATAAACCACCAACAGTTACATTATTTTTAGTTTAGACGCGACCGCAGCCGGATAAGAAGCACAGAAGATATAAACAAACAATAAGTGACCTATTATTAGATTTGTTTGCGAGTCCGGCATTCATTTATTTATTTTATTTGGCGAAGAAAAGCAGCAAATAAAACATCGCAATGCGTTCGGGTGGCTGTAGAACTGTCTGTCTTGTTGTCAGAATGTCAGTGTCAAATTGTCAATTTGACAGCTGTCAAGTTGTAGTCCGAAAGAACTTAAGGTGTATTTTTAAATATTATAACTGGTTATATTTAATCAACATTGATAACAGAACAACGATAGAAATAATATGAATTCAATTGAAATACAAAGCGTATTAATTAAGAAAAAAAGTTTAAAATTTATAGGAAAATAAAACAAAAAAATACATACGCACCAAAAATGTTTCTTTGACTACTTAGTGATTCGTCGGACTAAGATCAACTAAGATTTATATATTTTTTTTTAAGTTTATAGCTTTGGATTCTAGTAGATATATTCGAACACAAAGTTATAATAATAATCTCAGCGTTTCAAGTTGAAGGCAAGTATTAGGTATTTAAGATAATAACATTACGTTGGACTCTTGGGTTACCATCTCATATCTACATTTTGCACGAAATTTTCTTATAGTTACTAAAATTATAATTAGACCCATTAAATAATAATATCTATATTATTTAGTTTGTACGTTTTAATAAAAAACAAAAACGCATTAAGGTTTTGAGCGCCATGGGATGGGGGACATCGACTGGGATGACCGACAAACAATAAATATTTATGTGTGTCTGGTTAGCTGGCAGTCAATGTGATCAATGTCAATCTGCTGCATGAAAATACATACATTTCAATATTTTATGTTTCAAAGAGTTGTTATTAAATCTGGTGATTTTAAATCCTGTTATTTGTAATGTTCCATTAATTTCGAAATTTCCTCTATTTAATAAGGTAATGATATATTATTGTTTCTTGTGTTTTTAATATATATAAGTCAAAAATATATTTTCCGTCTGTTTTTTGTGATATCATTTACATTATTTTCCTACTGCATCCCTGACAACAAAAGGACAGGGGTGCCCAACATTCTTTCTCGTTCCCCGCGTGGGTAACGAGCCACTTTTTGAGGAATATGAGGTATTATGCTAGCAAAATGACAGATGAACTACCTAAATAGTGCTAAATAGATGAGTCAAAAGTCCTAAACTGATTTATTATATCGCCATTGCACCAATTGTCCAATTATTAAAATATAAATAAGTTCAATAAACCTATGTTTTAGGTTTAGTATAAAAATATCTATGTTCATGTAATAAAGCATTTTTATTTTTATTTATATATATATATATATTATATATATATATATAAATAAAAATAAAAATGCTTTATTACATGAATATATATATATATATATATATATATATATATATATATATATATATATATATATATATATATATATATATATATATATATATATATATATATATATATATATAATAATGAATAAAGCTCTAATTACATTAACATGTCTCCTTATTTTATTTATTACCTCCTCTTACGTTATCTTTACAGGTAATCTTAACTATATAGGATAGTGTAACTATTAATTATATATAAATTATAAAAAACTAGTTTTCATCAAATATCATAAAGTAACCTAACTATGCCTAATTCTACTAACAAAAATACATTATAATGTCCTTGCGTATTCATTCGGAGGACACGAGAATACCTATGTCAAATGTCCGAGTATGAATTATAGTTATATGGACACCCTAACGGTGACCCACGGAGCGAGAAAGAATATTTGCCTTCAAATAGGTATACCATTTTGAAAGCAAATATTTAGGAGATTTGTCTCCATTCTGACCTATAACCTTCTTACTCGAACCTCCGTTTTTGACATCCATGCGTTAAAATAGTGTCTGTGTCATGATGGTGATGTCAAGTCAATCATACTTTTTGAGGTTATGTTGTTTAATTTTTTTTAGTTATTGTCATAGAATTATTATTAATTATATGGTTTTCGTTCCTCCTGTTGTTCTTCCAAAAACACTCGTTTTAATCGGGAAATAAATTATGTCTTTAGTGCTAACAAAAGCTGCACTTGCATTGAAAAATGCTCAAGAAAACTTTCAAGTCGTTAAGTTTGAGGCATACAAACCTAAGAAAAAGCAAACAACTGAAGATTCTGTAAAGAGTGATACCAAAACACAACCAGTTCCTTATGCAAAAAAAGATTTAGAACTCAAAAAGATTCGCCATGAAGTAGTAAAGTTTGGAATGTCTGGTTTCGATGCCTCGAAGAAGGAAGAGGCCAAAATTGCTTTGGCGGTTAGCTTAGGTTAGTATTTGAAGCTGTATTCCGAATTTGTAACTACTATGATTGTGGTCTGGTTCCCCTGTCTAAGGGTTTTAAAGGTCAGTTACTGCCATTTCTAGATATGCCATGTCCTAGATCATGACAACCGGTTTGGAAAAGTGGTAGTGATCGCTGCTTTTGGTCCAAGGGTTGCGGGTTTGATCCCCGCACCCGCACCGTACAAACATTTGTGTGCATGAATATGTCTGTTTGTATTGGTCTGGATGTTTTCTATTTATAATAAGTATATATTTACAAACAAACAGTATTATATGTGTATATTTTTAATCCCACTGTTGATTATGATATCCAGTGCTGGTGCTTGAGCTACCTATTTTGGAGTCAGATCAATCTATGTGATGTTGTGAAATATTAATAATTCATTATCTAGATCATGGCATATAGGACCACTACACATCTCTGTATATAAATCATTAATATTTCTTTCTTTTAAATTCTCACATAGGTGTCAAAAATGTGTGCTTCAACATTAATTAAGGATATATGAAAGATCATGGTAACCTGATCTGTGGTAGCCAGTACTTATATCTTAAATAAAAGAAAGAAAGAAAAAACATTTATTGACCATCACAACATTCACAGCACAGAGAGCAATATGATAGACCATAGAACAAGTTTACAGTATTATAAATTTGAAACAATAGGCACACATGACATAACTTGGATACAAGGAAGTAGCAGATATACAAGAAGTGTGAGTGTGTATGGTATATCAGGTCCCATCCTCAACGTTTGCTGCAATGGCAGTAAAACAAGATTAAGCTTAAGAGCTTAATCTTCTCCTAAGGTAGAAGAATCACTTATAATTACAATTTGTCTTATGCAAATTTCTTAACCCACAGGAGCAAAACCACCTAAACGTGAATATCTGAACTACAAAGAATTGATACAGAAGAGGAAGGAAGAGAAGTTGAAAGAGAGAGAAGAAAAGCAGACCATGGCAGCCAAGAGCATTCTTCAGATGGGTGGAAAAAAGAAAAAGAAGGCTAACAATGATGTTGGCCACTTTTTGAGTGGATATGGAAAGGTATATGTTTTATTTGTTTATTTTTTAAAAAAAATATCATCTATGAATAGGTCCTTTTAGTCAACATTATTGTGGTAAAACCAGTATGTGTGGTACATGGTACATGTTATGTTTGTTTATTGCTAAAATTATTTTCTTAATTAAGCCATTTTTCTTTTGTGTTTGTCTGAGATACAGGATTTACCTAGTTCAGGCACCAAATTGACAAATTGTTTTCTTACAATAAGTAGATTTTAAGTAGGTATATAATGTTCTTATGATTTTTCTCAAAAGTTTATGTATTTTTAATTATTATTTATGAAAGAACAAATTCTAAAGTTTGTTCAGTGTCGTTGGTCGATTTTATTATTTGCTAAATTAACATTATTGATTTTATTATTTATAGGTACAGAAGAAAGACCTGAAAAAGGATGATGCCAGTTCGAATAAAAAGAAAAAGAGAAAGTAGAAATATTATATTTAATTTGTAATTATTAGGTACTTATTGTAAATAAATGACTTGTTTATAAGCCTATCATTTTATTAAATATTATATTATAGCCTTATTGGAGTGTGTAATATTTGATATAAGTTTAAAGAAACTAACATTCAAGTGATATATATTTAGTCTTATATGGTATTTACCACTCATTTAGTGTAATAAATGTTTAGTTTAAATTTAGATGGTATATTTTCATTTCATATAACCATCGATAACTCAAACATTCATTTTATCAATTATTCAAATATTACAATTATCATTTATATGATACATATAAGACTAAATATATATCACTTGAATGTTAGTTTCTTTAAACTTATATCAAATATTACACACCTAAGGTTAAATAAGATTTCAAAACCATACTAGTAGGAACCATCATTGCCCGATTTTTGTTGGAGAAAAATATTTTTTAAAAGATTTAAGTATAAAAAACAAGATTTGATAGTCTAATTATAAAGTTCTGACATTTTGACTGGCCCGATGGCGCCTGGGTGAGTGACCCTGCCTCATACGCCAAAGGTCGTGGGTTCGATCCCCATCCTGAACAAACATACTTAAAAGTTCTAGTTTTCATTTAACATTTTTTTTTCCGCCGGACTCGTGTCCACACCAAGTTTGTCACACTGGTGTGACTACCAGTAATTTCTATTTCGATTAAGGTGACGGGCAGGGACTAGCAACGCCAATCGATTTTAATTTTTATCTAATAAACCGGATACTTATATTTAAAACAATTTCTGGGTTACAATCTCTCGGTAAACACTTATACTATTTAATAAATAACCATGCTCAATTATTGTTGGGTCCGTTATTGTACGCGTAAAATTTATTCACGCCAAAAATGTCCGTTTTTGGCGGTAATTCAAATTTCGAGTACACAAGCAGACCCAAAAGTTAAGTAGCAGTATTAAATAAATAGTGTAAGTGTTTGCCGAGAGATTGTACCTAACCCCGAAATTGTTTAAAATAGATACGCTTTCTAGTGTGCCCTACCCGTCACCTTAAGTCGTCACTCACACCGCATCGCTCTTTGCCGAAATGCATTTAGTGTCTCGAAGTACCTACTTGATAAATAAATAACTTTGAGTCATCTAGCGAGCCTGATCCTTAGTTAGATCTTATTCATCCTGTTTTTTTTAAACCCCGACGCAAAAACGACGGGGTGTTATAAGTTTGACGTGTCTGTGTGTGTGTGTGTGCGTGTCTGTGTATCTGTCTATGACATCGTAACTCCCGAACAAATGAACCGATTTTGATTTTGTTTTTTTGTTTGAAAGAAGAATAAGGAGGGAGTGTTCTTAGCTATGTTGGATAATCGATCCAAGATGGCCGCCGTCACAAAGGGCTTGAGTAGCAGAATATATTAATTGTGAAAAATTTCAAATCCAAGATGGCCGCCGTCAGAATATGACGAATAACCTATTTGTTGTTCCAACTGCAACAGCCTCAATATAGGTATCAAATGAAAGAGATTTAGTTGTGTCGGGGGTTTTTAAGTGTTCAATATAATTTTTATTTTTCAATGATTAAACTTAAAATCAAAAAGTACCAGGAATATATAGTTCTATAGGAGGTACCTATTTTCATTCATTTGACGACCCAATTGGAACAGTGGTAGTGAACGCTGCCTTTGGTCCAAGGGTTGCGGGTTCGATCCCCGCACAGTACAAACATTTGTGTGCATGAACATGTCCGTTTGTATTGGTCTGGGTGTTTCTATGTATTATAAGTAGGTATGTATTTACAAAAGAAAAGTATTTTATGCATATATTTGTAATCCCACTGTTGATTCTGATATCCGTAACATAAGTGCTTGAGGTACCTATCTAGGAGTCAGATCAATGTATGTAATGTTGTGAAATATAAAAAAAATATTTCAGTTTGTTTTTTATTTTCAACCAAGTTGATGTAAATAAGGCTGAATGTATTACCAGGACACACGAGTGGACTGAGCTCAGTGTTGCAAAACCTCCCGATTTATCGGGAGATCTCCCGATTTTGGCTAACGTCTCCCGATATCCAGATTTAGCGACTCAATCTCCCGAATTTCTAATCCGTTTATTTTACTTTTAACGTACAAAAAAATGTATAAGCCGACAACACTAAAAAACCCTGGTAACACTCAAACAATATAGGGGAATTCCCCAAAACTTCTCGCACTACTTGTCATTACCGCAGTATACACAAAACATATTGCACCGAAACGCATTTAAAATAAGGTTCATTGTTGTTTGGTGATTATTTGAGAGAAATTCCCTTAAAATGAAATGTTTATACTGTATGAATTTGTCATCATTGCCTGTAACACAAGCCTCGGCTTAGCATAGGCAAGGTGGTTGGCATTGTTAACAACTAGACTAATACCTTAAAAATTTTGTGCATGGAGAAAATGTAAAACCTTTTTTTTGATTAAATATTTTTTTTGAATTGAATTGAAAGATTCCCAATTAAAAATAACCCTTTAAAGGATTTAGGAGCTTTCTCTCCGGAAATAGTAAAAAAGGATGAACTGTCGTCAATCGTATCAATATGTACACAATTTCCAAATTTATCATTAAATTATCAAAGTATTGACACAGAATGGCGTTTGTTTCGTAACACGAAAGAAATTGCGT
This sequence comes from Marasmia exigua, assembly GCA_019059595.1. Lineage (NCBI taxonomy): Eukaryota > Metazoa > Arthropoda > Insecta > Lepidoptera > Crambidae > Marasmia > Marasmia exigua. Next base: position 13,890,646 of record CM032464.1, read on the forward strand.
TGTTTAGTGACTCTACCGAAGAATTTTGGGCAAGCGTTGGCAGCATGATGACATAATTATGGCGATGGCTCAACGTATATTTGAAAATATTTGTTCTTTTGTTTTCAACATTTATTGTCTTTACCACACTCATCTGATCAACCGCCGATTGATTATGAATGTAACGGTAAGTCTCTACTTCAAATCAATCGCCATTTGGTCTCAATTAATGACATTCCCTGTATGGTTTAATCATATTATAGAAGACGATTGTCGATGTTTCTTAAATCTTTGCACACCCAGGCCCGTGCCTAAGACGATCTAGGAATGGTATAATTATGAATTTTATTTTATCAATTAAAATGACTGAATGACCACTCATTTTTCTGAGAACTGTGGATGAGATCAATCATTAATTACAGCGCAATCAGCGTGCAATTATCATCAAGTTAAGCATGATTAAAAAACTTTGTTAATAATGAATGAGTTATCAAATATAATCAATTATCATCTTCATCATAATAATATAATTTAATCTGACAAATCGTTTTAATTGCTAGATGGAAAGAACCTCTTCTAAATACAATGGACAACATTTCAAAATTGCTAAGCTCTGAAACAAAAAATACCAATTCTTTGTTTACTTTTCCGCTGCTCGAAATATATATTATATTTATTCATTTTTTATATTGCTTATTTACTGAGAAAAAAATTAAAAACTAAAAAACGTATGATGACGTCATCGGACGGCAGAATGTAAAAATATTTCTTTGCTTAGCACATTATAGTTTTAAATTTACGAAATGCCAAACCCATGACATGCAACTGTCAAAAAAAAAGACAACTTGTCAACGTTGAATGTATGAATGACGTTGACAATGTTGACACTAGTATTATTTACCTTTGACAGTAGTACCTTTTTTTTATTAAAACAATGATAAGCAAAGGAATATCGCTGTATTCAGCCGTCCGATGACGTCATTTGGCGCTTACATCTATTTAGAATAAAAAGAATTACAATAATTATTTTGTGCATGAAAATGGACAAATTTTGAAAAAAGAAAAAATATGGGTCTGTTCATTTTATGTCTATTTTCATATAAAAAAACAATATGAACATGTTAAAAATATGAAACGTTGTCCATTTAGCATTTATAATTTTTTTGTAGAAAAAAAAACCAACAAATATTTTTATTGCACCCTGCTACTTGATATTTATTTTATTTTATTTACCACTGATAGCACTGAGTTCAACTGATATCCAATTTAATTTTCATTTCAGACCGTGGGAGAGCCACGCTTCGGTATGAATGGGCCGGCTAGACCACGGCTGGAGTGATACCACGGCCTCACAGAAAACCTGCGTGAAGCAGCACTGTGCTGTGTTTCGCTGCGTGAGTGAGGGTATCGGAGGCCCAATCTGGGGGAAAGGGGGCGGTTTAAAGATTGGCAGCGCACTTGTGACTCCACTGGTTTCGCAGGTGTCCATGGGAGGCGGGAATCACTTACCATCAGGTGATTCGTCGTTTGCCTCGTAAAAAAATATATATTATCGCATAAAAAAATATATTATTGCAATTTGGTTTAGAAATCCGTAGGGCAGTATGAAGGGTGCATTGGTGGCTATATTTGATTTTATCATGACCAAATAAAAATCTTTCTGGATTTTCAGAGGTCAATATTATAAGGCGGGTGCGCTACATTTGGCCGAAACTAAAATGAACTAATATATTTTCTTCGATATAACGCTCTTTTAATAGATTTTTTACTTGAACTAAATTCGGTTTCTCTAATTTCATTTCGTATAATTATTATTCGATATATGTTACAGGTGCCATAATAACATTTTATATACTACTCTTTTGGTATAAAAATCAATTTATATAGTGCATAAACAATATAAAAAAAATATTTCGTATAGTGCTTAAATGTTATAATATGTTATACAGCATTCTAATCATATTACTTAAAAACATCAGGGCGAACCCAACTCAGCCTACCTTCACGTGGTACTAGTCTGCCCTACCCCTAGAGTGTAATTCAATAAGGAAGGCAGCCCCCACCCGCTGTTATAAGGTCCAGGCACTCTGGATCACCGTAGCGGCTGAATGGGCGCCGAAAGCTAAAAACGAACGCAAGGGCGGGCGGGCTGAAGCACACGCAAAACGAATGCATGCTGCATATCTGCCTGCATGCCTGCTGCATGCTGCATGTTTGTATATGCATGCTGCATGCCTGCTTGCATGATGCATTGTTTGCTTCATATCAGCAGGCATGTAACATGCTACATACATCATAGTCAAAAACATGTGTCTGCTTTTTTGCTGTTTAAATATGGCAGGCGTTATACGATATAAATCTATTATACATCTCATATCGTATAACGCCTGCCATATTTAAACAGCAAAAAAGCAGACACATGTTTGTATATGCATGCTGCATGCCTGATGCAGCATGCATATACAAACATGCAGCATGCAGCAGGCATGCAGGCAGATATGCAGCATGCATTCGTTTTGCGTGTGCTTCAGCCCGCCCGCCCTTGCGTTCGTTTTTAGCCTTCGGCGCCCATTCAGCCGCTACGGTGATCCAGAGTGCCTGGACCTTATAACAGCGGGTGGGGGCTGCCTTCCTTATTGAATTACACTCTAGGGGTAGGGCAGACTAGTACCACGTGAAGGTAGGCTGAGTTGGGTTCGCCCTGATGTTTTTAAGTAATATGATTAGAATGCTGTATAACATATTATAACATTTAAGCACTATACGAAATATTTTTTTTATATTGTTTATGCACTATATAAATTGATTTTTATACCAAAAGAGTAGTATATAAAATGTTATTATGGCACCTGTAACATATATCGAATAATAATTATACGAAATGAAATTAGAGAAACCGAATTTAGTTCAAGTAAAAAATCTATTAAAAGAGCGTTATATCGAAGAAAATATATTAGTTCATTTTAGTTTCGGCCAAATGTAGCGCACCCGCCTTATAATATTGACCTCTGAAAATCCAGAAAGATTTTTATTTGGTCATGATAAAATCAAATATAGCCACCAATGCACCCTTCATACTGCCCTACGGATTTCTAAACCAAATTGCAATAATATATTTTTTTATGCGATAATATATATTTTTTTACGAGGCAAACGACGAATCACCTGATGGTAAGTGATTCCCGCCTCCCATGGACACCTGCGAAACCAGTGGAGTCACAAGTGCGCTGCCAATCTTTAAACCGCCCCCTTTCCCCCAGATTGGGCCTCCGATACCCTCACTCACGCAGCGAAACACAGCACAGTGCTGCTTCACGCAGGTTTTCTGTGAGGCCGTGGTATCACTCCAGCCGTGGTCTAGCCGGCCCATTCATACCGAAGCGTGGCTCTCCCACGGTCTGAAATGAAAATTAAATTGGATATCAGTTGAACTCAGTGCTATCAGTGGTAAATAAAATAAAATAAATATCAAGTAGCAGGGTGCAATAAAAATATTTGTTGGTTTTTTTTTCTACAAAAAAATTATAAATGCTAAATGGACAACGTTTCATATTTTTAACATGTTCATATTGTTTTTTTATATGAAAATAGACATAAAATGAACAGACCCATATTTTTTCTTTTTTCAAAATTTGTCCATTTTCATGCACAAAATAATTATTGTAATTCTTTTTATTCTAAATAGATGTAAGCGCCAAATGACGTCATCGGACGGCTGAATACAGCGATATTCCTTTGCTTATCATTGTTTTAATAAAAAAAAGGTACTACTGTCAAAGGTAAATAATACTAGTGTCAACATTGTCAACGTCATTCATACATTCAACGTTGACAAGTTGTCTTTTTTTTTGACAGTTGCATGTCATGGGTTTGGCATTTCGTAAATTTAAAACTATAATGTGCTAAGCAAAGAAATATTTTACATTCTGCCGTCCGATGACGTCATCATACGTTTTTTAGTTTTTAATTTTTTTCTCAGTAAATAAGCAATATAAAAAATGAATAAATATAATATATATTTCGAGCAGCGGAAAAGTAAACAAAGAATTGGTATTTTTTGTTTCAGAGCTTAGCAATTTTGAAATGTTGTCCATTGTATTTAGAAGAGGTTCTTTCCATCTAGCAATTAAAACGATTTGTCAGATTAAATTATATTATTATGATGAAGATGATAATTGATTATATTTGATAACTCATTCATTATTAACAAAGTTTTTTAATCATGCTTAACTTGATGATAATTGCACGCTGATTGCGCTGTAATTAATGATTGATCTCATCCACAGTTCTCAGAAAAATGAGTGGTCATTCAGTCATTTTAATTGATAAAATAAAATTCATAATTATACCATTCCTAGATCGTCTTAGGCACGGGCCTGGGTGTGCAAAGATTTAAGAAACATCGACAATCGTCTTCTATAATATGATTAAACCATACAGGGAATGTCATTAATTGAGACCAAATGGCGATTGATTTGAAGTAGAGACTTACCGTTACATTCATAATCAATCGGCGGTTGATCAGATGAGTGTGGTAAAGACAATAAATGTTGAAAACAAAAGAACAAATATTTTCAAATATACGTTGAGCCATCGCCATAATTATGTCATCATGCTGCCAACGCTTGCCCAAAATTCTTCGGTAGAGTCACTAAACAACGCAATTTCTTTCGTGTTACGAAACAAACGCCATTCTGTGTCAATACTTTGATAATTTAATGATAAATTTGGAAATTGTGTACATATTGATACGATTGACGACAGTTCATCCTTTTTTACTATTTCCGGAGAGAAAGCTCCTAAATCCTTTAAAGGGTTATTTTTAATTGGGAATCTTTCAATTCAATTCAAAAAAAATATTTAATCAAAAAAAAGGTTTTACATTTTCTCCATGCACAAAATTTTTAAGGTATTAGTCTAGTTGTTAACAATGCCAACCACCTTGCCTATGCTAAGCCGAGGCTTGTGTTACAGGCAATGATGACAAATTCATACAGTATAAACATTTCATTTTAAGGGAATTTCTCTCAAATAATCACCAAACAACAATGAACCTTATTTTAAATGCGTTTCGGTGCAATATGTTTTGTGTATACTGCGGTAATGACAAGTAGTGCGAGAAGTTTTGGGGAATTCCCCTATATTGTTTGAGTGTTACCAGGGTTTTTTAGTGTTGTCGGCTTATACATTTTTTTGTACGTTAAAAGTAAAATAAACGGATTAGAAATTCGGGAGATTGAGTCGCTAAATCTGGATATCGGGAGACGTTAGCCAAAATCGGGAGATCTCCCGATAAATCGGGAGGTTTTGCAACACTGAGCTCAGTCCACTCGTGTGTCCTGGTAATACATCAGCCTTATTTACATCAACTTGGTTGAAAATAAAAAACAAACTGAAATATTTTTTTTATATTTCACAACATTACATACATTGATCTGACTCCTAGATAGGTACCTCAAGCACTTATGTTACGGATATCAGAATCAACAGTGGGATTACAAATATATGCATAAAATACTTTTCTTTTGTAAATACATACCTACTTATAATACATAGAAACACCCAGACCAATACAAACGGACATGTTCATGCACACAAATGTTTGTACTGTGCGGGGATCGAACCCGCAACCCTTGGACCAAAGGCAGCGTTCACTACCACTGTTCCAATTGGGTCGTCAAATGAATGAAAATAGGTACCTCCTATAGAACTATATATTCCTGGTACTTTTTGATTTTAAGTTTAATCATTGAAAAATAAAAATTATATTGAACACTTAAAAACCCCCGACACAACTAAATCTCTTTCATTTGATACCTATATTGAGGCTGTTGCAGTTGGAACAACAAATAGGTTATTCGTCATATTCTGACGGCGGCCATCTTGGATTTGAAATTTTTCACAATTAATATATTCTGCTACTCAAGCCCTTTGTGACGGCGGCCATCTTGGATCGATTATCCAACATAGCTAAGAACACTCCCTCCTTATTCTTCTTTCAAACAAAAAAACAAAATCAAAATCGGTTCATTTGTTCGGGAGTTACGATGTCATAGACAGATACACAGACACGCACACACACACACACAGACACGTCAAACTTATAACACCCCGTCGTTTTTGCGTCGGGGTTTAAAAAAAACAGGATGAATAAGATCTAACTAAGGATCAGGCTCGCTAGATGACTCAAAGTTATTTATTTATCAAGTAGGTACTTCGAGACACTAAATGCATTTCGGCAAAGAGCGATGCGGTGTGAGTGACGACTTAAGGTGACGGGTAGGGCACACTAGAAAGCGTATCTATTTTAAACAATTTCGGGGTTAGGTACAATCTCTCGGCAAACACTTACACTATTTATTTAATACTGCTACTTAACTTTTGGGTCTGCTTGTGTACTCGAAATTTGAATTACCGCCAAAAACGGACATTTTTGGCGTGAATAAATTTTACGCGTACAATAACGGACCCAACAATAATTGAGCATGGTTATTTATTAAATAGTATAAGTGTTTACCGAGAGATTGTAACCCAGAAATTGTTTAAAATATAAGTATCCGGTTTATTAGCTAAAAATTAAAATCGATTGGCGTCGCTAGTGTGCCCTACCCGTCATCTTAATAGAAATAGAAATTACTGGTAGTCACACCAGTGTGACAAACTTGGTGTCACAGGGTGATCTGTGCTTGGTGTGGACACGAGTCCGGCGGAAAAAAAAACGTTAAATCAAAACTAGAACTTTTAAGTATGTTTGTTCAGGGTGGGGATCGAACCCACGACCTTTGGCGTATGAGGCAGGGTCACTCACCCTCCAATGCGCCATCGGGCCAGTCAAATGTCAGAAAGACTATCAAATCTTGTTTTTTATACTTAAATCTTTTAAAAATATTTTTCTCCAACAAAAATCGGGCAATGATGGTTCCTACTAGTATGGTTTTGAAATCTTATTTAACCTTAGTAGGAGTAACTATTTATTACCGTAGGTGGGTACTCTATGGAGTATCCCATATTTTTCTACTTAATTAAATTAAAAAACCATTTGGTAATGATTCGGAAGTATTCAGTTAACTATATTATGGAAATTAACCCTTTAACTATCACTTATGGGTCATCGCTAATTAGGTACCCGCTACTAATGATACGGTAGTTAGGTATTTTCTGCCAATTAAATCCTACTACCTTCCTGCTTTATTAATTACTCGATTTATTAATCGAGCGTTATGATTTACTCATTAATAACTGACTTAATCGTTGGAGGGGATGAAATCGGGAATCGTTTATAAACCGGCTACCAGTTTGGGTCTCCATCATTCGTTGATTAACTTTCATCGACTGCACATCTTTGTAACATCTTACAAAATGGAACTGCATCTGCATCTGTCTGTTGCTTTCCGAGCACTGGACAGGAAATGGGGAACGCCTGTTGATCTGGACACTTCCAGTGGTTATCCCTGTCTACCATGCTAGTCATCGAGAGTCCGAGTGAGACTTTCTCCTCGGAGCAGTACCTGAGGGCCGTCAAGAAATCGAGATCAAGACCAACGCCATATTCCAGAGGCGAAAATTGGAAGAGGAAGGACAACCTTAAAAGGTGTGACTCTTTCTCCGATATTTCCATGTCCGAGGTTCCCTTCAAGGAGTGACCTGGGCGGGTCAATCACATCCCTGGAATCAAGCTCTGGATTCAGCGACTGTTCCACTGATTTGGAGCACTCCGACCGCAATTATGAAGACTACATTGCCGGTTCCACGGAGACTTTGGATTGCGTGTTGAAGAAGAAAAAAGGCGATGGACATTTTTTTAAACAACTGAAGAATTCGGCGTTTTCCTTCGTCGAGAAGAAGCGATGGAAAAAACTACGCTTCTGATTCTAAATTTGTAGATGTTAATTGTTAAATTTAAGTTTGTAAATATTATTTGTAACTCCTAGATTTAATTAGTATTTAGTATTTAAACGTTGTACTTACCTATAGACTTATTATTTAATATACTGTAAATAGTTATTTATTTTTATGATGAAATCAATAAATATTATTTATTTTTCTACTACAGTTTTTCTTTTTTATCATAAGTACCTAAAGTAGTGCCCTCTAAAATAAGTTTCGTCCTAGGTAGTATAGTAACATTGGAGGAAAGCGGTACTAGCTACCTGTAAATTGAGTTATGTTATGTAATTCCATGTTAACCCACAAAATTATAGAATCAATATTATACGAAATACACTTTATACGTAGGTATCAAGGTTTGTGAGGTTGACGTGTTATTACATGAGATATCTCACTTATTTAGGAAGTTGTTAAAATAAAACTGTGATAAATGTTAAATACTTTATAATTGAAAAATAACTAAGTATAATAATTAAGATAAGTATTTACAATAATATAAATACAGTAAAGTAATATTATGCACGGCAAGTTCATTTACAATAAATAAAATTAAAATGTAATTTCTACAATAACATACACATTTAATTGTAGCAATTATTTCATTATGCTAGGTTTTTAGATTACACATAGGGTTCAAAATATTTAATAGCAGTCGTCATAGGCTTTTCGTTGATTTTGTTCGTTGTTATTGAGTTCTTCACTCGCATCTTTATATCCTTCGGCTTCAGGACGTTCTTGTGGTTAGCGCTCGGCGGCCTAGTCCCGAGGTAGTTCTTGCTAGGCGTAAAGATAGACTTAGAACTAAGACCAGATGTCTCCAAGAAGAAATCGAACGACCCTTTAGTCTTATTTCCGTTCACTTCTACGTGATTATTCAAGATCATCCTCGGTTCGCACTTCACCGTGTTGTAAGAACCACTGTTGCTACCCGAAGAGTTACTGGATTCTATATCAGAATTCCTCACAGATTCAGTCTCTAAATTCTCTATATTTGACAGAAGATCAGGCTTATTGGAGAGCTTAGCGTTTTTCGACAGGCCCTTGTTCAAGGCACTTTCTTCGTCAAGAAAGTTATCGCCCTTCCCATTTTCAGCGTTGCTTTTCGTAGCGTCTTGTATCTTTTCTTTTTCAGGTACAACGGTAAGAAGATGTTCTGTGACAACATCGGACATGGAACCATCGCTGCTTCCGGAGCTTATGCGATATTCCTCTGCAACAATGCTGCCGAGTTCATCATCAATTTTGAATTCTTCGAAATTTTGAGACAAGTCAAACTTATCAATGTCATCAAAGTATTCGGCTTTATGTAATTCTGGATTACTAGCCTGGATCTTATCGGTCCCATGGTTAAATTGGTTGTCAAGTTCAGTAAGATTGATCTGTTTGGTGCCACTCTTTCCTCCTTTGTTAATTTCTGATAGTATAGAAGACACTGTGTTACCCATTTGGATGGAAGCACGGGGGTCCAATTTTGGTTGCAGAGGATGCATATTGAAGTTCGTTAAGTAATTATCAGTGTTGTGTTGAAATGAACGAGTTTGATCTTCGTTAGGCTTCTCGTCTTCATCTGGAATAATGATCTCTGTGACGTGTGGAAGTTTCGGTATATCTTTGTCACTGATCTTATTTTGTATCCGTGGTAAGGACACAACTTTTGCCACACTATTTCTCTGGCTTACAGCATGTATCGGGTATTGTTCATTATGAATTTCGACCGTTGGCTGTGTGAGTAGCAACTCTCTCTTACCATTACTGACTACTGGAACATTTATCTCTGAAATGGAGCAGTAATCCGGTTCCACACTGTTAATAGTTGCTACTTGTCCCACTTTTCTCATCTTAACATCTGCAACCCGTTGATTGGCCGCAACGGCTTCAGAGTCTAACGGTTCTGTTGCTGTTTTAACAGTGTTCTCAACTTTCCACTTAGCTGAAAGGTTCTTTGGCTTAGGTGGCAACGCAGGAGGAGTTCGCGGCACTTTTCTCTTATTAAATATCTTCATTGACCCATGATCGTTGTCAATTTTTCTCTCCGAATTGTTAGCGCGGTTTTCAATATTTGCAGCAAGGTTCTTCACGATCGAGCCTCTTATTTTGGGAACGCTTGGCTTATTATCAGTAGGCGGCGCGGAACGTGGTAATGGCACTGGCTTCGATTCTATCGATTTAGTAAGAATAGGCTCGTATTCATTACTGTATATGCTTTGTATTTCATATTGAAAACCTTGCGCTGTGTTTGGCACTTCATAACTGTGCTCGGAGGCAGTTTCTAAACTAAACTTGACTATTTTATTAGCTCTCTTATCTGAACGTGGTAATGTATGGTTGTTGTTACCACTCGTTCTTACCTTGTCATCGTAAGAAATACTGTTGAGAGTTGAAAATTGAACTCTCTTTGTTGATGGTTTCGGGCTTGGCGCCTCACTTGATTTGGAGTTATCATTGCTGCTATCATCTAGTGAATTTTGAAGCAGAATTTGATTGACACACTCTAGAACGGGATTGTTCTTATAAATCTCATTTGTTGGTGTATCTTCGGCGTCACTGGTACTTGCGTACCAATTTTCATTGATGTCTTCAGTTGCTTGCTTGTTTGATTCGTTGTTATTGTTCTTATCATCAAATCTTGAACTGAATTTTTCAATATTGTTATTTTTCAGTAACTTGTTACAAAGTACTTCATTTTTAGCAGACACAATATTATGAACAATATCATGATCGTTCAGAATGGTATTGTTAAAAGACAGGAGATCGTCGGTGGATTTAGATTTATTATTATTCAACATACTTCTTTGGTCTAGACAATCTCCATCTTGTTCAGGATCGCTAACGTTACAGTACCAGGGCTTTTCATTGCCTTCTTCGTGAAGAACATTGTTCATAAATTGTTGTCTGTTCATTTTTATGTCATCAGACGCTTGTTTCTTAATACCATGCAGCCGCTCCATTTTTGTTGAATAAGTCTTATCTGAATCACTGGTACCAGTATCTATCTCTTTCTTAGCGGCTTCGGTAATGAGTTGATCAATTTTTTCAGAAGCTCTCCTTATGTCTTTAGCAATTTGGTTGGCTGTGAGGTCATTATCATCGTGATTCACTTGATAGCCCATGCTCAAGCACTCTTCAGCGCTGCTGCTGTTATTAATTTGATTATTGTAGTTCTTCTGTTGACTGTTCTTTCTTCCTGAATATTTTCTTGACCTTCTGAACACATCTCTCCTTACGAATGCTTGTTTATTTTTAATAAACGTGCCCTTGCTACTAACGCTAGCGTTATTCCCTTCTTCACTAGAACTGGTGTTTCCATAAACAACATCATTCTTGGGCAACTGGAAACTTTTACTTAACCTAGTATTTTTTTGGAAAACCGGTGGAGAATTTCTTTCACGATAACTGCAGCTCCTCACGAAGTTGTTTTGGAATCTGGAGTCTGTACTCTCTAAGCTCTGGAATTCATGGATCAGTCTCAATGTTGGTTTGTTCGCTCGTGAATCCTAATAGCTGCTGACAGTTGCTGCAGTAGGACTTTCTGGCTTTGAGTTTGGTTATTTCCTCCTGTTGAGACTTGATTATTTTTTCTTTTTGTTGGAGGGCAACGTGGATCTGTCTTTGCTCTCGGGTGAGGCGGGACTCGAGGAGGACGAGGGATCTCAGCACTAGGGCGAGCTGGTCTTGCCGCAGTCGCCTCTCCTGGGTGGCTTGTTTGTCTCGACGAACCAGGGCTTGGCCAGCCTCGACCAGCTGGTGGCGCTGCTTGAGTACTGACTCCGATTGCTGCTGCAGAGCGTTCCGGACTGCATCCAGCTCCCGCCTCAGCTCCATGGCTTCTGAACTGCTATCCATCTGTAATAAAGAAAAAATACGAGTTATTATACAAGGCTATTGAACCAAAGCTTTAGTCGTAGAATACGAGTTCCATATTTGGGACGTCTATTACTCAAAGTAAAGATTTGATTAAGAATAATTTAAGTTATACATATTGGGAGTACGGATCACGGAAATGAAAATAAATATTATATTTGCTTATTTTCTACTATTCACATCGACAGCCAAGCCTTAGAAGTAAACTTAAGACGGCAAACAAATAAGAGATTTACTCGTAGATGAAAAGGAGCAGGTAACTTTATGGTAATAGATCACCGGAGCCTATGGATAACCTCGATCCTAAAAGGAAGGCAGGTGAATAAATTGAAGGAGAGATCGACGAACTCAAAGGAGACAACTTACAAGATAGATGCGCTGGAAATTTCAAATGTCAGTACGACTGATTCACGAATCCTATTGATCAGAGAAATTAATGTCACGGAATAACCAGATGCGACGTTGGTTTACCAAGTACGACTGAATCTTAATGCGTTATCGTGTTTATGATGTGTTTTAAATTGTAAGTAAACATTTATTTTCTTTAGATCAAAGTCCATATCTCAATGAGGTCATGGGTCGATAAGTGTATCGTTGATATTATCTAACGCGGAATAATTCCCGACACTTCCAAATATGAAATTTTAAAAATTCATAAAGAAATACAAATCGAGTATGTCGTATCAGTTTTAGGCCTAAAACTCCAGTCAAAAACACGATAATAGTATCAAATAGTAAGGAAATATAAAGCGTAGAACTTAAATGATGACTGAGCGTTGTTGATTCAATAAAGACCTTTGCCCCGACAATATCTTGTAAACAAAACACAACAAAACCAAGTCAGCATTTTAAATGACATTGCAGATGAAGCAAATATTTTTATGCAAGCGAATACGTAGTGACCGAGTACCTACTCGTAGTAACTGAGTAGACGATTTATTTATTTATTTATTTATTTAATCATTTACATGTCAGTTAACAGAATACGAAAATTCCAACACACCAACAAGTCATCATACATAATTACATAATAAGAATAATTCACATTAACAATAATAATACAAGATAAATTAAATTAGAAAAACATGTCCGCAATAGAGAAACGAATAATTAAATGAAAAAATATAAATTAAATGGCATAAATGCAATATTAAATGTCACAAATACAAAAAAGTCAAAAATGCAATATTAAATTTCGCAAATACAAAAACAAAAAAGTCAAATGTCAAAAATACAAAGATGTCAAAAATAGAAATAAGCTGTCAAAATACAAATTAATAATTTTGAGATTCGAGGTATTTTAGAGCCTCTGTGCATATGTGTCTGACACTATCAGCAAAGATGTCAATGTGACTACACTGAGTGAGTATGTCCCCAATCAGACGAAGTGCGCGAACAGTCGGTGCGTTACCGGCGTGCACCGTGCGAGTGACGGGCTTGCGCAGGAGTCGCGGCCTGCGACGCGGGGCCACCGCTCCGCCCTCATCCCTGGGAATACGCGTTGGGACCAGTATATCCACATGTGCCATAACATCGGTATCAGTTATATGATGGAGAGCGGAAACGTAGTGACTGAGAAGAAGCAGTCTACGCCTTTGCCTCAATGTCTCCAATCCTACCATACCTGAGACAAAACGCGAAGGATACAAGTATGGGTAATACCCATGCTGCCGTTTATAAAGCCAGCGTGCAAACTTACGTTGGACTCGTTCAATCATTATGGCATATTTTTCTTCGTGAGGATCCCAGACAATGGCCGCATATTCTAACTTGCTCCGTACGTAGGCGTTATACAAAACCTTTGCCACAGAAACGTCACTAAATTCGGAGGATGTCCGCATAATAAAACCTAATATCTGATTTGCTTTTCTGCAGATTGTCATCACATATTGATGATAATCTAACTTACAATCCAATATTAAACCTAGGTCACGAATGTCATAAACTCTATCTATACAGGCGTCAAATAATTTATAATTTACTAGCAGGGGGCTGCGTCTGCGAGTGTAAGTGATAACCTTGCATTTTGTCCCGTTAAAAGGCAAAAGATTAGTCACACTCCAGTCAGCTACTGCGTCCACATCAGCTTGGAGTGCGGCTGCATCTGCTCCATTCTCTATACCCATAAACAACTTGAGGTCATCAGCGAAAAGAAGACATTGAGCAGATTGAACAATATCGGGTAGGTCATTTATCATCAACAAAAATAATGTCGGCCCTAACGTACTTCCCTGACTCACACCAGACCTGGTGTAGTAATCGGTTGATTCAAATCCTTGTACCTTTACAAACTGCCGTCTGCCCTCAAGATAGCTGGCAAAAAATTTTAACAGTTTTGGTGTGAATCCTACCAGTGCCATTTTCCTCAACAGTACGTCATTGTCAACTATGTCAAATGCCTTTTTGAAATCGAAGTATGCAGCATCGACTTGTCGCCCTGCATCCATCTCACTCATAACATAATCCACCATGGAAATAAGATTGGTCGTGGTTGACCGTGCCCTACGAAAGCCATGCTGAGCGGGGTGGAGAAGACTATTGACCTGATTGCTGATGTGTTTGTTGAGTATTGATTCATATACTTTGGCAAATACCGAGAGTACAGCTATAGGCCTGTATTGAGTGACGTCTCCTTTAGCTTCTCCTTTGGGAACCGGCGTCACGCGCGATAATTTCCATTTGGATGGGTAGTTTGAGCAGCCAAGACATAAATTAAAGAGGTAGAGCAGCGGGACAAGCAGCACCGCCGCGCAATCCTTTACCAAAAATACAGGAACAGCGTCAGGCCCCGCTGCTGTACCGGTCTTTAAGTTTTTTATAGCGGACTTTATATCGCTCGTGCTTACACTTACTATAGATATAGCACTTGCATCTGCCTTCGAGTGGGCAGCGCTAGCAGCTTCAGATGGGTCAAGGCGTGGCAAGGTGGGCTGAAAAACGATCCGTTTATAACATTGGTTTGAACGCAGCGGTTGAGCATTAAGGGTCGCAGGTTCGATTTCCGTAACAAAAAAAATGTATACAGATATTTGGGTTGGGTTTGGTGTTTATAAAAAAGGTTCAAGGTTTCAAGGTTTTTTTAATGTCATAGGTGGCAGACGAGCAGACGGATCACCTGATCGTTAGCGATTGCCGCCGCCCATAGACACCCGCAACACCAGTGGAGGCACAAGTGCCTTTATTGCCTTGATTGGGTCTCCGGTACCCTCACTCACGCAGCGAAACACAGCACATTGCTGCTTCACGCCGGTTTACATGAAAAGCTCTCAAAATAAGTAACGAATTCAAAATTGTGACATCACATACACTTATGTATTTCAATAAGGAGGTAGTGGTTACTCACAAGGCGTATAGCGCACTGTACAGATGGCGCCAGGTCGAGGTACTACCCCTTCAGTGCAAAATTAGCTCTTTTGTGTTATATATAAGGACGGCCCAAAGTCCTATGTTGTTACTTTCGCTGATTTTGCGTGACGCCTTGTGTACGTGAATACAACCTCAATATTTTATAAGTTAGAGTGAATAGGCTACTTCTGGGTAAGCTCGCTCCATCGTAGGTTTATTCTCAACTCTAGAGTGCAGTGTGAACACATGTGTGAAGCCAAAAGCAAACCCATCATCAATAAAAAACAACATGTCGAAGAAAAATAAACGATACATTTCCCGGTTCAGCCACATCAATTTTTTATAATTAGGTAGGCGAGCAGACATCTCCGAATGGTTAAGCGATTGCTGCCACCCATGAACACCCGTAACGCTGGAGTCAGATTTGGGCTGCCAACCTTTGCCCCATCCCCCCGATTTTAATTAATTAACTAATAATACATGTAACAGCCGTGTGGTCCCCGGCAGAGTATAATAGGCCACCCTCACTCTTACCGAGGTGTTGTAAAAGGCGACAAAGGTAAGGCTGCTGCCATGATCATCAGCACCCAGAGAAGGAAAACTCTGCATTTATATCAAAACCCTCGCCAACCCGTCTGCCAAGCGTGGTGAGTATGGCAATTACCCCTCATGTGATTGAGGGAAGCCCGTGCCCCAGCAGTGGGCTGACGATGATGACGATGAAGTAATAATAATAATGTCCTCTAAACCGATATTTCGGTCATGACGGCCAATCTCAGCGATCAGCAGACGTCATTCAACAAATATTGTTCATAATGGTTGATATGTCCTATCAACCATTTTGAACAAAATTTGTGGTTATAAGGATGTAAATGTTCACAGATACACCCTGTATAACAATTTTGTAAAGGTAAATACAAAGTTAAGTAGGTACATATTATTTCGTTTTTCACAAAGTAAAAGTCAACAAGCTCACGTGCCGATAGCTACCGTTAGCCACCAAGCGATAACGCAACGATAACGAAGCGATAACGCGATAACTGTGCCATAATGGCCACAAGCATGTACAGAGTAAACAGTTTTCATATTTTTTTTTATGTCAACGATTGCCGCTGCCTATGTACACCCGCAACACCACTGCAGTCACAAGTGCGCCGCCAACCTCCAGTCCTGCTTCACGCCGGTTTTCTGTGAGGCCATGGTATGACTCCGGAAGCGTGGCCCTCCCACGGTAAAGTTTATGATTTTAATGCTTACAAAATAGACATCACAGCTCAGAGGTTAAGAACGCGCCTCCCATGGATTTTTTTAATCTATGTGCATATCTACCACTAACTCGGCGGTGAGACGGAAAACGTACCTGCACATCTCGGGTAGATTTTCGAATTTGTGGATACTTAAAATATTTGCAATAATGATTCTCAACGTGTAAACGTAATCGAGTTGGGCTGGTTCCCCTATCTAAATGTTGCCAGACGGCAGTCGCTACATTGTATTTACAAGAATTCCCGAAATCCTCGTCCAAGCGTACCCCGGGCTCCAGAGCGACAGCTTTGGACGCAACTGGGAATTACACGCTAAGATGAGTAAGGAGGATTTCCGAATGGAGAACTAACTCTCACAATTTGAAGAATTCGATTGCGCAGTAGGGGTCAGAGAATTTTAAAAGTGTACTATTTGGGATGAAACGTATAAGCCATTTTAGTCAAGGATGAAACGTTGTAAAGTCCATTTTAGCCAAGGATTTAAAGTGTGTTTTATCTTTGGCTAAAATGGCTTTTACGCCAAGGATGAAATGCCGTAAAAGCCATTTTTTAAACCAAAGATAAAACGCCGTAAAAGCTACTGCCAAAATGTTTTTCGGCTTTCCATCAGTGACTAAAATGGTTTTTACGACTCCGTAATGTAGAAAACTATATTTTTGAACATTTCCATCAGCTTTGCTTGTGTTTGCTTTGCAGTTTGCGGCAAGTTTCATTGGAATACAGTGTTTATTTACATCTAGTACTAAGTTATTGAATTAATATTAATATCTACTAGTGCATCTAGGAAGTCACGGTCATTGACCCACGATAAGTGATGCGATTGCGCCGCTCATGTGAGTACCGGTCACATACCGAATACTCGTAGTAGGTATAACTTACGTACATACTTATACACACAGTATAGATTAGGTACAGTAAAATCGAAGAGTTCATTACAAGTTTTTGATATCAGGAGACCAATTCTTGTGCTCGTGATATTTTAAAAACATGGTGGATATCACCTGAAAACCATGAGTCCAATTCTCGGGCTTGTAATATTTTGAAAACATGGCGTATATCACCTGAAAACCATACAAAAAAACTATGTTTTAGTGATATATGTCGTATGAAAATAAATGTCACGAGCCTGAGAATTGGGCTCCAGTACTTTCCGTCGGTGCCTGTCGTACGCTTATACCACAATCCAGAGGGCCTAATTTAAAGCAGCCGTTATGTTTGAACCGGAGTATCCGTCTCTTTCACACGCGCTGTGTGTCTCCTTTGTTTGGATGCGACAGGTATATTCTCGTTCATTACGGGATGGCTTCAAATTAAGCCACCGGGATTTGGGGAGTCTGGAAATTAGGTAGAGAGCGACAGCTGTCTGACCTTCGCAACCATTTAACGGGGAATGAGAACAAACTAAATCTTACACGTTTTGGAAACTATCCAAAACAGTTAATACATAAGAGCTAATAAGTACCTACCTAAGAGCGGCATAGGACATATGAAATGAAAGTACATTTAAATACACTGTTGGGTAATGGCTGCCTCCAATTATTTTTAATTTATATGATCATTTAGTGGTACGCAATTGCCGCAACCCAGTAAAACTAGTGGAGTCACAAGTGCGCAGCCAACCTTTAAATACCCTTTCCCTCGGTTTGGGCTTCCAGTACCCCCACTCGTCCAACGAAACACAGTGCAGGCGCTACTTCACACCAGTTTTCTGAGAGGCCGTAGTATCACTCTGGTAAAGCCGGCACATTCATGCCGAAGCATAGCTCTCCCACGGTATGGCAGCTGAAGTATTCTGAAGTTACGAATTCGTTGGAACAGTCGTCAGTGTTGATAAGTATCTTCTCAAATATTTGAAAATGGGGTGGACACCGCACACTGTTATTAAATTGACTGTGCAATGATCATAAAACATACAAGCATAAATACAACACATAGTCTGAACTTCGTATGAGCTTGTCTTATAAACTTGACTAGCGGCCGCCCGCGACTTCGTCCGCGTGGAAAAGTAACTTTTTACCCCCCTTTCGACCCCTTACATCCCCCTTTTCGCAATAAAAAGTAGCCTATGTTCTTTCTCAGGGTCTAGATTATCTGTATACCAAATTTCATTTAAATCCGTTGAGTAGTTTTGGCGTGAAAGAGTAACAGACAGACAGACAGACAGACAGACAGACAGACAGACAGAGTTACTTTCGCATTTATAATATTAGTAAGGATTTGGAATTAGTCATAACTTTATATTCCTTATTCATGCACTTCATGTTCTTATCACATCATGCAATGATATGTTGCACCGGCTTCCTGTTTAATAACTTGCTTAATTATGAAACTAACTCAGAAATATTGATAAAGAATGATTGATGTGGTTTTAGATTCGGAAAACTAACTCTAAACTCTATGAAAGCAATAATATATTCCTAGCCATCCGTAGCTGTAAGTATCTAAGCTGGCATGACAAGTTTGTTTTTTATGAGTTAGGTGGCTAATGAGCAGACGGATCTCCTGATCGTTAGCGATTGCCGCCGCCCATAGACACCCGCAACACCAGTGCGCTGCCAACCTTTAAACTTCCCCTTCCCCGTATTGGGTCTCCGGTACCCTCACTCACTCAGCGAAACACAGCACAGTGCTGCTTCACGCCGGTTTACATGAAAAGCTCTCAAAATAAGTAACGAATTCAAAATTGTGACGTCACACGCACTTATTTCAATAAGAAGGTAGTGTAGTGGTCACTCACAAGGCGTATAGCGCACTGTACAGACGGCGCCAGATCGAGGTACTATCCCTTCAGTGCAAAATTAGCTCTTGTGTGTTAGAAGCAAAATTAGCTCTTGTGTGTTAGAAATAAGGACGGTCCAAAGTCCAATGTTGTTGCTTCCGCTGATTTTGCGTGACGCCTTGTGTACATGAATACAACCTCAATATTTTATAAGTTAGAGTAAATAGGCTACTTCTGGGTAAGCTCGCTCCATCGTAGGTTCATTCTCAACTCTGTGTGTGAACACATGTGTAAAGCCAAAAGCAAACCCACATCACCTAATGGTAAGCCCATGGACACCCACAAACTGAGTCAAGTCAAACTGAGGATGGTCTGTAGAGAATAATCGAACGAAATAATGCCTTAAAATGTTATTAAACAAAATTCCGAATCATGACAAGGAATATTATTATATTCTATTCTAAACTATTTTTAAAAATTGGTTCATAATTGCTGGAATAATCCCAGTGCAGACATAGTACCTACATAAAAAGCATATAGTCGAATTGATAATGTTCTTTTTATTTTAAAGTCGGAAAAAAAAGACTTGGTAATTATGGTGCAATATGGATTACATCATTTTTAAATCTGACGATTTTGAATCAGAATATCTTAATAGGTTGTTGCGTTGTACGTATTGTGCTTATGAATACAAAAATATGTGAGTAATTTTAAGGTGCTAAAAGGACAGAAGAGTCTTGTTTCATCTTGTATCATTAAATGCTATATTCTTCAGTGTGTTAGGTTTCGGTGCCAAACACTATCCGATTACTATACGCATTGAGATTGAGACTAACATCAGGGTTTAACAGTATTATAACCTTACTCTATCCCCCTTATTACAAATCGCGAACTAAAGATAGTCCCGGAACAAAACTAGTGCCAACCCGTTTTAATATTGAGTATTGGAACGGGACGACGTGAGATTTAGTACGGTGTTTACTTTAGAATCGCGATTTGTAATAAGGTGGTATGGGTTTAACATACGTTTGGGACGATTTGTAGAACTGTGTCCAATGATGCCAGTAAGATTCCAGTCATCATGGAGGTCCAACCATTTATGAAGACTGGAGGAAAACGGCATCGTTTCAGTCTTAACCAGACATGCATCCTAGACAGACCTTTTCATAGAAAGCCATACTTGAAAAACTGGCAAAGCCGTTAATACTAGGGTGACGTCCTGGGTGACGTTCTTTCTCGTCGCTCAGCACCGCACCTGTATAGAATCTGCATCAGGGCCGGTTGGATCTCTTTCGCACTTTGTGACGTTTTTTTTTTCCGAAAATAGCACATTCCGTTAATTTTAACATCTCTCATGATAACAAGGAGATCAAAAAAGGAGTTTTTATTGTCTTCTCTGCTTGTTTAGTTCGATACAACCCGTTTTGTTTCAAATGAGAATTAATGATGGTTTTTACAACAAGAAATCGCCCGCATATCTCGGGCCGATAAAATAACACTCGACGGAGCATGACAGTCGACATGGTAAACATAGATAAACTTTCGCTCTCGTTGTTCGTTTACACATTTACATGTTGTAGGTGTCTATTGTTCTTGCTTCCTTTGTTTATGCCGAGTTTGGGACCGCGGTTCCAAATTATTGCAGGCTCAGGGCCGATTCAAGCAAACTTTTTTTTATGGACTCGATCACACGTTCAGCGACGCAATGAATCCGCCAATGTCAAGTGTTTAAAGAGTCACGCAGCTTTAAATATTTTGACCGGTAAAAAATTGATTATAAAATCAATCAATTTTAATTCGATACTAAATCTATGATATAGCGCTGTCATTCTATACAAATCTGACATTATAACATAGATTTATCCACGGATGAAGAACGGTCAAATCGGGCCTTAAACGTTTAACTGTAGATATCTACAAATCTACTGGTTTTGGTTTTGAATGAGTCGTTTGGGATATCAGGGGGGTGTTCTTTCTGTCATGCGGATTTTGGCGGCCATGTTTTAACGTTCTTTATTTTTTTTTTGTAGCACGCGCATTTTTTTTTATGTCATAGGTGGTAGTCGACCAGACGGATCACATGGCCAAAATCAGCTTGACCAGGAAAACAGCCCAGAGGGTCGAAACAACATGTTAAATCCTATTTGGATTGTTTCGATTATTTGATTCTATTAGTCATACCACTCCCTAGAAGAAGAAAAATTTGTTGAATTTTCCCATCATCTAATATTTACTTTAGTATTCATTTTATGACTGTACTTTTGAAAGCAGAAACTTTTGATTTCACCCTGTCTTACCATAAGTATATACTTACGAGAAGGTAGATTGAAATTCCTCACCAAGAAAAGTGACTACTTATAATATAAATATGGGAAAGAGTTTTCAGGTCATAGAAAATGGAAATGAAAGCTAATAGAAACGCATCTATGAGTTTATTTCTTAAATAAACATAAACACTGCGATGTGCGCCTACGCATCGTGAAACCAGCGTAAAATCGAAAGCCGACCACTCCATATAGGGAACACCTGATTTGCCTACTATTTTGTTTGGTAATTTAATTTGTGAGGATATGACTTAATGACATCCAATCTTTCGTCGTCTGTCGTTTTAACGGCCTTGGTAATAGACATAATGTCTTATGTAAAATAAATAGAATGAACTTAGCCAATTTATTAATTGTTTAGTTTGCTTCTTATGGGAAACGGATTCCATTAATTAATTCAAGGTTAAAATTTCCAAAAATGATAGAACAAATGTTGTTCATAATGTAAGAAATGTAAGAATGAAAGAAAGAAGCATTTTAATGACAATCACAATAAATAATTTAACAATGAACACTCATTAGAAAACATAGGTAACATTGACACATCAAACTACAGACAAAGAGTACGAGATCAGACAATAGGTATGTAAATACACAGTTATATAATGAAAATATTCTAAATAAAGAGGCGTGTGTGAAGTGTGAGGTCAATCAGGTCCTGGCCTCAGCATGGTGCTGCCACGACAGAAATGCCGCGGCAGCGCTGGTATTCTGGCAGGACCTCTTGTGAGTGACGACCGTGTTAATGAATAACCATAAATAAATAAATACTAATGTACATAAATAAATGATAATGTGAGATAGAATTACTACATAGAACGGAAGAAGATAGAATTATAACTAACTTATTTATAAAAGCGACAGTGGCGCCATCGATTAATGGTTGGTACAACACGTGGTTAAATGGATGTAAATGTTCACAGATAGGCATTTTCAGTATCAAATTATGACAGAAAACTGAAATGTACCTTTCGAGTATTCCAGTCTGACAACCCTAATGGAAACACAGTTATTTCGAAAAATCCCATTGCAAGTTTCACGTAGCCCTGACACTCCTCATACATTACGGACTCCCACACACGTTTCCGGAAACGTGATAGCCCAAGTTTAATAGAAATCCTCGCGAAAACGCATTCAGTATTTAGAATAAACGTGACCAGATACTTGAGCCGCTTTAGCCGTGCAGGGGTAAGGCAATATCGGAGGAGTGATGGGGCACGATCGCTATCGGAGCCTTAACTAGGACTGAACACCTTTTCGCCATTTTCCTGCTATAAATTTACATAACGACATTTAAGAACCAATGACATCTATCTACTTTTTTTGGGTTCGTAAATTTGAACATAATTAGGAAGGTTCAATTTTGACCTTGTGCTTTCCTGAAGGTAGATAGTATTAGATATTTACCGTCGTAAGTAGGTAAGTCGACTCATAGACTGGTCAGTGGAAGAACTAGAATCAGAGGCGCAGCTAGCAGGGGCAGCCTAGCGTGGGGATCGGGATACGACTGTTGTCATACATGAGGCAGGGTTTTTTAATGTGATAGGTGGCAGACGAGCAGACGGATCATCTGATGGTAAGCAATTACCGCCGCCCATAGACACCCGTGACACCAGTGCAGTCACAAGTGTGCTGTCCACCTTCAAACCCCCCCTTGCCCTGGATTGGGCTTGGGTACCCTCACTCAAAACACAGCAGTGCTACTTCACGCCGGTTTTCTGTGAGGCCGTGGTGTCACTCCAGTTGAGCCGGCCCATTCATGCCGAAGCGTGGTTCCCCACGGAGAATTATTTAGGGTAATTTTAATAGTACTGTTTTTGGTAGACTTTTGTAAGGAGCATGAGCCTCTTGCCCTTAATAGACCCACTCACACCCTCTATGGGGTAAAGACTTCCTTTTAGGAAGCCTTTACCCCATAGAGGGTAGAAGTTGGCCATTTTAATATGTCTTGCTTGCGCTATTAGTATTGGTTCCAGTCAGTGGCCTCTCTTCTCTGCACCTGCTATAGTAAATAAGCCACAAATCTCTCCCTTCCCTTATCTGACCAAAGGTATCTCTGCTAATTCCTAAGAAATTCCAGGTAATTATTTTTTTTCCCGTCCATCCATAGCCACACCTCGGGTAATCTAGACTAGAAACTGAGTTTACTCGATCTTAAACTTTCTTCCAAAGTATTAAGGTTGATAGTAAGAAGTCCCTGGTGTTGATGATATGGCCCTAGAATGCCGACCGGTGAGACTTTTTCTTAATTGCATAGCAGTTGTTTGGAAAAATAAATTAAATCTTGAACAGACTGTTCCGTATGCATTTTAAAAGTTGGTGGTAATGATGATGAAGCTGTGCAAGTGACGTCATTGTCTGCCCATTTCAACTGACATTATTAATTCTATTCAACATACGAAGGTCGTTGACCTATCATTTATTTTGAATAGAAAACGCGATGTAACATTCTGCGTAGGTAAGTAAGTATGTATGTCTTTTTAATAAAGGTCTCAATATACTTTCATGTTTAACGGATTTACGATTATAATCACATTATTTTGTTTATCTTAGGAAATAAGATTTAAAATTAAAATAACGATATTTAAGTATTAGAATAGTTATTTACGAGATTTCTACCATTTACCTTATTTTTGAGTTTCCGATATTTCGGCACTGTTGCATGGTCACGCATGGTTTCGCGGCCAGATACTTACTGTGAGTGTTGTGTGTCGACACAGGTGCGAGAAAATGTGAGTTAGTGATCAGTGGTACAGCAGGTGCGCGTAGTAAAAGACTGCGAAGGAGGGTAGACCGTTTTGTTTGCCAGTAACATCTTACCCGTAAAAACTTCAGTTACTCCGTGACCATGGCGCTTGCAACAGTGCCGAAATATCGGAAACTCAAAAATAAGGTACATGGTAGAAATCTAGTAAATAACTATTCTAATGTTAGTGACCATGAAAGTTTAAAACAATATGATATTTAAGTATTTAGCTAATTGTAAGCTAATGAGTGTTTCCATAAACTAATTGGAATCTTCAAGTATGCATTGGCATATCTAGGAAAATCATATCAATTAAACAAATTAAGAGAAATTAATAGTACATTTTATGTATTAAATGGAAATAACTCCAAGTATAGCCTGGCCATGAATATAATCGCTAGAAATCCATTGATATACGATGTCAATAAAATTCTTTGATGTATGACGATTTGTAAGAGCTGTGTATGTACAACAAGCTATACAAATAAATTAAATAAATAATATTTGACTTATTATTTTGCTTTTATCCCATTATATTTTATATAATGTTTTTATTAATTCAATTATTCTTACTAAGTATTTATTTAAACGTATTGTATCCTTTTTAAAAAGGCCGGCAGCGCACTTGTGACTCCTTTGACGTTGCAGGTGTCCATGGTTGGCTGTAATCACTTACCATCAGGTGATTTGCTCGTCTGCCTCCTATGTCATAGAAAAATCGTATCAAAGCTTACCTAAGAAATCTTTTATTATGCGAAGTTTCAAATTCAAAATGTTTCCAGTTGATTTTTGTTTACGGAACCCTAAAAAGTAGTCCGTTAAGTGAAGTGCGTGCCTCATAATTAGTGTTAATCAACTAGGTGTCTGTCCATCTGTCTGTCACAAGCTTTCTTTAGAGACTGTAAATATTTCTCGTAAGTTGATTAAAAAGTGAGCCAGGGTGAATAGTTAAGAATTAGTTGTCGTAGCATAACATTAACATATTTGACTGACGTGTAGATTGTTTTTAAAATAACACTTAGGTGACGGGTAGGGCACACAAGCGACGCCAATCGATTTTAATTTTTAGCTACTAAACTGGATCTATTTTAAATAATTTCGGGATTACAACCTGTAGACAAACATTCATACTATTTATTAAATAACGCGACGCGAAAAATTGATTCACGCCAAAAGTGGCCGCTTTTGGCTTGAATAAATTTTTCGCGTACGCCTTAGACCCAACATTTGTGCATGGTTTTTTAATAAATAGTATAAGTGTTTGTCTAGAGGTTGTAACCTCGAAATTGTTTAAAATAGAATCGGTTTAGTAGCTAAGAATTAAAAACGATTGGCGTCGCTAGTGTGCCCTACCCATCACCTTAAACAGATTCTGGCGGCAGGAATCAAACACTCCGTGTGGGCAGATGCAATTTAAAGGTTTTAAATTAGTATCTAATGGTTTTTATGAACAAATTTGGTTTTTATTGTGCAGTGAAGTGCCGCGAAGTGATCCTGATAACAAGAATAATTGAATTGTATCGTTTTTATTGTGTGTCGAGTGAGTTGTCACTTGACAACCTAATAGAGTCCCGCGATTCGCGATTGTATTAAGATTGGTATCGGCGGAATCCGTAAGTCGATAAAACGCAAAACACCGACGTTTTATAGAGTGACTGTGACTTTGACTGACTTCGATTGTTGACTACCCGTTTATAAAAAGTCTCAAAAACATTTCATAAGTAGACCTAATTCTTCAATCATTTTAAGGTCCGTTGTTTGTACGCGACGAGTAAATGGATTTACTTTTGTTTTTTGTGAAAATTGAAAAAGTTTTTTTGTTGATGAGCGGTAAAACGGTTAACAAAGCGGCTTTGTATGAGTGTGCAGTAAAATATTTCTGTAAGTGTACCTACTTTTAAGATCAAATGTTTTTTTTATAGTGACACAGTATAATGGCTCTCCTCAGGGCTCTGCCTGATGTAAATGGATTTACTTTTGTTTTTTGGGAATTGTTTTTTGTTGATGAGCGGTAAAACGGTAATCAAAGCGGCTTTGTATGAGTGTGCAGTAAAATATTTCTGTAAGTGTACCTACTTTTAAGATCAAATGATTTTTTTTATAGTGACACAGTATAATGGCTCTCCTCAGGGCTCTGCCTGATGGTAAGCAAGAGGATGATGCTATGCAAGTCACCCTTATATTACGTGAGGTTGTATAATAGTGATAGGTATAGCGTTTAAAGTGTTATTAACCGCTCCGTAGCGAGACGGAAACGGTTTGCGATGACGCCCATGACGGTTGATGTCAAGAACGTCGACTAAAGGTCAGGTTTATAATTTATCGCGAGTTAAATAACGTTAAATGAGGAGTCTTCTTTTCGCAAAAATGAACTTCCGATTTATTAAGGTGACGGGTAGGGCACACTAGCGACGCCGATCGTTTTTCATTTTTAGCTACTAAACCGGATCTATTTTAAACAATTTGGGGGTTACAACCTTTTGGCAAACACTTATACTATTTATTAAATAATCATGCACAAATGTTGGGTCCAATGTGTACGCGAAAAATTGATTCACGCCAAAAGCGGTAACTTTTGGCGTGAATCAATTTTTCGCGTACAAAAACGGACCCAATATTATTGGTTGGTTGGTTATTTTAATAAATTGTATAAGTGTTTGCCGAGAGGTTGTAACCCCGAAATTGTTTAAAATAGATCCGGTTTAGTAGCTAAAAATTAAAATCGATTGGCGTCGCTAGTGTGACCTACCCGTCACCTTAAGCATTGGACGGTTAACGCCACGAAATTTAATATCTATATTAAATTTTGTCGTGTTAACCGTCCAAGTATTGAAACTAA
Source organism: Marasmia exigua (assembly GCA_019059595.1). Lineage (NCBI taxonomy): Eukaryota > Metazoa > Arthropoda > Insecta > Lepidoptera > Crambidae > Marasmia > Marasmia exigua. The sequence goes on from CM032464.1 coordinate 13,917,611, forward strand.
GGCCTGTTTTTTGATCCGGAGTTAGTTACCTTTTGGTTAAATTAACTATAGTTATCTGTCTAACCATCACATAGGACAAAAATACTTTGAAGATTTATATATTTTTTTAACCGGAACTTGGAACTAAATATGATCGTGGACAAAAGCTAAATTACATATCTACATTATAACCATAAATAAAACGAACTATAGGTAAACATAAATAATTAGCAAGTAATTACAACCTGTGCGGATAAAGAATAGGATCAGAAATGGCGGCGCATCTATTCACTTCTCGCTCGCACACTATTTGCGTCTATACTCGCACCCCACGAGTGTAATAGTGTGCGAGCGAGAAGTGAATAGATGCGCCGCCATTTCTGAACCCATTCTTTATCCGCACAGGTTGTACTTAGTTCATAAATAATTAGCAAGTAATTACTAAGTTCAGAATCTATTTAATTTTTCCTAATTGCCCATTTCAAATAAGTTTATAACTGCAATTCGGGGATTAAAGACTTATGATAATTACTATAATCAAAACATAGTTAATAATGCTATTTATTAATTTTACTGTTAATTACTCATACGTGTGAACATAATACAATGTATGACGTCAGAGTATTCATTTTAGAGTTCAAAGAACCACGATTGAAACAGTTAGGATTTTTTTGGGAAATTTAATGATTAAGAGTAAATAGAATAAAAGAAATTTAGTCTAGTGGTTTAAGTAAAGGGCCGTGATCTTGGGGTCCTAGGTTCAAATCCCTTGTGAATACTTTTTGTCCGATAATGGTTTCACAACATCTCATACGTTGATTTGATTCCGTACTAAGTAGCTTAAGCACTTGTGTTACAGATATCAGACAACAGAGGAACACAAATATATACATAAATTACACCCAGACACCGAACAAACACAAGTGTTCATCGCACGAATGTTTGTCCAGGTTGGGGATCGAACCCACGACCTTTGGGTTTGGCGTTTGGTTTAACAAAGTGGGGTGGCAAAATGCCACGAGCTCCCGACCCAACCGATTATGGTTTGGCAAAGTGGGGTAGCAAAATGCCACGGGCGCCCAATTACATTCCCTACCATCAACGGGGGACTTCCTTCCTCAACTAGGGCCCCATCTGAAGAATTTGCCATGAGCCTCCTAAGGCCCATGGCAATTATAACACCTGTGACCTGTCACAGGTGGTATAGTTACGCCACTGGAAGTTTTATAAAATGCCTACAAGTTTGCTGCACGTACAGTTACAACTTTAAACATAATAATGCATTCTGTGTGCATATTGCTGCCATATGGTCAAGTCTAGGTATTGTATGTAATGACTGGGCCGCCTTGAAGTCTGGACTGGGATCTTATCGCATTTTAAGAGAAGGAATAACAATAGTATCTATTTATTTATTGGATTACCAACATAAGATGCAGCAGGTACTTTTTACATATGAAAGCGATCCATATTTCCTTCTAGTAGTTTGCATGCTAACATTATAATTGTAAGTACAGTTAGCCTAACATTACTTACAATTATAATATTATCATGCAAACTACTAGAAGGAAATAATGTTTTCTTAAGCAGAGGGTAGTTAAAAAAATAATATTAAAATGTAACTTGGTTTTTTTTAAATAATATAAAAAAGCCTACAAGATAAAAAAAAAACCCCAGTCTAAATCAAAACTATTTAAAAAAAAAACTTAAGTATTTTTGATGATATTAAAAGTGAAACCAGAAGCCGGGGAAATCGCAAATGACAAAATGATCTCAAGGTGGTCCGAAGTTAACCAACCATGCCTTTGTGGTAAATTTCAAGGACCTTAAAAATAATCGTCAATATTGTTTTTAAAACGCACGACTCCATAGTTTTCAGTCATGACCAGTTGTCAGTCAAACTTAAACAGATTAGTTTGACAAATAACGCAACGCGTGGGGTAGGTACACTGTACTATAAGTAGAGATCAAGAGAGAGACCAAAGTACCTTCTATTCTTAAAATGCTTAAGTGGGAGAGAGACAAAGAGCTCGCTTTCATTTCCAATTGATTTATCTATCTTAGTGATTTGTCAACAAAGTCATTATGTTTGCCTTTAGTCGTGCAGCGGCTGACATGACAGTTTTTGTTTTCACTGGCCGTCTGTACAGGGCAGAGAGTAGGTAGTGAAGTCAGCACAATAACTGCGTGTGAAAAGAAAGTCGTATTAGTTACACCTTAAACATCTTAACATAGTCTGAACTGATTTGAGTATTATTTGATTTTTTGGATTCGTATTTATCCCGAATAGTAGAATTTTTACTATAGGTAGGTAAGTGCTAGAATAAAAATAAGAAAAAAAAACCGCCCAAGTGCGAGTCGAACTCGCACATGAAGGGTTCCGTAGCAGCAAGTAAAATATATGGAAGGTAAATTGCGGTTTACGGTTTATAACGTATTAAAAAAAACTACTCACTATGTCTAGTTCAAACCAATTTTCGTTGTTAGTTTTCATGATTATGTACATCATATATTTTTCTTAGTTTTATAATTCATTTATTATAGAAGTTAGAGGGGGGGGACACATACTTCGAAGGTGCATCTCTTGCGCAAAGTATTGTGTTTAGAAAAAATGATGTTAAAAGCCTCAACATCATTTTTAAAGACCTAGGTATCCATAGATACCCCACACGTATACGTTTTATGAAAAAACATTTTTGAGTTTCAGTTTTAAGTATTGAGACCCCCTCCCCCAATATTTATTTTCCAATTTTTGTGTAAAAATCGTAATTCGGTTAACAAAATACATCTGTTTACCAAGTTTCAATGGTATAGTTCTTATAGTTTCGGAGAAAAGTGGCTGTGACATACGGACGGACGGACAGACATGACGAATCTATAAGGGTTCCGTTTTTAGCCATTTGGCTACGGAACCCTAAAAACGGCTCCAAATGGTTAGTTATACTATAGATTCGGTTACTGTTTATAATTAATTACATATTCACCTTTTTAAATTATAGGTGACATTGGAATCACAAGTGCGCTGCCACCCTATAAACCCCCTTTTCCCCGGATTGGGCCTCCGGTACCCTTATTCACGCAGACTGAAACACAGCACAGTGCTGCTTCACGCTGGTTTTCTGTGAGGCTGTTGTATCACTCCCGTTGAGCCGGCCCATTCATGCCGAAGCATGACTCTTCCATAGTCAAAACCTTGAACACAATAACATCTGATGGAATGCGACGATGAAGGCTTAGGATGTTACGCGTTTATCTAAACTATAGATGCCTGTTCACTCTTACCAAAATATGTTCTGAATATAATGATAGCAAATACAGAACTCTATTACTTTTTTGTTAGAGCTTTCCGTGGCAACCTGTAATTAAGGCCGCACCTACGAACATGAGTTACACATAGGTATTTGACAATTTTATTTTATCTTTTAGCTTTTAAGGTATTGTTGGTTGGTTAATATAAAAACATGAGTCATTTTCTATTACGTTTGCCGAACTCATATTTTTATTTAGGTTAGGTTTATGTTTTTTCATTCATCAAAACCCTCTGAAAAATTTGTGAAAACGGTAGGAAACCAGTGACCAGAATTCAATTCCAACTGAAGTTGCCTCACTGTCTACAAATCCATTGTGCCAAGCGGATAATATTAACGCGATGCTTTCACTGGTCGAACGAGATTGTCTCGGATCGAGTCCCGGTTAGGTCATACCTGACAAGTTGTCAACATTCAATTGTGGTCGGACATTGATGAATGGCTGATGGGTTCCGGTAAGCAATAAGCTTTGTGTAGCTACTTCCCGAAGAAGAAGAGTTCATTTAGCTTTTATTGTAACTGAGACCTATACATATAAATGTATCGCGCCTCGGATACACAACAAACTCGGTGGTTATTAAAACTGCATGAATTCCTGGTTCAGAAATTGAAAATTTCGACTGACCGGATGGCGCAATTGGTAGTGACCCTGCCTCTTACGCCAAAGGTCGCGGGTTCGATCCCCATCCTGGACAAACATTCGTGCGATGAACACTTGTGTTTGTTCAGTGTCTGAGTGTAATATATGTATTTAAGTATATGTTTGTGTTCCTCTGCTGTCTGATATCTGTAACACAAGTGCTTAAGCTACTTAGTATGGGATCAGGTCGACGTATGAGATGTTGTGAGAATTAGATGGTTTTGCTATAAACGAATTGATTTTTATTATTATTATTATTATTTATATTGATTTATATGTATTGAGTTTTATTGAGAAATGCTATCATTCTGTCAGCGACTTTTTATCTGACTAGACTTTTAATTAAAATCTTTGTAGACCATATATTAAATCTGTGGTGTACACTATACCTATGTAGTATGCCAACTAAGCGGCAAACAGTGAAACTATTGTATCTTAATTGTAACCACTTCATCTCATGTATTGTATACCTACCTGTGATGCATAATAAAGATTTTACGATTATCAATGAATATGCATCTGGGTTCTAAATGAACATAAAATCTAAAGTTTGTATTAAGGTGACAGGTAGGGTACGCCAATCGATTTTAATTTTTGGCTACTAAACCGGATCTATTTTAAACAATTTCGGGGTTACAATCTCTCGGCAAACACCGAGACTATTTATTTAATACTTATAGTTAACTGTTTGGTCTGCTTTTGCACTCGTATTTGGATCACCCCCAAAAGTGGCCGCTTTTGGTGGGAATCAATTTTTCGCGTACAAAAACGGACCCAACATTTGTGCATGGTTATTTAATACATAGTATAAGTGTTTGCCGAGAGGTTGTAACCCCGAAATTGTTTAAAATAGATCCGGTTTAGTAGCTAACAATTAAAAACGAATAGTGTCGCTAGTTAGGGCTAGTACCCGTCGCCTTAAGGTTATTGTTCATAAATTTTTAGTTTGTTAATCTATGTAGTGAGGTAGATAATCTGGTTCCATTTTTCTTAACTTTAAAGGTGACATAAATCAGTTTTCGAAAGTTTTGTATGATTTGTTTTTGTTTCAAACGTCAAAACTGCTGTATAATACCGTTTTAGCTAGCAAATGTTATATCGGTTTCGGTTTAAAGATTTTTATTATCTCATAAAAGAACATAGTTCACTTACAATGAGCTTAAAAATAACTATATTAATTGAAGTAAGTTATTGATGTCTGACATATCACACTTTCACTAGAATATTTTATCAGTGACGTATTTCTTCAATTTCGACTTAAAAATGCCAAAAGATTCGCAATCTTTTACATCATTTGGAAGATTATTATACATCTGTGCTCCCTCAAACAATATATTTTTTTTCCCGTGACTGATTCTTGGCGTAGTTAGACTAATTTTATTTATGTTTCTCAAATTGTGCTTATAGGTCCGTTTTGTGAAAGTTATTTGTAAGTGTATCTTATCTGTTAGGATTTTTCTGATTAGGATGCAAGTAGTGTATGTGTAGATTTGTTTAAGGTTGTAAAGATTTGTTTTTTTATATAATAATTTTGTATCGAATAAGCGGTTGTATTTAAATAATGTTTTGATAATTTTATTCTGTGACGTTTGCAGGCATTTAATATTGGACGGGGCGGCACATCCCCATTTCTTGGAACCCTCATATTATGGAACGTTTATGAATAAAGGCTTTAATGTTTAAAATTATAAATGGAACGCACTGGACTTTGGATGAAAGAATACATACATACTTAAATAAGTTCAGAAAAGAAAAAAGTTGATTACCACGAACCCAGAGTAAGATAATAGTAGTCTGGATACACGAACCTCTTTGTCCAGTTCTAAACAAAGTTTAAACAAGTATCCGTTCGTGAACTTAGTTCGTTGACTAACGAGACAGTGCTTAATTAGATTTCTTTGTTCGTTAGCTAATTATGTTAATGAAGTAAATTCAACTCGACAATGCTAGGCTTATCAGTTATCTAACAATGGTACGAGTAAGAAGAAGAGCGTGAGTGTTTTTATGGATTTTGTTTTTAGAGTTCCCTACCCAAAGGGTAAAGACCGGCCAAGTGCGAGTCGGACTCGACCATGAAGGGTTCCGTAGCAGCAAGCGGTTTACGGTTTATAGCGTATTAAAAAAAAACTACACACTGTATCTAGTTCAAACCAATTTTCGTTGATAGTTTTCATGATTATGTACATAATATATTTTTTTTAGTTTATTATAGAAGATATTATAGATTCATTTATTATAGAAGTTAAAAGGGGGACACACACACACAATTTACCACTTTGGGAGCGTCTCTTGCGCAAAGTATTGTGTTTAGAAAAAAATATGTTAAAAACCTCAACATTTTTAAAGACCTATCCATAAATACCCCACACGTATAGGTTTGATGAAAAAAACATTTTTGAGTTTCAGTTTCAAGTATGGAGACCCCCCAATTTTTTTATTTTTTCCAATTTTTATGTAAAAATTGTAATGCGGTTAACAAAATACATCTATTTACCAAGCTTCAATAGTATCTAATAGTTTCAGAGAAAAGTGGCTGTGACATACGGACGGACACACAGACATGACGAATCTATAAGGGTTCCGTTTTTGCCATTTGGCTACGGAACCCTAAAATCGAATGTGATGCCCGTATTGGCCGTGCCATGCCATCCGTCGTAATTGCAACGTGGGCTCTCCTTTTGCTAACCATTGGACTAAGGCGAGACAATGTACTGTCACAGGTAGTGGCACAGTGCTGCCACTATAAAAAAACGTGGCTTATTACTAAAACTCCGCTGTGTATGTCGTCCTATCTCTGTCACCGGGATGCATCCTCACTGTGATCTGTACCCTTACCATGAGTTTGGAAAACTGTTCTCGCTATCGAAAACTATCGCTTTGTCCCTTTCATTGTGGTGCATGTGAAAGAGACAGAGCAATAGTTTTGGATAGCGAGGATAGTATTTCAAACTCATGGTAAAGCCTCTGTTTGCAGATGCATGGACGAAGGTGGTGGCTGAATGTCTGACATTTTGTGAGCGAGATGTATGACAAGGCCTATGCTTGTACAAGTGTTATCTCCAATTTATTGTGTTATAATAATTATTACTGTATTATGTTACTTGTAGTTGTATTCTTAAATAATTTAATTAAAATTTGCAGTGTTAAGTATATAAATTTAAATAAATAAAATCCGTAATAGCTGTTTCCGCTGTAAAAAAAATAATTACTCCTTTTGAAATTAAAATTATGCTAATATGGTTTGCCGTTTTTTTGCTCGATATCTATTAAAAACGACAACCGATAGGTAGCGGATTTAAACATTTTAAATATTTAATAGTTTAACATTATTATTTTATTGATTAAATTTACGTTACGGTTAGGTTAGGTTATTTAAACCTTAAAAAATGGTTAATTATGGCTTCCTTGAGCCATCACCCCCCTCTGTTTTGTTTTCATCATTAAATGTGTGGTTTTCATCATCGGTGCTTCTAAGTTTGTTTGCGATGCGATAAAAGCCTTTCCTAATTTTTTTATTTATTTTATTGGTACGCTGTGTGGAATGCCTAGATACCTCTTGAGATGACACATAATAAGTAACCTACCCAAATAAAGCCCAGACCTTGATCGCAGCATTCGCAGTCCGGCGCCCAACACGGATATAATGTAAGTTCGTAAAAAGTCGCTCGTGTGTCCTCGTCGTGCGCACGCGCAGTAGGTATCGCACTATTAGCATGCGGGCATGACTCACGTGGTCACGGTCACCATGTCAACTGTAGTGGTGCGTCGAGACACGACTTTTAATCGAGTCGAGCATATGAGTGACTTTTTGTGTCTTCGTCGCGCACGAGCAAGCTACCTAGGATGTACGCACAATATTAGCATGCGGGTATGAATCACAGCCATCACACCATCATATCAACTCTTGGTAGTGGTGCGATGAGGCACCACTTTTATTGGAGTTAGGTGCCTTCAGAAAACTCACTCCGTCCGCTAAACACACACGAAAGCCAAACACTAAACTCCTCTTTCAGCATGTAGACATGACTCACGGTCACTTGGACACGCAAAATATTAGGTTTACTTAATTAGTAAATTTGATCGGATAAGAGAATCTATGAGAACCTATGAGTAGGTACACCAACCTGCTTCCAAAATTAGCTTAGATACCTAAGAAGCAATAGAGGTTATGGAAATATCAAATCAGAATCAATGACTCGAGCGTTCTATCTGGGGATTCAAGTAAAATCATTTAGGTAACCTAATGTTATTCTTGAAGTCTTATAAACTTTTTGAAAATATTACATATTTTTATTACTATTTAATTCATTTTGTGTTTAATTTTTCCTCCGAATTTTTAAATATGGTTTTTTTTTTCTGGATCAGTAATCGGAACAGACAGCCTGTATTTACCAAAAAATCTCGGCGGGGAATAACATGGATATTAACAGCATTCCGATCACTGCTGTTAATCAGCAACAGCAACTGACTCGAGTGTCGAATGAGACACATCACTAAATAATCAATCGTGGCATTGCCATTACTAATGCTTTACACTCACAAAGTATTGAATTGTTATTTTTTCCATTTGCTTACGAGTTAGCCATACGAACGAATTTCCCGCTGTCGCAAAATCTTCGGCTAGAAACATCGTGGATGAATTAGGTACTACAAAATAAATAAACACAGAAAGTCGGTTCTAGCTGGCATTGATATCGAAAGGATCTATGCGCTAGGCTAGACAGTAGGTATTTCGTATTGTGTATCTCCTGCATACGTCCCGTAGTCTGTCTTTGTCTCATGCCGAACCACGCCGAGACCATTGTTCTGTATCTACGCCCTACGCTGTGTATGGACGCGATCAGAGGAGAATTCGATTAATTCGATAAGCTAATGGCCCCTCGGGGAACTTCATTGCGCCCTAATTTTCTTCTACCTTTCTAATAGTTCTGACCAATATCAAACGAAAAGCAATCAAAAACCCGATCAACTCCCGCGCAACAATTATAACGTTACGTTACTTTTATAATTACTACCATAATAAATGTTCGGTGGGCTTATACTCAGTGTTCGCACGGAAACGAGGCCGCTTTCGCCATTATTCCGTCTTCCCATCAGCTGACGAAACTGACGGCAACAGACGGCAACGATGACCGGTCACGGCATGGGCATAGACAATCCGAAGTTGTCTATGGTATTGTGTTGAACGGAAACAATAGGCATATATCTGTCTATTTCATATCTATGCGGTGCCAAGATATTTCAGATTTTAGCTTTATTTATGTCAATTATGAGCAGATGAAATACTGCTATAAAAAGCTTGAATGTAAGATATTTTCATCTTTGGGGGGGTTTGGGTTTTGGGGTTCTTTGATTTCAATTCATGAATTTGAGAAATGTATTCAGAACCAATTCTTTATCCCCATCCCATTTACACGTGATATGCTTCTCTGGTTCATGTGATTTTTTTCTTTTACTGTTATCAATAGCCAACGCACACGTTCTATAAAAGGTCGGTGGGAAATAAGTATTTATTTACTCGTATCAAAGGTCAGTATGAAATCTTATAATCGGTCCGACTGGTCATGTGGGATCACCCTAAGTTTTTTTTTTTATTGAATTACATACTACAGACTCTAGGTCCGTGCCTTCTTTTGCTAATTTCAACCTTAAATGTGGGAGAGCCACGCTTAGGCATGAATGGGCCGGCTCGACCGGAGTGATACCACTGCCTCACAGAAGACCGGCATGAAGCAGCGCCTGCGCTGTGTTTCGCCGTGTGAGTGAGGTTACCGGAGGCCCAATGGGGGGAAGGGAAAAAGGTTGGCAGCGCACTTGTGACTCCACTGGTGTTGCGGGTGTCCATGGGCGGCGGAATTGCTTACCATCAGGTGATCCGTCTGCTCGTCTGCCACCTCTCATATGTATATAAAAAAAAACCTAAAGGTTCATGCAAATCGGACTCGGAATTTGAGATACCAACCGGAGTATGTGATGAATGTGTTTACAAAACATTGTTTTATTCTATCTAAAAATTCACGTTTATTGGCGTAAGTTGGAAAAAGAATGTGAAATAAGCCTCTTATCAACAAACTTGACATGATAAATGACACCATGGACCATTAGCTGCCTCTACAGATCTTGTCAGCATCTAAGTATGTGTGAGAGCGTGTCTTTGCGATTTTTCCATTGATATTAGAAGAGTAATTATTTATCTAGCTATGAATAGATAAGGCTGACAGCCTGGGATTCTTTATTTATTGTACCTACTTGGTTTCAAGTAGAAGAGAATGTTTGTGAAAACCACAGATGAAACTTAACCAAGTATTTTTCTAAAATACCCGCCAAAGATAATAATATGTATGTATTTCAATATTTCGAAGTTATTGATTTTTGTTATACTTAGTCTAAGAGCTATTGTACGAAAAAAATTCAGATATAACTAACTTATTTTTGAGGAATGAAACCTAAAAATAGACACAAAAACCGTTTACACAGCCTTTTACGAATAAAGTTATGTCACATTCGCTCAAACATAAAATTTTAACAAATTCAATAAATACAGCAATAACTACAGCAATAAATACTATGTAAGTATGCCACATATCAAATGGTCAGCAAAATGTTATTAATATTAAACCAAATACAAGTCACATATCTAATGATTAATCTAACTTGTTAATAAACTCACAAAAACACCTACGCAATATATCAGATGCTGTTAACAATTTTTACCGTGGCAAAACTCAAAAGGAGATCCTGTTTAAACTGCGCTTGTAAAAGAAAAGGGCGTTGCACTCTTTATTTAATTGCCGGATGCAATCACACCGCAAAAATATCGAATGAATAAATTTGCAAGTAATTATCGTAATTTGAGATACACTTACTAATTGAAAGGGCAAGTAAAAGGTACTGAATGTGGCTCGATACAGTTAATCCGCTTCCTTGAACGGACTGGAAGTAGTATGTCGTGTTGATGTCGATGCCTATGATGTGGTAGTATTTTTTAATATTTAAAGAGGCTGAGGTTTCTTTCGGCATTTCCTTTTTTAGCATGTCTTTAGCGTCGAGATTGAGTAGAACCAATTTACAATAAAACTGTTTCAAAATGTTGCTTCAATAATATTTATTCGCAAAACTGGCGTTATAACACTAAAAATAGCAAAAAAAGGAACGATAGATAGAGATAAAAGCTGGTCCACTCTTGCAAAACAAATCGGTAGATGGCACATTGTTACTTAACATTAAATAATAATTATTGCTTTAAAATGAGTTTGAATAATCATAAAAAATATCATTAATTGTCTCCTAAATCTGAAATATTTGGGATAGGAATAGGACTGACCAGCATTATTAAAATAACATCCATATATTTAAAGAGCCATCTATTTTATTCTCAAATTGCATCACATAAAACTTGTGGGTATATGGAATGAAACTTTCCTTAGCCATCAGCGAATTATGAGATGCTTACGTAATTCCTTGCCAAGATCTGGTTTCCGAAATGAATATTAACAGTGTGATAATGATTATGAATAATTTAGATTTTATCTAGTATGGATAGGTATCGGTTATAAAATGAGATATTGATAAGTTACAGGTGATGACAGAGATTAATTAGGTGGAGGTAGCAGACAAAAACTAGATGCTAAGAAATGCATGGAGGGATTATCTACTTGGTTACCTACAATGGATAGGAGCAGCAAACCAAGACAGAGGAGAGTAGTGTAGTTAAAGGTAGCCACAGATGGTTTTCCTAAAACTCTGGTGTCATTCTAATTTTTAAGCCAAATTGAGTTCAACGAAATTTCCACAAACTGGCGTCACTCCAGCTCGTCAGTTTTCAGGATGCATATTACTTATTTGTGTCAAAAAGTATTCTGATAAATTTTAAGACACATATTTAGGAATATCTGACCGTCTGTGGCCACCTTTATATTGAATACTAAATTACAAAACGAGGTGTACTACATTTAGAAACATCGAGGTTTAATATCTATGATTTCCATACAGCATGGTGGTATAAAGAAAGCACTGGCCTTGAGGCAGCTTTCGCGCGCGCGACCGGTCCGAGAAGGAACTGTGCGCCCGCGCAGAGCGGGCGGTGCGCGCATTCCAGTTAGCGCAGGGGTTAGGGAACACTTTTGGCCGAAGATAATAAAGTTTACGAACTACGAATTTATTTAATTTTTTAACTCATCTTTCTTAAGCCATAAACTACGCCTTAAAGGTCAGGTCTGTTATTCATATCGTCTATTTTTTACACAGTGCTCATGTTTTCCGATCAGAGTACCAGATTCACTGCTTACAACAATATATTAAATACGATTATGTTACCTTTTAAATAACAATGAGCCAAGCTGATATGTTTATCGTCTATTATTATTATTTATCGTCTCAACAACTTGTCCATAAATAAAAACCGGCCAAGTGCGAGTCGGGCTCGCGCACAAAGGGTTCCGTAGCAGCAAAGTCCAAAATTACAGTTAAATCAACCTATCTCAAAAACTATAAGAGATACTTTGATCAAACCAAAAATCGTTGAAAGAGTTAATTAGCATGCATCACCTCTATTTTTTTTAGAATTTTATACCCCGTAGTTATAAAAATAGAGGGGGGGGGACATACTTTTTACGACTTTGAGAGCTGATATCTCAAAAACCGTTCACTTTAAGAAAAATGTTTTTTAGAAAACTTTATATCATTTTAAAAGACCTTTCCATTGATACCCCACACGGGTATGTACATCGAAAAAAAAAATTTCATCCCTCAGTTACATGTATGGGGGGCCCCACCCCCAATTCTTTTTTTTACTATTTAGTGTCATATTTTTGTAGCGGTTCATACAACACATATTCCCATCAAATTTCATCACTGTAGTACTTATAGTTTCCGAGTAAATCGGCTGTGACAGACGGACAGACGGACAGACGGACAGACGGACATGACGAAACTATAAGGGTTCCGTTTTTGCCATTTTGGCTACGGAACCCTAAAAATGTAAACGTAACTTAAGGTGACGGGTAGGGCACACTAGCGATGCTAACTGATTTAAATTGTTAGCAACTAGACTAGATACTATTTCTTACCATTTCGAAGCTGCAGCCTCTCGAAAAGCACTTATAATATTTATTGAATATTATTCATAACTTTTTGGTCTACGTTTGCACTCGAAATTTGGTTTGCCACCAAAAGCGACCACTTTTTTTTTTTTTTTTTTTTATTTATTATCAAATAACATTACAAATTATACATGTACAATAATAAGACAGCACATTAAACCACAGAGGTTTGTCTTGTGCTATCGTGAGCTATGCTATAAACAAACTTATATTCAATACTCGAATCATTTATTGAAAACCATATTTTGGGAATTAAAAGTGCAATTCGAGCGACACTAATAAATAAGTGTACAATATTTTATACACTTATACAATACTTTTATACAATATTTTATACTTATGGCGATGATACATATTTAAAATGTAAAAACTGACCAAAAAGTAGTGCACAATTATTAAGTAAATAGTATAAGTTCTTGCCTAGGGAGTCGAGCTTTGTTAAAAATAGTTTTAGTAGCTATCAATTTAAATCAATTGGCGTCGCTAGTGTACCCTATCCGTCGCCTTAAGGTGGTCCGTTTCCTATACAAACTTGTTTTACAGGAATACTTACAGGCAGAAGCTTGAATATGGTTAAAATGTCTTTTAAAAAATTATATATGTGTGTCTATTTACGCGAATGGTATAATCTTTCAAGTTTAAAACATAAACAAAGTATAATTTCGATTTTAAAAAACGTAGCAATTTGCGAAATCGCTTGAATGTGTGTGTGCTTGAAACGAATGCAATCTCTCGTAAAAACGGCGACATCTATAAGAATCTAGTTAAATTTCCTAGATGGTAGGCTATGTTTGCTTAGCTAAACGAACTGGCTATCGAACAGATGGCGCTGAACTGCAATAAAAATATGCTTGATATTTTAGCGATTTTTAATTTATATTCATAATATATTAAAATTTGTATTTTTTTATTGCTATAATAAAACACAAAATGCAAAAAAGGTCACACACTTTGACTTTACATTGATAAAAAATAATAGAGGCTTTTAAGTGCGACCGTCTGTCTACCCGCTGCGCCATCGAGGCATGGTTAGCGACGTTGCCGCTCTTACGCGTCGTTGCCATATTTCTATAGCACCAATTTCTTCAACTTGAAAATTATTTCGGGATTTTAGATTGCTCCTTCACTGGGTTGCCAGAAGGTACTTTTCCTGAAATTCTTAGTAAAATGTAGTCTTTCTTTTTTTTAATTTCCTTTTTTTTCATTGGTTCCATAGGAGAAATATTGTGAAGTGAGTGTACATGAAACGAACATGCAATTTATATACGCATCCAGGTACGAAATACAATTGATATGTCAAAATGAGCAAAAATGTACTGGGATAACACATTGCCATCTCTGTCAGTTTTAGTCTGCATAGTAAAAAAACAGAGTTTAGCTTGGTATTGGCTGTCTAAAATCGCCGTGAGACTGGGGCCAGAAAACTAGTCTGTATATTTATGGACAGGAATTTGGGGACAAATACAAAATCGTACCTGGCAACTATGACTCAATATAGCATCGCGGCATCGTCCGAAGTGCGATCCTGTTTACGCTTTACAAAATGTACCTACCGCTTATTTCCAAAACTTTTCAACTAAAAAATTCAACTGTAAAGTAATCAAATTTTAAGAAATACCTACTATATTGTTTCAAATGATTGGTCATAATAGTGCATACATAATTATTTCCAATAACTTAATTATAATATATTTCTAAGGAATGATAAACCATTTGCTGTAACGGAACGTAATCAAATTTTTTGTGATAACTAGTGCTGTGTATGCATCAATCCATTCAACGCTAAAATAAATAAATATCGATGATATTCATAGCCTTGGTTTGGTAGGTGCATTGTTGAAGAAATTGAAATACAAACATGAACATCTGCAGTTCGCGCGAAACGTAACAGCCACGCGCTATCCGTACTTATCTGATAATATATAATATATAGTACAACGGGTAGGCCAATACAGCAGAGTTGGATGGAACTCTACTACTGCTACTCTCGGCTCCGTTCGGGTTCCGGGACAAAAGTATACGTACAAGTACAACCAATTATTTTTTTAGTTTTAGTGAAATTACTGTATTTAAAGTCGAATGTTGCTACGAATTTTCTATGAGCGAACGGTTTTTTTGAGTGATATTGAATCAAGTTCGTCAGGGTACAAAGTTAGGAACTCATCTGTGCAATTTGTTGTTTACGTCGCGTAGTGTTAATCAAGCGGCAGTGTTTTAAATGTTCTAATGTTAAGTGATGAGTTTAGAGGATAAAGTCCAATGTGGATTGATAAATAGTGACTCCATTGGTAATGTATTGGCCTTAAAGTTATGGGAACTCGTGATAAACACTTGGAATTAAGAGTCAAATGTAACTCTTGTGGTCATTGATTGAATTAAGTATAAAAAGTTAAGCTTGGTAAGTACATACCTACCAATTTAACTTACTTTTCTTGCTACTTTTAACTTCTACTACCTATGATAATATTATTTTTAAAAAGTGATAGTCTGTAATTTAAAATTTAATAGTATTTTTCCAATAAAATGTATGCTATGCTATGATGATAAATTTTCATTTGAATAATGCTTTTATCGATAAATTGCCAGCTTCTCTGATAGCAAAATAAACAACTCTACTCGTACTTTTTCAAACAACTTTTTTTCATTCTGTCTGAATTTCTGACTGACTTGTTCTGATCGTTGTTTAGGTATTATATGCAATTTGATTGACTTTCCTATATTTTGTTGATTTTTTTGATAGTTTTGTTTGAGATGAAGTGAGGAGCTGGGTGTTCACAATGGACTTTGGAAGGACAAACAAATCGAGCTTTTTAATGTGTTACTCTTTTACTATGTACAGAACAATAAACTTTGCTTTTCAATTACAGAAAGACCTATTCTCTAACCAAACCTCAAATTGAACTGAATGATGAAACAAAAACCGGCCAAGTGCGAGTCGGGCTCGCGCACAAAGGGTTCCGTAGCAGCAAATATACATTATAAAGATTTTATATCATCGCGGATTTTTAAAGGTGTACAATACTGTAGTATATTTTTTGATCTATCTTATAAGGTTCAGCCATCGTTTTCAGTGTAAGCACAATAACTTAACCAAAATTACAGTTAAATCAACCTATCTCAAAAACTATAAGAGATACTTTGATCAAACCAAAAATCGTTGAAAGAGTTAATTAGCATGCATCACCTCTATTTTTTTTAGAATTTTATACCCCGTAGTTATAAAAATAGAGGGGGGGGGACATACTTTTTACGACTTTGAGAGCTGATATCTCAAAAACCGTTCACTTTAAGAAAAATGTTTTTTAGAAAACTTTATATCATTTTAAAAGACCTTTCCATTGATACCCCACACGGGTATGTACATCGAAAAAAAAAATTTCATCCCTCAGTTACATGTATGGGGGGCCCCACCCCCAATTCTTTTTTTTTACTATTTAGTGTCATATTTTTGTAGCGGTTCATACAACACATATTCCCATCAAATTTCATCACTGTAGTACTTATAGTTTCCGAGTAAATCGGCTGTGACAGACGGACAGACGGACAGACGGACAGACGGACATGACGAAACTATAAGGGTTCCGTTTTTGCCATTTTGGCTACGGAACCCTAAAAAATGGATTACACAGTGTTTACTCTTTTGAATGTACCATGTGTGGAATGCTCTGGAAGCGAGCTAGTGAAAAGGATGGTCACATAAATAAAGCCCTAGTTTGGGGTGCTGTGACAAGTGGCAGCTACTATGCACAAGTAGCCCAGATGACTGCGCTTATGGATATACCAACTTTATCACCGAATAAGTTTCACTCAATTGAAAAAGAATTGGGATCTGTGTGGCAACAACACTTGACAGAGGAGATAATAAAAGCTGGAGCCGAAGAAAGAGCCATCGCCATTGTAAAGGGACACATGTCCCCTGATGGGGTGCTATATATCACTGTCTGAAAAGATCATATGGGCATAACTTTAACTCATCTTCTGGGATGGTAAGTTTAACTTTGTTATAATCACTTGTTTGTTATACATTTTTCATTGTTATTTAATTTTTGCAAGTAAAACTTTAATCCCACTGAAAATGTGTCTCAGACATAAGGACGGTACAAAGTCCAATAAGGGTAACTCCGTGTGTACCCGTATTATTACTTTAAAAAAATTTCTTACCAATTCGGGAGTTCAAAGTAATAATAGAATGTGTAATAAAACACACACCCCTTTATTACAAAACATGGTCTAAAGTTAGGCTTGGTTTAAAATGGATGCTGTCACTTTCATTTGAAAGCTATATAAAAGTGACAGCGTCATTTTTAAACCTTGTAGACCATTTTTGTAATAAAGGGGACAGATGTTTGGTAACAATATTTAATAACAAATTGAAATAATATAAATTTATTGTTACAAACATTCTTACATTATTTATTTCTTTTTACAGATACTTCAGTCCACTTGGGATAGAATGCATAGCATTCAAGCATGGTGATTTTCAAGAAACACTCAAAGTTACTTTAGAAGCATTTTATTGTATATAAATTGATGTAAATATTTTTTATTAATTATTAAAAATTGACTTGATACTACCTCCTACCTACCTACACCAACTAATTTGTACACCTCGTCATACAGTTAACTAGTTTTGGAATATTTACTTTTGTTTGTAACATATGACGGGAACTTCACGAATGATCATGCTCCCCAAATGTCCCTGAGGTTGTGGTGCTATGTGGCTGGTCATAACATTCACTCTGCTATAGTTGAGTGAAGTGATGGCTGAAACATATGTCATACTTGAACAGGTGCCACCTTTGGGGACTGGTCTGCTTTGGTTTAAATCATATTTAGCTTATTATTTTGTGTTGCATTATTAGCTGTTTGACTTGGTATAAGGTATACTTTGTATATAATGTGTAATAAAACATTGTATAAAAATATGGCGTTTAAAGAGTAACTGGTGAGTTTCTTGCTGGACCTTCTCGTCCAGAAACAACTTTCCGATCCGGTGGTAGAATCGCATTATTTGTATTTATATTTTAATATATTTTATGTATCGGCATATTTATGTAATCACATGTAAATTATACATACTAATGAAATGGTTTTAAAGGATTCAAATATAGATTTTATTATATTGATTGTTTTTTAATTAACATTCCTAAGGACTTATACCACTCCACTTCTTCTGCACGAACCTACCTACATGAAGTTATTAGAAGTCGCCCACCTACGCACACCTAGCCTACTCTATTAGGTCTACAGACGCTATGTGGCAAAAAATCGTCCCGAAACGAAGTGAGGGCGGACCGTTAGTTGCATAATAAACCGCACTTCAATTTCGAAGTCCAGTGTGTGTTAAGTTATCTACTAGATTACCATCGCTACCTATCCGTAGTCCATTCGATAGATCTGAAGAAGAAATTCACATATTCCGTAATTCCTATCCACATCATATTTTTAGTGTTAAGCGCGCCATCTATTGCCAGCGAGGAATAACAGCTATCCGATAAAAAACATGCTTCAGCTTTGTATGTGTGTGTGGGGACGATACGTACGTACACAAGTTGATATTAATTTAGCAACGATGCAGGAATATAACGATTATGGTTTAGTTGTTAATTGTTGAAATACATCAAAAAATCGCAGTTATTACGTAGATGTCGCGAATCACTCTACACTTAAAATTACTGTCCTGTAGAAGTCGTAATTATTTATTTTCTCGATTCACTGACAACAGAGCCATCTCTTAGCAATCGTTTAGCAGGATTGCGTGAGCTTCCACCTTAAGAGGGCAAAAAGTAAGCTCACGTGTTGTTCAACAAATTCCGTATAATGTTTAAATATTTCCGTTCACGTAACTCCTTTTAACATACCCTTCTTTCCTTGTCACGCATTGCGTTTATTGTCTAACTACCCGCCACCTTTAATGTTACATAACCAATTTGCCAATTACTAAAATAGCTTCATTATGTTGTGTTTACTTTGTGAAGTTTTAAATTTATGGACAATTATTGCGAGTTTGATGTCTGTCTCTGGGAGTACATCTTTGTTTTATTATCTCGTGGGATAGTGCAGTTAATAATAAGAAGTTTTAATTAAGTTACGTTTGCTATTGTAATCAGTTCTACAATGTTATGGTAATAAATTAAACCAATAATTTATCGTATGAAACGCACGAGTCATTGGTACAAACAATCTACGTCACACAAATCGGTACACGTTGATTAAAACGTGTTATTTCGCCGCCACTGCCAACTGCCCGGCTAGCTCAGTCGGTAGAGCATGAGACTCTTAATCTCAGGGTCGTGGGTTCGAGCCCCACGTTGGGCGATTTCTTTTTTATCTTTTTTACTACATAGAAAAAAAAACTTAATGTGTTAATAGTTCAAAAGATTTACATTTATGTTCAAATTATGTTTTAAAGCATTTTTTCGATAATTAAGTCATTATTTTACGCTATTTACATTTCATGGTTAATTTTGAACGCATTTTAGCTGGTAGGTGGAATTATAATATGTACGTAAAATAATATTTTTTTGTAAGTCAGAAATAGATCCTACCCGATTATTATGTAACTAATTTTCATTTTAGTTTTTAGTACAGATTAAGCCATTTATTTAGGTTAGGTTTTTTTATATGGAATAAAAAACATTTATTTTTAAAAATAACTAGTTCATACTGGTTAAAACTAGTAAATAACAATTAAAACTGGTAACGTGCATTAAAGAAATGGAAAGGCGGTTAACCGTTTACCGAACAATTTCAAATAGTCAGTTAACCACTTTGCCCCCGTTTTACCTGTAAAGTTGTAAATAAACACGGACCTTCGCATGTCCGAACTCGGCCTTTTAAATGCGGATAGGAATGAACGATGTGAGCCACACACGGGTTTCATGACAATTATTAATAAAAAATAGATACAACTAATTACTAAATACTTTATTGCGGATAGGTGTGTAAGTAAAACGGTGGGTTTGGTAGGTCTGTCAAAAAATAAATAAAGATTCAAGAAACTAGCCAACATTATTTTTATCTCATTCAGTTTCGGGAATTAAATAGTTAGCGTCTATACTCGCACCCCACGAGTGCGAGTATAGACGCAAATAGTGTGTGAGCGAGAAGTGAATAGATGCGCCGCCATTTTTGATCCCATTCTTTATCCGCACAGGTTGTAATTATTTGTACCAATAGATGACGCTACGGGTCGAGTTACATGACACAAGTGTTTCGGTTTTCAATCTATCGACATTTCTTACGTTTTAGCGGACAAACGACGGCATATTTTATGGTTGTATTTCTTTAAAAATAGGATAACCTTCGGTATAAAAGTACCTATAAAAGTTAAGTAACTTTTATTAAAGGATATTTTATAAAAAGTATCATCGAATAAAATACGGATGCCAAATCAGTATAAACACGATTATGATGAATGACTCACGTATTGCGATCAAGGAAAGTGTACACTTGTGCACTATGTACTTATACGACTGTCAATTTAATGATTCCGATCTACTAATGACAGATTGACTTCGACACGCGTCATTAATCAAATAATCATTAGAATTAACTCTTGAGAAGTCAATGTCATGTGAAATTTTGCAGCTGGAGAGAAATCAGAATGTCGTACATGAAAAAAAAAACAGAAAAAAAGGCACGGACCCAGTGTATGTGGTTGTATATAAAAAATTGAAAATCTTAAAATGAAAGGTAATTAGATAAGAGACGGTATAAATTCAATTAAAAATTAACCATTGTTTATTTTATTAATTTTTTAATCTATTTGTTTACACAGAAAGCGTTATTAAATGTGGCCTTCGAAAATTATGACCATGCTTTGGATATTAGGCCTAAGTATTGTGTAATCTTTCCTCGTGCTTAGAACTATTACAAATTACATTAGTACCAGAGTACAGAGAATTTAGTACCTATACTTACATTACTATTACCTACTTACTGGGTTTACACAGCGACCCGAACAGAGTCATGGTGTAAAATAAGATGTAGGTTATTTCTAATAACTCGAAAATGAAAATAGTGCCCTGACGTTTTTTTATAGTGTCTTGTCACACAAATTATAGACTAGCGAGCAATGAAATCTACTCGAGACCTAATTTTCATACAAAGAAGCTCAAATCTGAGGTTTATTACAAGTAAAAAGTACTTATTGGTGCTTCAGTAATTTTTAATCCCATAAAAAACAAAACTTGTAGTATATTTTGTTTAATTTGTGTAGGTTATATTGTATTATATAGTAAGGTAACATTCGTATATATTAGTGTATGATAACGTGTTTATTTATTTATTTATTATCTAGATATATGTATTTATACTATAAATTTACTTAATCAATGTTCAAAATCAAAAGGATTGCACCACCCTCCCCTCTTCTATCTAATGTCCTTTACCTGAAGGTTGTCTGGTAGAGATCGCTCCCAGCGATAAGACCGCCTAAATTGTACATTGTATCTCATATAGAGATACAATGTACAATTTAGCCGGTTTAGCTTTTAAGTTTTGTATGTTGTGCAATAAAGAGTATCTATCTATCTATTTACTTGTCAAAAAATCCATGTCTC
Source organism: Marasmia exigua (assembly GCA_019059595.1). Lineage (NCBI taxonomy): Eukaryota > Metazoa > Arthropoda > Insecta > Lepidoptera > Crambidae > Marasmia > Marasmia exigua. The sequence continues at coordinate 13,939,200 of CM032464.1, forward strand.
GCACTCAGTTGTTCTACCGTGAAAAGTTGTGAGATCTATGTTACCAAGTCGGTTATTAACTCGGCAGCAAACTTTGGCGAGACTTGGATTTTTTGACAAGTTTCTTTTTTTATGGTATACCTATCATTTCTTTTTGTAGTCCACCTACTTCTTTCTTTCCGGTACCTTCACCTTCAACTGCAAACGTAACTTTGTAATCCTATACATTTATAAGAGATTACAAAGTTATTCACGCAGTTGGTGTATTTAGAAAACTGGACCAAAATTACAAAAAAAATAAGTTTTCCCATGATTAAGACACTAAATTCTATTTGTATTCTAAATTTGAAGCTTCTATGTCTGCTAGAAGTGTCTTGGACTTTTTGATGATCGGTGAGTCAGTCAGTGACAAAATTCAGAGACTTTAACAAATTGTCATTCTTTAACTACTGGTTCAAATTGACTGAAATTTTAAATATACCGTGTTTATACAATGCCTGATTAGTTACTGAAAATTTAGGCTTCTTGTTTTATCCACAACGAAATTGTTGTTGTGCTGATGGGGCTGCCTAGGCACTGTAGCGCGTCGGGGATGTTCGCCGAGTCGCGGGTGAATTGTTTCTACACAACCATGCGGAAGCGGTGCACATCCCTGGGCGCAGGGTTCGGGGCAGCTGCAATACCATCCTAAACATGTTTGCGAATAGGTTTGTTGATTGTCAGTACTTGAACCATTGTTCTATGGTTCATGTACTGACATACAAGCACTTAAGTTTAAAATAATAATTTAATTTTAATAATGTATTTTAATTTTGAACTTTGATTTTATTTGATTATTTTATATATTATGTTATTATTCGATTTTATTTATGTAATGTAATGTTATTAATACTAACATAGAATTAACTAAACATTGTTACTAACCATCGTGGATCTATGTTATCTGAAATAAATGAATTGAATTGAAATTATAGGGGGGTTGATAATAGCCTGAATTGTTTCAAGAGAACGATGTACAGCCGTGCCGTTTTTTTTGGTCGACTTGGCGGATGTAAATCAAATTGATGTCTGAAGTGTAATTTACCCATAGTCCTTGGATGCCGCATTGATATTACCGTGTCCCGAAAATTCAAAACAACAACTTAGATACATTGCTAGCTCACAAGCCACCATTTTTTTTATACAAAACATGCAACACAAAACACAAATAATAAACATAATGAGAGCATTACAATTTACAATATGATGTTGACATTTTAATACGCTCAGAGCAATAAGCAACAATGATGAAATACCAGTAAAAAGAGCAAAACCTTCGTTGTAAATCCTTTTCAACGACATAAATGGAATTACACAATAACTCAAAAGAACGTTGGATTGAAAGAGAATACAGACACGCTCTGTAGAAAAGTAGTGATGTAATAAATGTAGCAATAATTTCCACAGATGCACCTTGGGTGTTTCTATTCTTATTTACTATAAGGAGAGACGACATAGCAAAGATTGGCGGGCACATCTGGACTTCAACTGCCCAAAATAGAACAGAATGGAGAAGATTGAAGGAGGCCTACACTAAATTGGTTGAAAACGGCTTAAGATCATGAGATGATGATGATAAGGTATTTAAAACCAACATGGGGATTAGGAGATTTTTCTTTAATGTGATAAGTTGCAGACGAGCACACGGTTCACCTGACGGTAAGCGATTGCCAACGCCCATGGACACCCGTGACACCGCAACACACAAGTCACCCGTCAACTTGAACCACCCCCGGATTGGGCCTCCGGTACCCTCACTGACCTCTCGCCGGTTTTCTGTGAGGCCGTGGTCACTCCGGTCGAACCGGCCCATTCATGCCGAAGCGTGGCTCTCCCACGGTCGTATTGGCAGTAATGGTAAAATATGATATTATGTAAGAGTTTATCACTATATCCTTCCTCACTTCGTTTGGGGAAATGTGGTCCAACCTGTACAGACAGTCACATATCAAGTTACTACAATCTGTAAATCCTCAATTGATATTGAACCAAACGTGTTTGACATTAAGGTGAGAATCGACTGAAGAAATTTGACAGATTCGTATACATTGATGTGTGGCTTACCGTACCAATACATAATGGCATTGGGTGTCGGTTGCAAGCAACCACGACAAGGCATATAGGTAAACCGTAAAGTCGAACACTTGGGCGATATAACTGACAACCACCATCTATTAGGACGATTTAGAACTAATTAAGTCCTAATAAGAAGTGAGGGTGGGTTACTACACTAGATAATTAGGTAGTCTTAATACCTATTACTCGTATATGTGTACTTAAACTTAGATACCGCTAGAACGTCGTCGTCGAGACTAATCTGCCAGAACTCCAGACTGAGACAATGAATGGCAAGAAATAGTGTAGGATTGACCAAAGTGGCGCTCTCTTGTTTCGGAGATAGACTCGGTTCGGGTCGCTGAGCCAGCGGAGTAAGTTAGTACTCAAATATTAGTGAGATCACATGCCTCATCACTAGAAGAGAACTTGCATTCCTTAGCGATTGAATAACAGGGTAAACCACGGATTATGATCGTACTATTGCGTAAAAAGCTAATGCCGTCTTACAAGAACTGTATTAAAGTCTACTCCCCGCTGTGTAAAGTAAGATTAATGTCTATGACATTAAATATGATGGGATTTTGAATAAGAGAAGTAACTCAACCGGTATTGTTATGCATTTGGTCTGTATCACAAATTAACTACAATACAAGGCTTATTGTTAGAATGGTTTATTTTAAATGGCATCGTCTTAATCCAAGTTATGTAAGCGAGATGTACTCAAAAATACTTGAGTACAGACAGCCACATATCAGGTTACTAAATGATGTCAAGTGAAACATATAATCTTAAACGTTTGGAGGATCTAAATTGTCAATTTGATGATTCTAAGTGTATACCTAGCAGAAGGTAGGAATACATTGATAATTATCTTCCTCACCAAATCATTAGGAGACTAGATTACTGATAAATAGGTAGGTATGACCCACAACGAGCTACACGCACGAGTCATCTGCGAAATTTGTAATGATAACAAGCTAGTGTAACGGTAAATCCTAACGAAAGATCTACACTTCTTGAAGTTGATATCAATTCTTATGCTGAAGAACATAAGGTCGAAATAAGGTTCTGTGAGGAAGGTGATAAGTAATCCACTATACAAGACACATGCATTCCAGCTGGCTACCCTGAGCGACGTAGCGTGACTACAGCTAGTAAGGCAAACCCTGGGGGAAGGGCCTAAAGTACCGCTTTGCCGATAAAGCGTCTACAAATTGCTTCATTTAAATCTGAGGTTATTTAACGTATGGACGTCATTCACGAAAATAATTATGAAAATGTAAGTACTATACATAATCGAATCGATGTATAAAAAAAAAATATTTTGCCACACACCTACTGTTTTTAAAAAAATATATTAATGACTCCGATCCGATGATCTCATATGAAACATTAGTTTGTACCTATATTTTTTATTTGTTCATGGATTGTAAATACATAATACATATTTTATAGGTGATAGGTATTTTTATAACTTTATGCGAAGCATTCATGACTATAATAGTAGTTAAACATAATTTAAGTTTTGATTGGTGATAAAATAAATTCAAGAGCCTTAACTAAGAAATCTTAACGGGGAGCTAGGTCCTGTTATATCTTTCTTAATTATGAGAGTCGTAATTATTACACACGCTGCAGAACTAAACTCACGAAGACATTATTGGCGGATTTAATGGACTGCCTACACTCGTTTCTCATGCAGGTCTTTAACATTAATCAGAAAACGACTGTTCTTTGCGTTCATTTCAAACACATATTCTTGCCCTTACGTCCAAACATGGCGTGACTTTGGTTAGTAGGGTCTAATGTACCGGTGGGACGATAACCCGGGTACAAATTGCTTTATTTAAATTTCTTGCGATAGACCACGTTGTTCCGTTGCACGCGGTTTGGAATTTTAATTAAAATCCCGGCTGCACCGGGCGCAAAAAATAAAAGGTCACGTTGGCACGCGTCTTCAACGACCGGGTAGGGCTGGCCAATCGGGTCTACAGGAATCCAAGATACCTAGTCGTTACACATGTTATACATGCTCCCAATGGTAACCAAAAAAATTGCTGAACGTTCAGATAAAACAAAGCATTCAACATACATCAAAATATTCTGTAGGTAAAGAAAACTTTCAAATGTTAATTACCCAGATAAAGTAAAATAATATTGACACAAATAAGTGTTTATCTGCATCAGAATGACATTCAGAATATTGTTGCAAAATCAGAAAACATTTGTAATTTTTTAAATATTCAACTCAAGACACTTCCCCGAGAAACCCCAGCATTTATTTATTAGAAGTGCTTTGAATGTGAAATCATTTATTGATTGATCCGAAAACAGTTTATGTTAAGGTAGATTCTATGATAATGTTACTAATATTTTAAAGTTTGTTTATTAATAATTAGATGACCATTATGTAAGTCTCTGTCCAATGCCTAGAAGAAGTCTAGGAATTCAAAGTTTATAACTTCTTCTATAGCCAAGCCAACCCTATCTATTGCCATTAGAGGGGTAACGTTTTTGCGCTCAGAAAACGTTGCCGCGAACGAGTTAGTATTATGTTATGATGACTAATCGAGAAAGGGAATCGATTGTTGCTAAGTGACGCGGTGTAACCGAATGCAACGGTCGTGTGGTTCTAAATGTCACGCACTAAATGTTTCGACTTTTTAAGGAAAATATGGTTATGAAAAATACTTTGGGGCGATGATCCTGAATGATATTTAAAGATAAGGCAAAGAAACTCAGAGACAATATAATACAAAAACCAGACTTGCCGAATCCTCGATCAGGCGCTTGCGCCAAATTTACCAATACATATCCATAGAAGTGGGAATTTTATCCACCTGGTCTAGATTAGCATTTTATGTGAAATTGAGTAAGATATGACTTTCTCTATAACGAAGATAAAAAAATGAAGAAAGTTTTCATTTCAAAAGCAAGTTTTACGCTAGACTAATCACACTAAAGCTAGTGAAAAGCTTCACTAGCTTCACGCTAGACGATACAAAGATTTAAGCAAGACTATTGAAATAAACTCTTCCGCTAAACTTTGGTCTTTATCCCCCAATCTCATCAGATTATACAATTAGCCATTTCCATAACTCTTGGGCCATAGCGATAAAGTTTGCGCAAATCAGTTCACGGTACAGAGCACGCGAGGTTGCGCTAACGCAGCCGCCTACATCCAGGCGCGATACGCACAGATAGAATCGGGAAATTGCATATGAAATGCATCATGGCACGCAGAGGCTTGCTAGCTGTACTGAGAATCTTACGCATGAAGGACGGTTTGGCAATCGCTGAATGGCTGTTTTGTAGTCCACTTCATGGTTTCTACTCCTAAACGTATGCATGTAATAACTCTTACAACACAAAGTCTTTTTAGTATGCATATATTGAAATCTACATATTATACCACACTATTTGTATCATACATTATAACATAACGAAGGTGCGTAAAATGTACCTGTCGAAATAAATTCTCGATACATGAATACCTTTTGCTGAAGGAAAATGTATCAAGGATATTCACATCAACGACACACATTCAGCCTTCGTAAAGAGCGGAACAGATCTTAATCGCAGCTGAAAAAGTTATAATGATAATAACCTATACTTTTTTTCTATCAGAAAATTACTTTAGGCATTACCGTCATATATAAAGTAAAAAATGCATCAAATAAAAAAAATATATAACGTACGTTCTTGTGGTCTATGTGCCTAAAGTTCTTTAGTTAACAATAAATTATAACAAAAAATAATGATGCTACTGTGTCAGCCTTTGTACTATTTGCACATAATTACCTTTAAATCGATACCAACTCATTGTTATCAAAGTAGTCAGCTATGGTAAAAGCGTATTTTCAAACACCTAGTGACATTGACACAGACTGGTAGCATTCTGAGTCATTCATTAATTAGTTGCATTCAATGTATAAATTCAATATTCGCTATTTCGCACAAGTCGTTAAGGCTAACCGCTATGTTATTAGCACCCAAGACTTTAAAGGGTTATTGGAAATTGTCAATTGAGTCATTACTGGAATAAAATCGATACTGCTTATCGATTATTTTATAATGCTAATTAATTAATATTATTGCAAATGTGAACAATCATATTATTGTATAGTTTTGTTCTTCTATATATCTTCCTTAATACCACAGAAATAAATGTATACTTAACTTTAAGGCCTAAAATGTTTTGAATATCATTTGAGGCCTGGAATTCGTCCATTTCCCATTTGTCCTATGAATCTCATATTGCTGTTAGAAAATAGTTACATCCAACAAAAAAGAGCACAAATTCTATTGCATAAAATGCTCCATCAAAATTAGACGTTACGAATACAGAGACGTCACGATAGATTAGAAATAAGATCGTCATACATAATTATAAGATGTTCTCATCTCAAGCTGCCTTATTATGACGCAAGACTCATCTCCAGCCTAATCTCTTTTGGCATTGGTAAAATTGCACCATTTAGCTTGCTCAATGCTCCTAATTATGCTCCACATTACACTGGAATAATAATGATGATTAATAAAGAACCGTATTTGTTACAAATGCTTTGCGTTGAGTTTTCTCGGGCTTTTTAAGTACATATTAAAATAATATTTTGTGTACTGTTTTGGTACCTATTATCATCATCATCAAAGCTAGCCATTTCTGGTTTCATACAAAGCCATCGCTCTGGAGCTTGGGGTACGCTTATACCCTAATATAGGGTTTGGGATGTCTGGTATTTACATATTATATGAAACGCTTGTCCTCTGTATTATCAACGTGACTCTATCCTATGCCTTGTATCATTCCTAAGTTCAATTAGGAAAGCAATGACTTGTACACTTTTATTTTTTTATTTAACCTTAGTATCTTTTCGACAACAGTACAACAGAAGCATAGAATCTAAAAGCGCTCTCCAGGGTCCGTTTATTTTTCCTAAAAGAAAGTCGGACCCATTATAAAATTGCATGATAGATGCAAATCGTCAGCTAATAGTTGTCGATACATATAAATCACACAGACATCCTGCTCTCGTCGGGCATTTCATTAATCACGGTTTCTCCCGGCGAAACTCATGGTTTAACTCAGGTACAGTTGGGTGCAAGAGAAACTAGTCGTGTTACAAATTTCCTTTCTGGTTTGTTGAAATTTCGATCGTCATTGTCATGTATGATTATTTACGAAAGCTCTCACGAGAGAAAAAAATACGTCTCGAGAGGAAAATAAATCACTTAAAATTCCCTCAATACGCCTTCAGGTGGGTTTTTTATGTTGTTCAGTTGGAAGGGAAGTCACTCGGTTGCTGAAAGGTCATGAATTTGAATCCCATCTGAATCAATACATCTATCGAGAAAAATGTTAAGTGCATTATTTGCATAACATTTCCATAGTCTAACTAAAAAATACGTCAAGATTCAGTCCTTATTATTTGTCAACTATTCTTTACCTTCTGATAAAGGAAAATTAAATCAAATCTTGTTACTTAAATTGTTTAAATCAAAGATACTTACTTAATGGACAACATTTCATATTTTTAACATGTCCATATTGTTTTTTTATATGAAAATAGACATCAAATGAACAGACCCATATTTTTTCTTTTTTCAAAATTTGTCCATTTTCATGCACAAAATAATTATTGAAATTCTTTATATTCTAAATAGACGTAAGCGCCAAATGACGTCATCGGACGGCTGAATACAGCGATATTCCTTTGCTTATCATTGTTTTAATAAAAAAAAAGGTACTACTGTCAAAGGTAAATAATACTAGTGTTAACATTGTGAACGTCATTCATTCATTCAACATTGACAATTTGTCTTTTTTTTTGACAGTTGCATGTCATGGGTTTGGCATTTCGTAAATTTAAAACTATAATGTGCTAAGCATAGAAATATTTTACATTCTGCCGTCCGATGACGTCATCTTAGGTTTTTTAGTTTTTAATTTTTTTCTCAGTAAATAAGCAATATAAAAAATGAATAAATATATATTCGAGCAGCGGAAAAGTAAATAAAGAATTGGTATTTTTTGGTTCAGAGCTTAGCAATTTTGAAATGTTGTCCATTGCTATGTAAATCTTCTTCTGTACGTATTTACACATTTATTGTGTTTATTGTTAAAATTGACGTTTTTATAACTTTAGACCATTAAACAACATGCACGAACTATTAGAAAAAAGAGTTCATTTTCAAAAGGTCGTCCTCTTGTTTCTGTTTTTCTTTACCGAGTTATACATTCAAAAGTGCAATAAAATTATTAATTGATTTTATTAAAGGTGCAGTTTTCGAGACACCACACAAGGTCGTTGTACAAAAAGTGGACAAAGCTAGATATCACAAGGATACAACTCCATATAAGACCATAAAACGTAATCACAGTGACTGCATAAAAAAAAAGATGAAGTAAGGAATCAAAAATGCGGATAAAGTACGCTTTTCGTGACTGGGTCCAATGTAGCATGTTTTATGGTCGACATTCATCGTACTTAATCACCTAGCCGTTTGGACTTCGTTAGTGAATTGTTTATTTACTTCCTTTATTCAATAGAAGAATACTTGTGTTGTAACTTTTAACTAGGAGAAACTCACACGTGATATTTTTTTATGTGATAGGTGGCAGAGTAACAGACGGATCACCTGATGGTAAACAATGGACAACATTTCATATTTTTAACATGTCCATATTGTTTTTTTATATGAAAATAGACATAAAATGAACAGACCCATAAATTTTCTTTTTTCAAAATTTGTCCATTTTCATGCATAAAATAATTATTGAAATTCTTTATAATCTCAATAGACGTAAGCGCCAAATGACGTCATCGGACGGCTGAATACAGCGATATTCCTTTGCTTATTATTGTTTTGATAAAAAAAGGTGTCAACATTGTCAACGTCATTCATACATTCAACGTTGACAAGTTGTCTTTTTTTTACAGTTACATGTCATGGGTTTGGCATTTCGTAAATTTAAAACTATAATAAGCTAAGCAAAGAAATATTTTACATTCTGCCGTCCGATGACGTCATCTTACGTTTTTTAGTTTTTAATTTTTTCTCAGTAAATAAGCAATATAAAAAATGAATAAATAAAAATTCGAGCAGCGGAAAAGTAAACAAAGAATTGGTATTTTTTGTTTCAGAGCTTAGCAATTTTGAAAGTGTTGTCCATTGCCGCCGCCCATAGGACACCCGCGACACCAGTGGAGTCTCAAGTATGCTGTCAACCTTTAAACCCCCCTTTCCCCGGACTGGGCCTTCGTTCGGTACCTTCACTCACACAGTGAAACACAGCACAGTGCTGCTTCGCGCCGGTTTAACTCTTAGGCCGTGGTATAACTCTACTTTCTTGTGAAATTATTTGGGTTTATCCATTTGGAGCGCATTTACCTACAAGCGTGGATTTTTGCTTTGGGTATTTATAATGTTGACTTTGTCTATAAAATAAATAGAAACAGGAGGACGTTAGCTGACGTTAACAAGAGTCATTTCACTTAGTACTTTTTTCCTTGTATGGCAAAAATAGTTCAGCGGTTTTAGGTTCGGCGTTGTTTCGGTAGATGTCACTATGCATATTTACATCGCGCTAGTAAAGAGTGTTTCCGAAACAATGACCTCAAGCCGCCTGCCCACGTTAGCAATTTAAAAAAAAGGAAAATAAACCAGAGATCTAGAAGGAATTGGAAATTTCGTTAATCAGCAAATAAAATTATTTTTGCTGATATTTTACTTAATCGTCTCCTTGACTGATTTTCGAATTTGATTGAGTATTGGTATTGGCCGATTGAGTATTGGTCGTTTCCCTCTAGAAGGCATCTAGAGGATCAGTCAGCTAGCTAATGCTAGCTGACTGATCCCTCGGAAAACACGTAAAGCCGCTGGTCCTGCAACCGATCCCTCTTCGGTCGTGTCAGGCGGGTATTCCATCGGAATATGAGGGGAAGGGAATAGTGAGGGCACTTGTGTATGCGCACACACTTGAGAACTATACTATATACTGCGTAAGTGGCTGATCGTTGAGATTGGCCGTCTTAATAGAAATCGGTTGGAGGATATTATTATTATACTAAGTTACTCTATGACATTAACAAGATGACGAAAGGGTAAAAAATATTAGAAAAATAATAATTAAATTGAAAATTTAAAAAACCCCCGACACAGCTAAAGCTCTTTCATTAGATACCTATATTGAGGCAGTTGGAACAACAAATAGGTTATTCGTCATTTTCTGACGGCGGCCATCATGGATTTGAAAGTTTTCACAATTAATATATTCTTCTACTAAAGCCCTTTTATATGATACCCATATTGTGGGAGTTGTGTTGAAACATAAAATCGAAATCTTTTTGACGGCAGTCATCTTGGATCGATTTTTATCCAACATAGCTAAGAACACTCCCTTATTCATCTTTCAAACAAAAAAAAAACAAAATCAAAATCGGTTCAATTTTTCGGGAGCTACGATGCCATAGACAGACACACATACAGACACGTCAAACTTATAACACCCCGTCGTTTTTGCGTCGGGGGTTAATAAATGATGATGATGGTTTCCTAGGCGATACAGCTTATAGACTTAACTTTACAGAACTTAACAGGCATAGAAAGATTATAGAAATCTCAACCCACTCAGTTCCGAATAATTGGAAAGCGTCCAAGACACTAGCATCTCAGGTGCATTGTTCCAGAATGACTTTGGTGTACCGTTAGCACGAATTTTCACTTGGCATCGAGGTTAATAAGTCGCCGTCGAATGTCTACGACCCCCATGGCGAGCGCACATTGGCCACTTGTGCTGCCTAGTCGCCACTACTTTTGGTACATAATAATAATAATAAATAATATCCTCCAACCGATTTCGGCTAAGACGGCCAATCTTAACGATCAGCCACTTACGCAGGATATATAACCTATAGTGCTCAAGTATGTGAACAAACACAAGTATTCCCTTGCCCTCATAATCCGATGGGACACCAGTGAGACACGACCGGAGAGAGATCGGGCGCAGGACCAACGGCATAACGTGCTTTCCGAGGCACGGGGGTGCAAGACCGCCGATATCCAGACTCCGGGCTGACACTGAGAATTTCTTATCAGGAAATCTCTGGTACAAATGTTGATAATAATCGAACCCGATACACCAAGCGCAGCCGTCGCTTTATGGTGACGGGTAGGGCACACTAGCGACGCCAATCGATTTCAATTTTTAGCTACTAAACCGGATCTATTTTAAACAATTTCGAAGTTACTATCTCTCGGTAAACACTTATACTATTTTTTTAATACTTATAGTTAACTGTTTGGTATGCTTTTGCACTCGAATTTTGGATTACAGCCAAAAGTAACATTGTAACCCCGAAATTGTGTGTGTCCGTCGGGTAGGGCACACTAGCGACGCCAATCGATTTCAATTTTTAGCTTCTAAACCGAATCTATTTTAAACAATTTCAGAGTTACAACCTCTCGGTAAACACTTTAACTATTTATTAAATAACCATGCACAAATGTTGGGTCCGTTTTTGTACGCGAAAAATTGATTCACGCCAAAAGCAGCCGCTTTTGGCGTGAATCAATTTTACGCGTTGGACCCACAATTATTGCATGGTTATTTAATAAATAGTATAAGTTTTTGCCGAGAAGATGTATCCCCGAAATTGTTATAAATACGAATAGCTAAAAATTAAAATCGATTGATCGATCGTCGCTAGTGTGCCCTACGCACAATCCACTACGCCAACGAGGCAGTTTTGGTACGTACCAGTAGCTCGACTCGTTTTTTTATACCGTGAAAAACCATCTTGAAATTTAAATTTAAAAACCTAGACCTCATCGTCACTTTCTATCAGGTGCAATGGTGATCAAGCGTTAGCCTATAGTGCAGGGGTCACCAATTAGTTATGCTCGGGGTCCGTTTTAAGAAATGAAATGACCATCGCGGTCCGCACATTTTATAGAAAAAAAAATTTACTAAAGAAATGTAGTTACGGAAATAACAGATAATTTTTTACTTTTCAATGGGAAAAATGATTTTTTCTGTTGTGGACTATCTGTCTGAAGTTTGGAGTATAATTGGTGCACGCTATTGTCATTAAATCCTGGAGATGTTCATTAGTAAGTTGAGATCGAAATTTATTCTTAATGAAATTCATATTTGAAAATGCTGCTTCAAATATATGTTGACCCAAACAAAGTTTCATAGCTATTTTTTTAGTTCTGGATATTTATTACCACACACAAATTTTATCCAGAACTCTTCACAGGAAACTTCTGCATGTTTGTGTTTTAAAACTCTGTTTTCTTGGAAATCGATCATTTCTATGTGCAGAGTAGCTTTATCACTCCCGAAAACATTTGCAGCTTCGTTGCTCCATTCACCATCAGGATGCAGAGAGTAAATGCTGCTGAGGATTTCTACAACATTCTCAATTTTATTAAAATCTTGCATGTTTGTCGAAATTTGTCGAATTGACGTTAACAAAGATAGTGCGGGAGATACATTTTTATTAAATTTCGTGCTTTGTAGTGCAAGTTGCTGTGTTCTTGCGGTCCGCACAAAATGGGTTGGCGGTCCGGATGCGGACCGCGGTCCGCCATTTGGTGACCCCTGCTATAGTGTAACAAAAAAAAGACATAAGGTCTCAGCAAATGTAATGGAGGATGCCTTCAGGCCAGATTGTGGTCGTTGTGTGAAAATACGGGACTTGGAGGTAAATGTTCTCCTGGCGATTACGTTACTTGTTAAAAATCTTGTAAAAAATCGTTCGGTGACAAATTACTTCTCCTTCATCCAAAATACTCGTAGTGTGCCTGCTGATTATAAAGATGATGACAAGCCGCGCAAATTGAAATTTTGAAGTCATTGAACTATAGACTACAGAAAAGAAACATAGAATTTTTGGAGTTCCGTAGCCAGATTACTAAAAACGGAACAATCATAGATTCGTCATGTCTATCCGTTCGTATGTCACAGCCACTTTTTTTCCGAATATTGAAACTTGGTACCATGAAAACTTACAACGAAAATTGGTTTCGAACGAAAAAATCTAGCAAGTATTTTTTTTTCTGATACGTTATCAACCGTAAACAGCAATTTACCTTCCATATATCTTACTTGCTGCGGAACCCTTCATGGGTGAGTCCGACTCGCTCTTGGCCGGTTTTTTTATCTCCATGGAGATTTTTATGTTGTAAAACCCATGCACCTTTATCGCGTCTTTACTTAATGATTACAGACCATGAGACATAGTAGGTGCACAGTAAGTATGTGGTAATGTGACCATATTCATATAGTTATGACTTGGAATAATCTTTTATGGTTACAATATGTAAGTGGGACTTGCATTTTTTGGGGCGCCAGTTACAGCGGAAAATAACAAGGGGAAAGACGTGAAGGAAGAATGTTGAAGGAAGAATGGGAAAATAATGTATATTGGTACAATAAGATCAACTATGTCCAACCAACAATACCTAGATACCTATTTATCTGGTAAGACCTTTAAAATGGTAGCACCTAGTGAACTGAACTGCCCCGTTCAGATGCTAAATGACTGGCAAGAAGGTAGTGAAGGATCATCCAAATTGGCGATCTTTTGTTTCACAGGCAAGGTTCTGTTCGGGACAGGAGTACTACAGTATTTCAAATACCCAATTCGTTCTGTGCGTTATTCCATATTATGATGAGGTAATGCTGCAACTACCCTGTTCGGTACTAAGACATTTTTGCAAATGATGACAGAGATAAATATATATTTTTTATTAAATTTTTAGGTTTGGTTTTATATGTGACACATCCTTATCTATGATACATATATTGTGTTGATCGAAGGTATGTATTTATATAGTCCATTAGCGTTACCATAAGATAACAGTAGCGAACTCGCTAGCATCGTCGGCGTAAAAAATATCTATGAAAAAATTTACTGCGCAGTCTAGTGGTAACTTGAGGAATAAAATTTCGTGGGGTTAGTCTGACCCCACGAAAACCCAATGCGTAAACTCACAAGTGTCTTATTCATAAATGTTTGTAAACCTTTGTTAAATAAAAACGGTGTTATAAAGCAATTTTCATTAATTTTTCAATAATTGTATTATATTTTTTGTTTCAAACGTCAAAACTGCTAGAGCAGCTAAAACTGGTGTTATAGATAACACCGTTTTAGTTAACAAAGGTTTATTGAGCGTTTATGAATACAACCCACTCGTGTGGGGCCCTTTGTATGGGTTCCCGCTAACACTGGGACCACACAACAAACCGGCTTCGCAATGTCTTGGAGCGGAAAATGAGATGGACGCTCCATCGCTGCGTCGATGGCTGCCACACAATCAGGTTTATTAGGCCACATGCAGAATTGAACATATGCAAATTCGCGTGAAATCGCTTTGTAATAAGCCAAGAGATCGGACCGCTATTTCTCCATTTCTTAGGGTTGCTAGAGGCTCTATTTTTGTAGTTATTTTTTTTATGTGATAAGTGGCAGACGAGCAGATTACCTAATGGTAATTGCTTGATTGCTGCCGGCCATGGCAACAAATAGTGGAGTCACTCACAAGTACGCTACCAACCTTTAAACCCCCCTCTCCCCCGCATTGGGCGTCCGGTACCGTAGCTCACCTCACTTATGCAGCGAAACACAGCACAGACGCTGCTTCGCTCTGGTTTTCTGTGAGGCCATGGTATCACTCCGGTCGCCGGCGGTCGGGCGGTGGTTTCTCGCCAAAGCGTGGTTCTCCCACGGTCCAAAATATTGTTTATGGATGGATTTTTAAAAAATAAGTATCAGATGATTCATCAGAGCGGTGATCAGATGAGCAGACGGATCACCTCATGGTAGGCGAATGCCGAAACCCATAGACACGCTCTCAACACTAAATAAAATAAAATAAAACACTACTGGTCACACTGCTTGTCACTCCCTTTGGCTCTGCCACGGTAATATGTACCAGGGAGAGCCACGTGTGTATTTCTACCAGCATCCCAGTGGCAGTGAGGGTATTTGAAATTTGAAAATAATGGACCTAAACTCAATTTTCACAAAAGGAATTCTTGGCGTTAATTTCAAAGTCATAAATTGGTTTTCCTACAAGGTAACGCTTTTTTGAGAAAAGTTAATTATTTTAAGAGGTATAAAATAAACCTAGGTGCAATTTAAAATGTCTTTTTAAAAGTTGTCTAATAATAAACCAATTGTCATCACAAATCAACTGTACGTAGAACGTTAAAACGAACCAGAGAGCCTAAATTAAAGAAAACGTTACTTAAATCTGTGGTTAACTTACGACCGAATCGGAGTTTCCCTCTCTTTCACTTTTGTGTGTCTCCTTTGTTTGGATGCGACAGGTATATTCTCGTTCGTTACGGGACGGATTTAAATTAAGCTACCAGCCCTACAGATACCACTTCACTCCACAGTCCAGAGAGCAATATTGTAAATGTTCGCAACCAATACCTACGTGTACTAAGAGAGAGTCCGTGTCACGATTTAGATACGAGGAAGCTTTCTACCAGTACACTTAAGAAAAGATAACACCTCCGTTAGCAATAACAATCTTAGCGAACCACCAATTAAGTGGACTAGAGTTATGTTTTTCGACTTTTTAATTTATGATTATCATTACGGGATGGCCGTGTGGTCCCCGGCAGAGTAGAATAGGCCACCCTCACTCTTACCGAGGTGTCGTAAAAGGCGACTAAGGTAAAGCTGCTGGCATGATCATCAGCACCCTAGAGAAGGAAAACTCTGCATTTATATCAAAACCCTCGCCAACCCGTCTGCCAAGCGTGGTGAGTATGGCAATTACCCCTCATGTGATTGAGAGAGGCCCGTGCCCCAGCAGTGGGGACTTAAATGGGCTGATGACGATGATGATGATTACGGGATACAATGGATTATATAAATAAATAATATAATTCTCACAACATCTCATACGTTGACCTGATTCCATACTAAGTAGCTTAAGCACTTGTATTACAGATATGAGACAACAGAGGAACACAAATATATACTTAAATACATATATTACACCCAGACACTGAACAAACACAAGTGTTCATCGCACGAATGTTTGTCCAGGGTGGGGATAGAACCCACGACCTTTGGCGTAAGAGGCAGGGTCACTACCAATTGCGCCATCCGGTCAGATTAACGAATAAGTAGGTAAACCTACAGGGGCATCTTTACCTAAGGTGCAGGGGGTGCGATGAAACCGGGCGCTATAAGTTAGAGGGCGACGAGATGGCGCAGAGCCTTCACTGTAACGCTCCGCAAGGAGCGGGCGCGAGTACTGGTCGTTCTCCTCATCTTAGCGTGTGATTCCCAGTTGCGTCCAATGCTGTCGCTTCGAAGCCCTGGTACGCTTAGACTGGTATGATACAGGATTCGGGACGTCTGATAATTACAATGAGCGGCTGCCCTTAGGTAGTCAAACTTGTTGTAAGTATTCCATTTTATTCGCGTATTTGAAACAAGAGGGCGCCAGGTTATTGATTGCGCCCGGGCGCTTTTTGGGCTAGAGCCGCCCCTGTATACCTACTTCATTGGGAAGCTGAAGGTAGAATGCGGATTATCCTACTCAAATCAACATAAATGTTGATATGCAATTAAAAATGTCTGCCTGTTGACTAGATTTTTTTTTATGCTAGATTCGATAAACGAGCAAGCGAGTCACCTGATGGAAAGTAATCAATATCTGACCGGACTAATATAGAATGACCAGATGGCGCAATTGGTAGTGACCCTGCCTCTTACGCCAAAGGTCTTGGGTTCGATCCCCACCCTGGACAAACATTCGTGCGATGAACACTTGTGGTTCTTCAGTGTCTTGGGTGTAATATATGTATTTAAGTATATATTTGTGTTCCTCTGTTGTCTGATATCTGTAACACAGGTGCTTACGCTACTTAGTACGGAATCAGGTCAATGTATGAGATATTGTGAGAATTATTTTATTATTATTTTCGGTAAACGAAGGTTCCCAAGTCGTAGCCGTCGGGAGATACTCCTTCAGCCAAACCGTTCCACAGAAATGAGGTACGTGGTAGAATGTTCCGCGAGAAATGCACAGTATTAGACCGCCATCCGTCGAGATGATGGATAAGGAACGACAATCGATTGCGTATGGTTCGATGAAAGAATTAAGCTGCAAGGAGTAGATCAAACAGTTCCTCAGAGCACTACCCGTGATAGATGCGGTAAAGAATGCTGAGGGAAGCTATATCCCACCGCAGTGATAGAATTAGTTATTATTAGTAATTTTAGCTACTGTTGACTTTGCCCCTACAGCATAGGACGCAACCGGGACAGACCGCTAAGATGGATGATGGTTGACTTTGCCCCTAGAATTAGAACAATAAGAATCGCCAACTGGGAAATATGTGTAGCTACATCTGCTGTTGTTGAGTAGAATAGGCCTACCCTCACTCTTACCGAGGTGTCGTAAAAGGCGACTAAGGTAATAGCTGCTGGCATGATCATCAGCACCCAGAGAAGGAAAACTCTGCATTTATATCAAAACCCTCGCCAACCCGTCTGCCAAGCGTGGTGAGTATGGCAATTACCCCTCATGTGATTGAGGGAGGCCCGTGCCCCAGCAGTGGGGACTTAAATGGGCTGACAATGACGATGACGATGACATCTGCTGTTGACTGTCTCTACAGCGCAACAGGGCTGTTTCGGACGATGGCAAAAATAAAAAAAACAGAAATAATGCTGATTTCCAAGGAATGTCAGATAAGTGAAATTGTTTTTAAATTGTTTATACATATAGCAATTTAGATTACAACACCCTCTGTTAATGTATTTTTTTATAGTCACACTTTCGTTCGGAGGTAGGTACGTGTGTTCTCACTCAAACTTATGTTTGTGATTATAAACTTAAGTAATAGTAACATTCAAAATCGAATATCCATTTAGCAAGTTGATTGTTCTTTTCTACTTGTAACCGAGTCTTCTGAAAGTGATTTATAAGTCAGAAGCCAAGCCCAGTAAAAGGGGCGTCGACTACTTAATTTTGAACGCCTCTCAATGTTTCAAACTTTTTGTGAAGTACTGATGTTACATTTGTTAATTCTAACCCAAGTTTTAAAGCAACCCTTGTGGGCGGTACTTTTAGTAGGTCGGTGATAGATCCTTTCATTAGATATTTGAAATGGGTTTTGCCCGAAAAAAAGAAACTAAAAGTTTAGTTTCTTTTTTTCGGGTCTATTTGATTTGAACAAGTATGTCCTAACAGAATACAGCATTTTTTTGTTTTGACGGTCTGGCAGTTACATATTTGGACTAAAAATATATGAAAGTTCGAGGATCTCCTTTGAGTTTGTTTAGTGACTGGATGTCAAAATATCTCTTCAGGTAGGGTATATTTGTGTTTGCTTCGTTGGTACGGTTAGTCTATCTATTCGCGAGCGAGGGAGATGGGTAAAAATAGCAAGAAAACAATAAAATATATTTACGTACCGTTTGCACCAAACGGAATCAATGAAAAATATAAAACGTCAAATTTAGAAAAGAAAAAAGAAACGAAAATAAAATCATTACCTAAATAGGTCGGTTTGCCACACTATCATAACACAAGTATTACTTTGGAGTTGGATGTAGGTAGGTACGTGACGTCATCTGTCTTAGGAAAAGTAATTTAGTATTAGAAATACGGGTTAATCCATTATGAGAGTTTGAGTGAGAGCTGACACATTTAGGTTTCTTTGTCTGATGTCAGATTCATCGTCGACACGATGAGTCACTTTACTAACCGTCGTAAATTATAGGTAAGACACGAAATCACTGGCAATTAATCAAACGTGATGATAAAGTGCAATAAATACCTACTAGATAACGTTACTCGTTATGATTTTATTACCGAAAGAACAACATCAATAAAGTCAATCGGTGTGAATTCGCTATAAAATTATCACATATTACCTACCAGAACTTCTACTCGTACAATGGACTTAATGGGTGTGTAAGTGCGGAAACTCACTTCATTCAGTCCACTAAATATGTGTACTATGTAATGTAAACATCATATTTCTTTGTTTTGGCGCAATCCGATTTCCTACAGTAATTTGTTCTCAACTTCACTGACAAAAGAATCAGACAACAGATACGTCGACCCGGCTCCAAAGTAGCACGTGTGTGATGATAACCACCGATAGGTGTCAGAATCATCCAATAATTTCAACCAATATACGTTGGACATAGGCCGCCCTTAATGATCTCCGCACAAATCTTCCCTGTGTTGCCTGCATCAAAGGGATTCCCGCGTCTACCACGGCTTCGACTTATACGCGGCCTCCACTCGAGCACCTGCATCATCCAAGGTGACACAAATATACGTGTACATAAAAGTGAACCAACACAAGTATTCATCACACAAATATTTGTCCAGAGGTGGACTTTTAGCATATTATGTAGGTAGGAGGTACAGTCCCTACCAAATACATCATCGAGATAACGCCAAGTTCAGTTTCACTTTCTGGATCTAATTCGAGTTCAAGATTTGACGTGGCTGTAGGCGGATCAATTTATTTGCGGCACAGGGTATAAACCAAACTAGTTATTACTTAAATACTAAGATGGTCCGTTTCTTGAAATGGTAAACAATACATACTACCTCATAGCTAGCCGGAATTGTCACAATAACAATGGTTAGTTGAATAACATTTTCCTTACATGAGCAGACTTGGTCAATAACAAACGAGTGCCGTGTTGTACTTTAGTGCCTACGTATTTTTTATTTTGCATGGCAACTATCTAGACTTAACTATTGTCACCGTATGTATACCCGTCTGTCACAATAGATTACCTACTGGTCGCAGTGGCTATGAGACGCAGGGCTCACCCCATTTCTATCAAGGTATACCCGTAGAATAAGCCTTATTCTACCAATAGATCGGCGGTGAGGGAAACCATCTTGAGGAAACCAAACATTTTGAGATAATTATTCGGAATATGTACTTAACCATGATTCATGGTTACATTCATTCATACATTCACTTATGGTCTAAGCTAAGCCCCAGCTCTGAAAGCGGTGAAACTAGGAATAAAATGTTCAGATGATAATTAGTACAAGTACTGAATCTAACGGCGATATAAATATGTCTGTTTTACATTCGATAATAAATAAGTATATCGAGTCTAAAGTAGTGACTATTTATAAAATACAACCTTACCACTAATATGATATTTCATATTAGTGGTAAGGTTCATGTAGTGACCTATTGGTCACAACAATCAAATTTGTCGAAGACCTCACGTTTATATCAAAAGAATTTACGGCCGACAACAAAGGTTTTCTAAATAGTAAACAGAGAAAGTGCAATCACAATAAAACTTTGTGCGCAGCCGCAATAACATGTAACGCACATAATAAGGACTGTCACGTGTGGTCTTGGTAGGGTTGCCGCAGAAAAGAAATAAAAATGAAAATAGGTAGTTTGTTCAATTTAGGTCCACACATAATATTTATAAATGTCAACATGTTTACCACTGATTCAGAATGTAGTTTTCTGCAGAGACGACACGAAATATATGAAAAGGTTCTTTTGACTTCTACAATATTTATAAGAACATGGCTACGCCTGACGTAGGACCGACAGTCGTTGGAGAGGAGAAGGTTAAGAAAGAGTGCAAAATGTCCCTCTTCTTGTCGTAGACCGATGTAATGACCTAAGGAAGACTGTATCAGTGGCTGGATGGGAAATTTAGACAGAGAAAGTCACGCAGCAGTTGAAAGAAGCCTACGGTCAGCAGGGGCCAGAATAGGGATAGAGTCCCGAAGAAACGGAAAATGCGACTCTAATTGACAACTCCTCATAAAAGTTCATACTTTTTTACGGGCTTATGTAATCACTATGTTTGGAAATAATAAACCGATTATTTTATACACAGTGAGTTTTTAGTGATGTAATAATGAAATCATCAATCTTATGATTTTGCCAAATGGAAAAAGGATTGTTGCAAATGAATATAAAAATATTGATTCAATTTAGGTCCGTAAAACTTTTGAATGTCAAGCAAGCACAATTCATTGTGTACTCTATCGCACTTTGGAATGTTGATTTCTACTAAGAAGACACCAGAAAGATCCTCAGTTTTCAAAAAGTAGGAAATAATGTTATAAAAAAATGTAAGATTACTAATCCCCAAAGACTTAGTGATATCAAAAAGATATAGCCTCCGGTGGGACGTGCTAACCCTGAGTTTAGATCAACCAAGACAAAGTAATGAACTGTAGTGAGGTCGAGATGAAAGTATTGATAAATCAAAGCGGAGAGAAAAGATGCACACAATAGTAGTAATAAGTCATAATTCACATACAATCAGCCCTGTTACTTACGACTCAAGAGTTCAAAACATAAGATATAGAAATATACGAGTTAATACCTTTAATTTTTATTATATATCATTGCTAATACAAGGTGAATCTGACAAGGAAGCAGGAAAGGAAAAATATAATATTTTTAACAAACAACGAGAACAAATGATGAAATTAATAATTCATTTATTAATTTCATAATTTGTTTGTTTTGTTGTGATGGACAACATGTACCATGTACTGAATAAAAATAGAAAGAATATGCATATTTTCATAGTTGCATAATGCGAAAATATTTATGGCAAGATTTATTCAGAAAAGAAATAACCAACTTTCATACTCACTTCGCTAAAACATAACAAAGGAACAAAATAAATAAATAATGAGTATTGACCATATTGATTCAATTACCTCATATTTCGCAAAGACTGAACATATAAGGAATCCTATCACACAATAACCCAGATGAGCATAAATAAGGAAAAACAAAACTAAGGAATCAGCTCAAGTCCTAGAAACAGTAAAATAACTCTTATTAAAGAAATCAGTCATTACGATCCAATTATATCTTAAGACATCTGTGAAGTACGTGACTCTGACTGTACATTCCTTAGATAAGATTGTACAAGAAAAGATGTATGATTCTGTTTGTATGAAAAATAGACCACGAGAACTGTCAGACAATGAGAGAAAATGGCAAACGATTTTTTTCTTAGAAATTTCGTGGAACGCTATGGCATCTTGGTTGATGTAACAACTTGAAAAAATCGTGCGTACGCGCACGTTCTTCTCTAGGACGGTCACGAGAGATTCTGGTAGGGCTGTTTATCTGGCTTTATCAATACCGTCTGCTTTATATGATATTACGAGTAACTTGGTGGCTAAAGGTCACTGTCAGTTACGATGTTTGTGACCTTAACTTCCATAAATCCATTAGCAACAAATAGTGTTGGTACCTTTCTAATTGTCGTTTTGTAGCAGAGGTTATCTCTATGAGCGTATAATATATTACAGAAACTAGTTTGTTAGGTACTTACCTTACTCCCCAAATTCTGAATCATGGTCCAAGCTCCTAAATGAGGAGTAAGTAGGAGAAGTTTGGTAGGTACTAACTTTTGTTAACAAAAACACCATATATGCAGTTAAACGTTAAATCGAATGAAACAGATTCAGTATTATTTATTTTATTAAATAATTAAAATCAGTACATAACACTAGCATTTGTTCTTTATTACTCTCGTTCTTAAATTTTTCTGTCTAATATTAGCGTGAGATTCCCGGTTGCGTCCAAAGCTGTCGCTCTGAAGCCCGGGCTACGCTTAGACCATGATTCAGGATTTGGAGAGTAGTAATTATTACATCCTCTAATTTTTCTATCTATAATAAACAGCGCCTACCGTTAAGAAGCTATAATACATCTAATAGGTACCACAAATTCTCATCCTGAATTACAATTTCTAGCTTCAACACTATGTTGGTCAGCAAGTTTACCTGCCAGCCCTAACCACCAGCGTATCATTACAGAGCTGAAAAGCTTATTAAAATAATAGCCTGATAGGTGGATGGAATTAGAGATTACAATGAGGAATGCCAACTTTCCAGTTTCCAGGGGCAGGTGCGAGCGGGCCCAGCAGAAACTCTGAGCACCGATTAGGATAATTATCTGCTTAAGTATTTTCAATGTTATTGAGGAATGCTATCTGTTCTCACTTGCGCTAGTTGCAGAATAGCCCTTATTTTTTTCTACTGCTTGAAATTTTGCAAGATTCAATTATTGAGTTCTTGTATTTCCATCGTATTAAGTAATGTTGTTTATTTTAGCTTCGCAAAATGTATTTACGTGCTGCTATATTGAATTATCACTATGTTAAATTTATTGTTCAAAATATTTTTTACGTTAAATAGGTAAATAAATGCATCAGATCGTTAATCTAGTCTCAAACTAAGGCATTACCTTAGCCAAAGGCGTTTCCTGTACTTATACATAGGTACCTAGACTAGGGCCAGCCCGAATTTTTTTGATACTAGAAAGTCTAGGGGTTGACTAGATGCCTAACCCAGATTCGAGGTAATTTTAAAAAATGCTAGCTAGCGTATGTATGTATGCAGTCAACCTGCCGAGTAGCTGCACTGCAGTGACTCACACTGTTTGGACGTCACTTGCGAGTAACTCTCACAAGCGACCAAGCAAGTAGCTTGCATGATAAACTGAATAACAGCGTGGCTAGGCAGCAGCACATGAATAAGTAATTTATTAATGTGGCAGCAGCTCGCACTGTAAAAGTACTATCTGGTCTATAATTACTTTTTTTATTGACGCGACGAAGTATCAAAACCACTTTGTCACATTATTGACTTGTTTGTATTATTTTCGAACTTTTGACGGTCACATTAATACTCTGGAAGAAATATTCCGTACTTGCACATGCACACAAAGATTTATCGATTCCGATAACCTTATCGCCAATTGTGATAGGTACTGATAATATCTGATACAAAATCTTGAGATTAAATTGTTGATTAACATTCACATTGTTGATTCTAGAACATTTTTTATTGGTTTATTACATATCACAGACTCTGGGTCCGTGCCAATATTTGCTGGTGGTTTGCAGAGGTGGTTTGCTTGCTTATACTAGTTATGCTTCTCCACGCACAAAAATTACTTTTCTCACAATAATACATTGACTTATCTATTTTCTTGTTAACTTAACAAAACCGCCACTAGTCTAAGTTTAAGTGCTTTTTTTATTAATCGGGTCTCTATCATAGGAGATTTTTTTACAGAAAAGGGAAAATAGAAATCGCGTAACTAATTTGAAACTTAACAACGCTACCCATGAACATGCGCTGTAGGTACTACAGGGGGATCGTTAATACATTGCCGGCTTTAAGAAGTGGGCCAGACAATAATTAACATCGAGCCTGTATTTATCTACAAATAAACCCCCTTTTTCTGCATTTAAACCATTGGCTTTTGAATTCTATATCTTTTGCCCTTTGATTGTATTAACATAATCAAGTGTTAGTTTCATCGACAAGTAATTGTCTGTACACTATCTGTTACTCCTGTGGTCTGACCACGTTATACAACGAAACGACGTAAACCCAATACCGATTAATGATTCTACCTCCAACCACAATGTGGCGGCAAACGAACTGGCATCAGATTACTATGAAATAAAAGGTGCGCAGGCGCATACACAGGCCCACAAACAGTCGGAGCGAAACGCTGGGCCGTGGCGAAAGCTGCTTAATTCAAATTGGATTTTTAAGTTGTGATTTGGAACAGTGGTGGGACATTTCGTGATGATCTAAACCGATTAGATGACGTAATATGAAAGAATGATGTAAGGAAATCCCAGTAGTCACATTTAAAAACAACGATTAAACTCGACCAATTTTTTTAACAATACAACGAGTAACAGTAAGTTTTTTCTTGATAAATAATAAAATTATATGTACGACATTGAATTCGAGTAAGACACTTTTTTTAAAGCGACAAATTCTTTACTAGTTAATTAAATTATTCCACATACATTAACAGTACAACAGGCTGCGCTAATACAAGTCTAGATGTTACCTCGAGTACGCAGAAATAATTTTTATTATAAATTGAGCTATTTTACAAGTGCACAAAATAACGGCCAGCGATACACTTGCCTCAGTCACAGTAGATATATTTAGCGTATTTATCTACTGTGCATACGTGCCGCGGCCTGTACCTACTAACTTTGTGGTCTCCTGGGCATGATTTCATTGGAGAGCAGAGCTATTTGGGGGAGCTATTATATTAGTACTAAATGTCTTATTAATAAATAAAAATCGATAACTAAAAATCCTTCCCACATCTCTAGTTGGCAATGCGAGAGTCGGCAGCCCTTTGTCGCGAAGCCTGCATGCATTACACGACACGACTGCATTGTGCAGTACACGACAACATGCAGTGATTTACAATACAACCCAGTGACGGTAATGGCAAAGCCTAACGTTGTTAAACAAATCCCTTTTGTATTTTGGATGTTAAGCCAATGGATTAAGGTCGGAATCAATGGGATCTTTTTGGACAAGGATTTTTTAGGATGCTTGATTTAATTCTTGGTGAAACCAAATAACGGTTCCTTATGCAGACTTGAAACTGTTTTGCCGAAAATTCAAAATTCGAGTTTAAATGTTTGTATTATGTTCTGTGGAGCAATTTGGCTGCAACAAAACCTATTTCCTGACGGAATATTTAAGGACTTTTAGGAGATTAGCGACGAATATCTGAGGGCCTATCCTGGAGCACTCAACACTGAAGTCGAATTAGAGATTATGACACATTTGTTCATATAAATCTCTTATACACCTTCAATTTCAAATTCATATAGGCCCTCAGCTACTCCTCTGATCTCGCAGTTGCCCCACTAGACATGATAGTTCTTCAACTTATAATGATGGGCAAATTTGATGGTAGAGGAGGCGTCCTGGACGTAGGAAAAAATCGTAGTTGCAAAACATACGGGAGTGGACCGGGATTACCAGTGTAGAAGAACTTTTCCGTCTCTCAAAAGATAAAGAGAAGTTCAAGAAATTGGCGGCCACTCTTCAAAACTGAAGAAGAAAAAGATCACTACCAAATGTTACGTTAACAAATGTTTTATTGATAATGTACTATAAAATTTGGAAACCACTAACAAAACAAGCATGGTATTTGAAGGCTCAATTGAGTAAATAGTCTCAGTCAATGCAAAAACTTAGATAATAAAGGGGAAAGCAGATAACAGATTAACGATTTAAGTAACCCAAGGTTAATCCAAGATTTCGTTCCATCATCTACTGCGAAGATTGAAAGAACGACCCTGGCTAGATGGCTGGGTGAAGTGGGTGAATATTTGGTTGTAGATATACTGGTTGCGTAACCCGACTTTGGCTGTAGGTACCTACTGCAGGCGATCTGTTGTCCATTACAATCAATCAGTTTTCTAAATCAGCATCATTAAAAGCCACTTTCATATAGGGCTGTCCATTGAAAGATGTCACTTTTTTATGCTGCATGATTGCGTAACAAAATAGGTTTCTTTGCTTGTGTTATACAAGTCGATATGTTAACATTTACATATCTTTAACCACGTGTTGTACCTACCAATTAGACAAAAAATATATTTTTATAAAAATATATTCATACAAAGTCGGTCCCGTGGCTGTTAATGCGACTTTTTTTAAAGCTAACTTCCTAAGCCCATAGAGCAAATGTTCATAATGGTTGGTAGAACACGTGGTTTACGGGATGTAAATGTTCACATATACACCTGTATACTAACTGTAAAATTAATAAATATTATATCATTTCGATAAAAATATTATTAACAAAAGACTCATCATATCAGCGGTTACGATGAAGCAACTGGCCCTCTTGACAACCCTTACCAACCCTCTCCCCAACAAGGAAACCAAGCCAAATCTGTGTTACACGTTCAGAATCATTATCTCAACAATTGTGGTAATCATTACAATATTAAATGTAGAATTGAAGATAAAGTAGAAAAACATGTTATTTTATTCAAAAATAAAATTCTTATTAAAATTGTACGATAGTCAACCCTACTTTCATTTGATATTTGGCTGGTAAAAGTTCATCAACCGCAACCACCTGAACAATGGAAGTAAGAATTAAATCTGATCTGTTGATTTAACACCTACGCCATTGCGAGCGAAAGTGATCGCCGATTGTCGTGTGCGATAATTGAATTTTCGTCCACCGAGTTACGCCTGCCCGATACTTCAGATAACTCGTAGGCTGCATTGTAATGTAATCTCAAGAATGCATTACGGAGATATCTGTGAGCAATCATAATCGACTCTCTGAGAGACGTTGAGAAACCTGATACCCCGATAAGGTGAAGTAAGCATCCCAAAAATTACTTTTACGTTTTGAAAGGTGCTTATCGCAATAGAAGAAATAATTGATCATAAATATTGTAATGACAGTAATAAAGATAATGCTGAGGAATCCGAGGCAAATATTGCGGCACAAAACGTGAAAGTGCAATAAGATCGTCACGTGTGATAGCTAAGACAATAGCCTTGACGTGTGTGACATGAAGTCGATTCTCGCAACGGATGAGCACGACAGGGCAACACTCGCTTCATCCACGAGGACGCTAACATAATTCATCAAAAGCCAAATCTTCTTACTGTCATAAATCACACACATGACTCAATACTTTATCTCGATGTAGGTCTTCAATTACAGATTAATGCTGTTAAATCATCGTAAATTCAAGGCCATTATATAAGTCCGATCTTACGACTTGGCAGTTATTTTTATTTCATTCGCGTTGTGGAATGTTGAAAAATGAATAATGCTCATGTAATGATTGTAAAATGCATGAAATTTGAATATAAATACAAGATTGTGTTTAAACATTATTTTTGCAAGATCACCTGTGGAGTTTATGTAAGTAACAATTTATTTTAGAGTTGACATTTTAGATCGAGTTCCGAGGATTTCAATAAAAGCAACAAGGCTAAAGGCCAGTCGGCTTGAAAATTTAAATAAGAATTTATGTGAATATCTGTATAAGAGGCGGGTGGTGGAAAGAATAAATATTCAAGGTGTTGTTGCCAAATAATATTGGAGCCGGCTGGTGGTTTGCAGATGACATGCTACTTTCTCTCGAAGCCGAACTCTCCAACCCGGACGTGCGGCTTTTTGCATTGTTTTTGTTAATGTGTTATTATTATTATGGTTGCATGAAATTGAAAGTTAATGTACTATACCCGCTCGTGAAAAATCGAAAGCAAATTGTCCAGTTGTTGGGGCAGTTAAGGTTACAACCTTATCGGCAACTTTCGCTTTTTGCTTTTATGGTAGACGCCTATTTATAAGTACGTTAATTTTATGAGTAGGATTACGCAGCTACTTCTTATGGGAGATGCGGTTATACATACTTAATAGTGATTATGTTGACTTACCCTTTCACAGGGCGGGGGAGGCATTGGAGCGTCTACTTCGGTGTAGATGCAGAGCGTCGACTTCCTCGACAGCGAGTCGCTGGCGAGACTACTTGAGCTCGAGCCGGAGGAGAACTTCATGTTGCCGCCTCATCCAGCTCCTTGGGACGTGGGGACTGATCAGGTGATGTCGAGTTGCACGTTTGCGTGGTGTTGCCGGCACATCACACAAGTGCTCGTCTTCGGTCGACGTCGGCCTGCCCAGTGCACTTCCCGTCGGGTTGTGGGTGAACCACTTGCGCAAGTGACAACTCTGCTTGAAAGTGTTCAAAGTCAGCTGCGAGTTCGGAAGGCCTTTTCTCTCTCTCTCTCTACTGGAATCTCTAATGCCTTCGATGGCCTGCAACAATAAAGAAAACATTTTTTACAAACCGCTCAACCTTTAACGATTGCGAGATGATCTAAATTCCAATTCATTCAGATGTCATAATTGATGATCTACTGAACTGCGTTGTCAGATGTTAAATAAGGCAATGGTTGGTCAATGAGGTTTTTGTGAGCTAATAGGAATAAACCCAAATAGGAGTATTGAAATAGTGGCGACGATTTCCGAAATTCAGGATTAAACATGCAAATATTTTCGTCTGGTAATGAGTTAGTAATTTATAGCGGTAACCATACAAAATAACTAAAGTGAGGAAACACCAACGCCGAAAATCATTACAATTTCTAATTAGACATTTAAATAAAGTTTTCCACGTGTTTGCTCAATTAGAGAACTAACCGAAAAGTTAATTAACTCTTTGGTTAGACTAATTAGCTGTTTATGACGATTGCGACGTGCAATTTGATAGCTTCAATTTATTTTACATACAAATTACACATTGTTAATGTTTTTCTTACGTTATCTGCGTTGTTTACCTTCATTGAATATACGTAAATTGTCTAAAGATTCCATGAATTCCGATTTCCACCCCTTGAAAATAAAAAAACCACAAAACATCCGCAGTAGACTTAACTCAACAGAATAACTCAATATGAGATTATGAGTACTATTACTTAGTCTTATAGGATATAGGATCTTAGACTTAATAAAATTGAATATTCATTTGTAGGATTGAGCATTAGAATGTTTAATAGGTTACCTCGAAATATTATTGATTTTTCGATACACAAGTTTACATTGCATGTAAAAAAACTGCCTATTTTTTACCCGCAATGTAAACTTGTGTGAATAAAGACTTTATTGATTTTGATTATTTCAAAATTGCCGCAAAATTGGATGCATGAATAAGAATTTGCATTATAATATCTAGAAACATCATTTTAGTTTCTTAGCATTTTCAAAACATTACCTCTGACTATCTAATTGTATGCTCTATCGCGTTTAATTTACTTTAAAAAGAAAAAAACATTGTTAAATACAAGTTAAATGTGCCCCCCTTTGAAAAGTTATAACTTAGTCTGCTTATTTCATTCTGACTATACCTAAGCATTTTCTATTAACACTCGGACGTCGTAATCGTATCTCCATAATGTGGGATATTTACAGCCATTTGACTTTCTACAGGCGATGATGACTAAAATAATAAAACTCTAATGCACCTAATAGGATTAACATAAGCGAACGATAGACTGATACAGTAAAAAATTTGAATTCTCACTTTCAAATCAAACAAAACAACTGATTCATGTGACTCTTGCTTCTAAAATGGTAGCGACTAGTTAGCTACTTGAGTAATCTACTACAAATCCATTTTAGAAGATCATGTTTTAGGAGATTGATAAAAGTTAAATATCGTCAGCGAGTTTCAATTATGGCTAGGCATATATATACTCTGATTTTTAATTATGTGGAGTAAACTGACAGATGCAACTGTCAAGTTTCCATACATTTTGAAATTTCGCATCTGTCAAAATGAGTGATAATGTATGGGGATGACACATTTACATCTGTCAGTTTACTCCACATAATTAAAAATCAGAGGTTAATTGTACCTGGTCTGGTAAATTACAAAGAAGCAACTGCCGTCAGACCTTTGCAATCCATATACAGGGTAACTAGACCATCTGTATCATGGTTAGGCGTTTCAGAAATGTATTCAAACCCCTCCTTTTGTTCTTCTTTATTTTAATTCCCGTACTGTACGCTTAGACCATGGTCTAAGATGTGTAATAAGATCAGTACATACATCGTCACTATCCGATTATTCCTCTAAAAGCGTTCGATTCCCACCATGGACTAACATTCGTGTGATGAATACTTGTGTTTTTGCTCAGTGCCTGGGCGTAAACAAATATTTTTTTATTATTAAAAATATTTTTTTTTCTTTATAAGCAAAGGGAAACCTTATGCTCCCAACTACTTTTATTTATGCTTTCCGTGTCAACCTGTTTAAGGCAGCATCAACGCATGTACTTCACAATTTGTATTTCTTAGCTTTTAAGGATCTTCTTGGTTGTCCAAATAAATAAATAAAAATAAAATTTAGTGAGGGTCAACGTTTATATATTGTCCATATCGATCAAGAAAGTACCTATACTTGAGAATTACAATGTATAAAAAAAAAAATATAACATGAGTTTCGCCACTTACAGTATTGTGGTACAGAAACCTTTTAATATCAGTTGCAATACTCGAATATACTTTTTCCTTTTGTACATTGATCTAGTTCTAACCATTGACAGTGTTGAAATCAAGGACGTTGCAAATGTAACTAGAGATAGCGAACTAAATAAACGAGATCATTATGACGATCTTGAGAATCGTACTATCAGCTGCACCATCAGTTTTAAAGGTTAAAAAGTGTTGTAGGAAACGATGTTAATCAATAATGATGTCATCGATTTTGTATAGGAATACTGTTACATTTAACAACAAGGAAGCTGAAGCTATAATGCAAGAATTTAGCAACGTCAAAACTCGACGAAGAATCGTAAACTAGTTTTGATCTATCTATCAAACTTCATCGAAATTGGGTTTTTAAAGCAACAGCCGAGTCCAGTTTAATAAAGTCAAAGTTTCAAAAGCATTACTCAGCAGTTTAGTCCATATTTCACACGTGCCTGCCCCTGCGCATGGTCGGCCATTTTGAACAATTTAAACGGAGTTTAGAGTAACTGTTTCGGTCAAGCTTGAGAACGTGGGACTCGTTTAGCACCTGAGACTTTGCAGAATTAGTCACAGTTGTTGAACTTTTATTCACTACATGGTGCAGAATATTTAACTTGTATTGTAATATTTACAATGTGATTTGACCACATGTTAGTCTAGCATTGATTTTATTGGTTTAGGTGGTTTAGAGCAGAGATGCAGAGATTTATTAGGACTGTGGGTGTTCGTTTTTAATGGTTTTTCTTGTTGTAGGTCATCGGGCTTTTTGTCGAGGAAAACCACAAAGAAACTCTAATTTGGTCATATGTTTTATGAGAAATGCTGTTCCGTTTGTGTTGGGGATTTTTGAACGATTTTCAAAACTAAAACAGAAGGTTGCATATCAGGGTATTCCCTGTATTGAAATTCGAGTAGAAACCTAAGAGGTATTATAATGTACTCATCTTATTATAATAATATATTTCTCAGTTTGTAATGTCATTCAATTCTGTAGTAACCATAAGAAACATTAAACAAAGTATTCTTCCTACAATGTGATATACTGCAATACTATCATCGAGGTCATCAAACAAAAAGCAGCTCCACTTACAAAGCCCTAAGTTAAAATCACGGCAAATGCAGGACAAACGAACATATGTAGGTAAGGCACTGAGAACAAAGATAGCGGCGTCCTTCAGAATAACAAAGGAAAGTGTGTAACAAAGCAAGTGTGAGAGAAAAACTGCAGAGTTGCGACAGCGGTTAGCTCGAACCATACCAGTCATTAGAGTTAGGGTTGTCGATGGTAAATGAAAACAAAAGTGATAAAACTTAATTCGATTAAGGGCCGATTCGATCAACCTTATTCCGATACGAAATCTATGGTATAGCGCTGCTACAGTGCTGCCATACAAAGCTGACGTTACACCATAGATTTATACACGGATGGTCGAAATGAGCCTAATGTCTATACAGAATACTTACTATGATAAGACCGCATTAATATACTGTCTGGTGTTGTTGTACCCTACTTGTTTTTGTGCAAAAAGAAATATCTATCTTTATATGACATTGGAAAGGCTTATTTCTGCTTGCCACCCCTTCTTTGTACTAAAGAGCCCGCCCCGGGCAGTGCGATTTTTTTGTCATTGAGTGTCCACCTGGGGACAAATTCTTTTCGACTAAATCGCAATAAATTAAAGAGAATCTCTCTCGAATTTTTTAGATTTATTATCTCGATAAAAGAATAAAACAAAAATTCATTTATTTCTATAACCATTGTTACAAAATGTGGCCGAGACTACCCAGTACATTGTCTAAGACACTTGTGTTGGCTATCTTCGATTATAGAATTAATAACTAGTTAGCAGTAGAATGTGTGTGTGTTTGTGAGTAAATGTAAATGTGTGCGTGTGTGTGAGTGAATGTAAATGTGTGTGGGTGTGTGTTTGTATAATGTATTGTGTGTGATCTTGTTGTACGTATGTGTGTTTGTAAGGAAGGAGTACCTGTATGCCCTACGGATTATGTACATTGGGATCAGAGCTGAGAGTCCACCCACATGGGCCTGTATGTACTTAAAAGAGTACCTTAAAATACTTAAAATAGTACAAATTAGGGCTAGCCCTAATTTGTACTATTTTAAGTATTTTAAGGTACTCTTTTAAGTATGTTTTCCACTTCATCGTAGCAGAGTGAGCCTAACCATGAGATAAGGTTTTTTTGCAAGAATCATAGGGTATATTTTCAGTATACTACTTATTAAAGATATTGTAAATGATGTAAGCGGACTGGCTTATGTATTGCCTCCTAGCGAAGGCCGTATGTGTAATAGCGGCAGGAGCTACTTTATTCTTTCTCCTCTTATGGATTTGGTTGACATATGTAAGCGATTCTTGACAAAGTAAAACTACATTGAGAATGTACAGTTTTCTGAGAGTGAGGAGGCCACTTATTTTATAGAGAGAAAAATGATTTATTATTATTTGTGCAAGAGCATTATCTTTGCTTTTTTTTTTATGTGACAATATCAAACAAGGAATAATTTTAGAAACTGTTACCAGGAAACAGTCCAAATAGTAAATGATATTTTACATTATTATTTATTAGCTTGACAACGACACCTGGCGGAAAGTGCCTTACTGCCGAAGGACATATGCAACTTATACGGTAGGGGGAATCAGCGAAGCGTTACCAATTCTTAAGATAAACTCGACCCTTGAAGCTTCACAGTAGTCGTTGGCAAAACATGTCCTAATGCTCCTAATGCTCCTGCTTAGTATTTAGGTTTAGTTTATTTTTGACTGTGACTTAGTATGTAATCAGATCAATGTATGAGATTTTGGTCTAGTGGTAACCGGCCGTCATCTTGAGTTCGACTCTCGAGCAAAAATATGTATCGAATTTTTCGAACATAGCTCGAAACTCGAATCCGCATTTGGCAAGCGTGCTGATTAAGCCTATTCCCATCATATTATCGATGATTTGATTTTTGTGATGAAGGCCTTTGCTCTGCAGTGGGAAAGTTGGCTGATACTTTACTTTTATGAAATCTTGTATGAATCACATCCAGAAGATCTTGGGGTCAATTTGTTTTTCGTGGTGTTTACCATATTATGCTAACAAATGAAAAAAATTGTAATTGACTTGTAAATCTTTACTTTAACAAACGTTTTGACAACCCTTGTTCCCAAGCAGTTTAGTGTTAGTGATAGCCACAAAGATAGTCACAAAGGCTAGAACAATTTACCACAAGTACTAGTTTACTAGAAATATACGTGTCTGACCATAACAAACCCGCATACATGATTGCAGGTTCTCGAGACACGTCGGACATAAAAAATATACACAATGGCATTGAACATTCCCCATAATTGTTTAGACAGCGAGAAGGTAACACATGTCGATTTTTTGTTAGATAATATTGGACTTATTTCTATTATGTCTTTATTATTTCTTTTATCTTGATTTTTTTTTGTGCTCAAATGTTGTTAGCATGTCATTATTAACTGGTTAATGTAACATGGACTGCGTTAATGTAGTATTAGGTATAATCATTTTTTTCATTTACACGTGGCGTTGATATAGAAATCTTAATTCATAATAAATAACCTTATTACATCGATAATAATGATAAAGCATAAATTCTTTTTTTTGTAAATAAACATTTGACCAAATCCAAGAAAAATCATATCTTTATTTGCTTTACTAGATATTATAAATTATTACAATTAATTAAAAAATCAAATAAAAAAAAAGAAAAGCATACTCGTATATTTATTTGGAGCACATACCTAAACTAATTAATATAAACTTATTCTGAAAAATGGTCACCATTCAGCATTGTGTCACTGCTTCGAAAGCAAGGACCCTGGTATTTGTTGAATTCAATTAAATAATAAATATTTCACAACATCACATACATTGATCTGAATCCGAGATAGGTAGCTCAAGCACCTGTGTTACGGATATCAGAATCATCAGTGGGATTACAAATATATACATTTAATACATTTCTCTTGTAAATACATATTTATAATAGAAAAAAAAAGACAAAGACCAATTAAAACAGACATGTTCATTCACAAAAATGTTTGTACTGCACCTACCCAGCAGCACCCAGTTTGCACCCAGGCAGCGTTCACTACCACTGTTCCAAGCGGATCGTCAAATTAATGAATACATATTTCAGTAATAATAACTTACAATTATTAATACAATGTCGCTTCCTTTAATTTACCGACACGTAGTTAATCACTGCACTGACATTAAATCGCTTATCGATAAGTAAGTATACAATTATTGACAGCACCACATCATTCAACAACAGAAATTAGACTAAGTCTTCCCCGCTTCCTCGTTTGTATAAATATGATAATGTCCCACCTTCCTGTCGGGGAAATGTAACGCACGCAACGTCGGGATATTAGCCGTGCGAATCGAGCGGATCGGTAGGAAATTCGAATATATGCATCTATTTGTATCGAATTTTGATGCGAATTAGGTTATGTAACATAAAACCTACAAAAAGTTTTACGTCTGCCCATGAAAACCAAATTAAAGTTCATTAAAGCGAGAATATGACGGAAGACCCTCTTGAGCCAAGAGGACGTCTGGAGAAGCCCTTCCATTGGGCTTATTAGTAAAGTGAAGGAAGTAGAGAAACCAAAAAGTATAAAGATAGCGAAAATCGCATCGGAAACAAATAAATAGATACAAGTCAGAAGGCAAAGAGACACCAATAAATCTAAAGAAATATAATTCAACATTACAACATCGAAGAAGACTGAAAGGACAATTTGGGAATCGGAGACATATTTTAGTGTAGTAATAAAAAGAAACTAGAATATCAGCTGTGATAATAATCGTAATAAGGAAGAAAATAAAAAAGAACTGAAGAAAGATTTCAGTAAGTATTTATTTATTGATACATTTTTCAAACATTACATAATTTTTGATGTATGCTTCGAATCAAGATTCTTATACTGCTTTTAATACTGATTTGAAAACCTTGGCACGTAATTACTGCATTTCGCTAGATTCTATGAATATTGATGACCGAAAGGTTTCTCTTGCGATACAAAGATTTCTCGGTTATGGATGTAATGATTTATTCTCCCCAACAACGAACTGTATCGTGAGTGATAGAAATCTCACATCAAGATTGCAAATTTATTCCGATATATTTGGGGAACTAACAGTTGAATCGATTGAAACAATTAAGTAGGCGTTATATTGCCAGCTAATAACAGGTTTTCATGATTTAATGGATTTATTATTATGGTCGTCTCACATGTAGGTACTTAAGCACAAGGAGAACCACGAGAGTATGCTATTATACAAAATATTTATATTCGGCAGTGATATTTGTAATCGTAAGTCACAACACAACCGTTCGTATTATTCAAATCAGGGAAGTATGGACAGCCATACATCAATGTATGCAAATCTGTCAAATTTCTTCAATCAAAACATTACAACAAACATCACTTTCTACATCTGGTAGCTTGACAATAGCTCTTTGATATTTTAGTTATTGTTATTTTTTATGATAAAGCTATCCTAAATAAAAAAATATAAAAAAAATTGGTTAAATATGAATTGAGGATATCTGACAGATTCTAGTTAGCTAATGTTTAATCTATACATCTGTCTGGACTTATAAAATTAAAAAACAAGATACATAGTCTATTAATCTACTTATAATTAAACATAAAACAATAGGCACATTAAATGTAGGTAATAAGATCTCAGTTTATGTAAGCCAAGGTTAAAGCAAGGTAATGATATTGTGGACAATATAAATAACTCAGTAAGACCCGTAACGAAATGTAAGTACATTCATAAAGACGTTTTGTAATGTAACAGAATACAAAAACCCAAAATTATTTACTAGTACCTATTACTGACGAAGTTAATAAAGAAAGGGAAAGAACAGTAAATAAAAACTTACATCATAACGATTTTGACGTAACAACAAACAATATCACACCGGACCACAAAACGGGTGCTTACCTACATTCCGATAAGGAAATCGATATCGCTTTTATCAACAGCCAGAAAGAATCTACAAACGTCCCCAAGTGTATTAGCAAACACGAAAAGAAAGAGACCACCTGAACACACGCCGTATTATTTGCATGTCCTAAATACCCTGTACCGTTAGCAAAAACGCAGTATGCAATACGGGTGCTGGTACCACGTGCATTTCCTCCATTGAGGCTGGGCTGCGTGTGACAAGAAACCGTGGCGAAGGAAGCAATCAGGTGTGACTACACGCATGTATAAATGGGCTTTTAACATGTAAATTATTGATGAAACTTAAATTTTGTACAAGTTAACGGGCTGCCCAACTTAATTGTTAATTGACAGCTCTCTACAAGTCAATCTTTTACAATATAAAAATAACTTTTTAATAAAACGATGTAACGACGTAACAGGTATATTATACAAAATGGTAATTCAAAAGATTCAATTTTAATAGTCTGTTTTATTATAAATTTAGTCTTCTTATTATAAGAAGTCTACTTATTGAGACTTTCAATGTGTTTAGAAGCGTTAAGAATGATAATGTTCACAATGAATACATTTCCGTGGTACTTAACAGGTAATGTTGAAAAATGAACAAGATTTACGATAATGTTTGTTTTCTTTGTAATTCAACTGTGGAATGTTATAGAATTGAAGATTGCGTAGCAGCAGATATATGTAAAGAAAATGTTACACAAATTGAGAGCACTAATCTTACAATGGTACGAAAAAACATAAACTACTACGTCGCGGCAGAAAGCATTAGCACACTGCAACTAAAAATAAAACCACGTCAACCGCTGATAAGACCTGCATAAGCCTTATTATGAAGAAGCCATAAAACGCGCGTTATTTAAAAGCGAGAAATAATTTCATATCGCTTAAAATAACGAGATAAAATACAATTAATCACAAAATATATGCGTTGACGGTTGCTATGAGGCTGATACTCACGTAAAAAAAATGAATACTGACGCAGTAATTTTCTGGTTAACTTAATTCTTGTTATCATCTCTTTTCTCAATGATCTCAAACTGAGTGGATGATTATTTTTTTACTATAACCAACCGCTGGAGCGTGACGCAGCGCCGTTCGGTCTACGTAATGCAAGCGCACAGGCCCAAAGCTTTCGGTTCAACGACCAAGCGGTAAGGTCAGGTGTAAGATGAAGAAAAAAAGACTCTCCAGTTTCCGCAATATCTAATTTGCGATCGTAAACATTAATTGGGCTTATTACACTCGACTCGGGTCGGCCACTCTGATGTTGATGATTTTTAAGCCCCACAAGAAAGCGCGTAAATTGATAAAATAAACGAATTCACAACACTGGAACGTGTCCACATCAAAATTCTTTATGCAAAATAAGTTTAAGCATGTACTTATGCGAGTTGCCATAATGATAATATCGTCCAAGTAATTTGAACTAAACTGAAAACAGCTTGTTATCGAAAACTGTCGCGTGTATCTTTTCAGTATCAACAGTATTCTCAAGTATAATCATTAATCTCAGAGATCATAGCAAACAATAGTTAAGTACAGTACAAATTAGTGTGAATCAATCTTTCTTTTTTGCAGTGATGTAATAATTATATACCGCTACTATTTACTGTTTTAGTTTTCTCATTCCAAGTATTAATTCGTGAAGATACTGAGGGTAAAATTGAGGTAAATTATGTGATTCCATAATATAGAAACGAGTGTCAAGCTAATATTTGTACTACTTAAAAGTAGGTGGACTGTGACTAGGCTAGTACTTTTGTGAGAACCTACACGGATCTAGATAAGTGACATTTAATTCCAAATAGAGCATAGAAATATAGTGCGCTAAACTTTAATGGCCACATAAATATTGTTGACGTAAATATGGTTATGAATAGTAGAAATAAACCCGGATGAATAAATACAGAATATGTAGATACAGATCGGATACAGAATAATCATGAAACAATTGGGTTTCTTGGTAAAATGAAGGGATGAACAATTTACTAAAAGATTGATCCCTAAAGCGAGACCCCTAATTTGTTGTGTTGCATAAATTTTGAAAGTATCGAAATACTTAGATGCAAATTGAAGGTGCATAACTACATCATTGTTAAGCAGAGCGGTCAGATTATATGCTTTCTCAACCTTTATATTACTATTGTCTGCTCTTTTATTGCCCTTACAATGCTTGTGACTTCGAAATTGGTTTCTCGGAAATGTTGGTTACTTGCTTCAGAGATGGTTGTAAAAGTTATGTTACTTGAATTATTGAAGAATTTTTTTGCGACTTTCTTCACGTTCAAGTATAGTCACTTTTTACCGGCAAAAGTGAAATTCTTGACTTTCATCTTACTTGATAGCATATGACGATAAGCCGAAGATGGAAACGCACTTCACCATTCCAAGTAAATTCCTCATCTACAAGTCTCCCGTAATCGAGATATCGCGATTTTTGCGTTAAATCGTGTATGAAAGTTTTATACCTCCATCAAGTTCCGGCTTTGTCTGTTTTGGTATCTAGCTTCTGGAAATCTTAGATGTCTTAGGCTTCTATTATAAATCTTCAATCAGGTTCTGCTTGGTCATCATCCAATACACCATTAAGTGTAGTTTACCCCTTAATCTCTCTCTCACGTCCCGCTAATATGCCTCGAATCAGTTCCGCTTGGCTGCCCTGTCAGCTCTAACTGCATTCCTCTCGTGCCTTCGATTTGGCATATAATAAAAGCGCCCACATAATCGTGCAAGGTTCAGCCACCGCTCCTACTTTATCGGCCCACATCTGGCTCTTATCAGGATCGATAAGTGGAGTGTCGAGGCCACTAAAGTGCTCGTAAGGTTACTATATGGTAGCGCCATGAGTACAATAACAATGTAGGCATCGTTTTGATACTTTGGAATGGCAGAGTAACAGCTTTGATTCGGGAACCATTATCTACACTATAAGTAGGTAGGTCGATAAGGTGTGTCTTGATTCTAGGAGGTGGGAGTCAGTACTTGCGTAATATTTTCGTAACTATTGCAACTTACCTTTATTTTTGAATACATTTCTCGTTCTTTAATTAGGTATATTATTATTTATTTACGTAAATTCAGTTGCAAACTAACGTTTGATTGATGAATTACTTCATTTAATGAACGAATTACTTTACTTTATTGCACACAAAAACCACTTCATTATTTTTATTTTTCAGTTGTTATATTGGGAAAATAATATTTGCACTCCGATTTGACTTATTTACCCATTAGACTTGATTCGACCAATCTTTATCCGTAGATACATCTATGGTATAACGTCCGATTTGTAGCTATACCATAGATTTAGTATCGGAATAAAATTGGTCGAATCGGCCCTTAATCTCATTACCAATTCAAACTAATAATTTATTCAAATCGAAAAGTGTGTAACTTTGACAAAATAAGTTGTTTAACATCGATTTAATATTTGTTAGGTACACAAAGGTTTTTGATCCTGCAATCGTTATTTAAATCACAGCTAAAAAAACTTTAATAGTTCAGGTATTTTGTTTCCATTTCTATGTTCTCAAAACGAGAATATACGCCGAGGAATGTGCGATGTGTGCGGTCGGCATAGTAGATTCTTATCGCAAAAGGAAAAAAATGTCGCAAAAACGCCGCCGACACAACACTTGTCATATGATTTGTGTGATCTTGCCTCGGGATCCTCGGATGAAGTTATTAGGTCTGCGTCTACATTTTAAATGCCTTGTAGTACTGCGAAAGTTTTAGCATGCTCCATTCCATTATGCTTATCCTATTTTAAATGCTCCATGAATAATGTTTTTGTAATGTTATTTGTTCTTGAAAGTGAAAGAAAATTAACGAAATCATACATTGTAAAATTGCGCCATCATTTTGTTACAATTTATTTGGAACAAGTTTAGCTACTTGTATTTCTTCGCTTTTTGAATTTTAGAATTCTTTGTGTTCTTAAAGTGTATTGTAAACTTTAATGCTAACAAAATTAATGACTTTGATACTTGATTGTGAATAAATTAATTGTATAGGTATGTTGATTGTCTGAGAATTTTCGATCACTTATTCGTGCTCGAACAAGTTGTTAACATTATGCTTTAACAACTGCACAATAAGTAACAAGTTTATCAAACTTAATTGGACTCTTCAGAGTCTATTGTCAGAATCTCTGGCATTGCCAGCTGCGCCACTTGCCATTTGAGCACATACGATCAAATGCCTAGGTCACGCTCACCACGAAGAGGTGAGAATGCAGCTGGTGCCCTTGACTGTGTCCTGATAGAATAGACTTATTGTCAAAAATTACCGACTTTAGTCCGGCTTAGGCCACCTTGAGCGAATGGACCGGTCACGACTGAGATTTATCTGCCAACTATAGCGGCCTGATTTATAAATGTTATTGAGCCCTAATTTATGGTGGACGTGTAAAAGTGGATTTGCTGTTGAGAAACCAGGTTACGGTATTGTTTGTTGATAGCTCTTTGAGCCTATGTGCCACGAGATATCTGGTCCAGAGTGGTCATCTTTAAGGTGACATGTGTAATTGTAAAGAACGTAGAATTAACGTCGACACACATTTTACCACTTTGGATATATTTGGAACCTTACCATCATTTTTAAATACCTATTCATAGATACGTATGGGTTTGATGTAAAAAAAAATGTAGAGTTTCAGTTCTAAGTATGGGCCCCCCCTAAAAAAATTTTTAGAGGGGTTAACAAAATACATCTATTTACCAAGTTTCAATATTATAGTTTTTATAGCTTCGGAAAAAAGTGGCTGTGACATACGGATGGACGGACGGACGGACGGTTCGACGGACGGACCGACGGATAGACGGACAGACGGACAGACGGACAGACGGACAGACGGACAGACGGTCAGACGATAGACGGATAGACGGACAGACAGACAGACATGACAAATCTATAAGGGGTCCGTTTTTTTCCATTTGGCTACGGCTACTAACCCTAAAAATAACCCAACACACTACAGCAACGCCCCTGTTTGTTTTGATCCAGAAGCCACATTTCAAAATTATTAACAAAACTGGTTGTATCCGTTTAAAGAGTATTGAATAACGAATCTGTTGCCTTTCTATAAACCAGTTACTTACATTCAGTTCTATTTTCCGAGACTTGTATTGCCTTAATTATTCCCATACATCATACATTAGTACGCATTCGCAGCAATTCTGCGAATGCGTACTGGTTAAATAAAGTAGCTTCATAGGTAACCAACTTGAACCGTTGGTAGTACCAAGTAGTAGGTACCTACTTACATAGTTATTTCCACAGCACGAACGAAAACATAATCACATTGGTTTAACCAGTGATTAGTTTTTGCTTGCTCTATACTCGTAAGTTGGTTAGTTGATCCACATTAAACAGGTTTAGCAGTTAATAAAGGTATACATATTAAAATTTAAACAATATAAAGAAAGCAAAAAAAATCATCATTTCACAATATCCAGATACATTTTGCAATTTTCTTACAATGTTTAATGAAACTACAAATACTATAAAAATAAAGTTTAAAAACTAAAACCCGATTACCAAAAAAACACGCTCTAAAAACTACGAGACCAGAATATTTGTCTCTGATGAAATTATTACGCCGTATCGCCGTGGTCGTATCCACATTGATTTTATTAATATAATGAAGCTGTTTTGCTGCAGTAGGTGGTAACTTTATTTTTATATATTTTTAGTTACGTAAATAAAATTACATATTTGGAATGTGCTAAAAAACTCTTTCATTTGTTACCCCACACGGCATCGTCAGGCATTTTTTTTTTGTTCCTTATTCTAAGTCCTAGTAAATTTGACGTGAGATCATGTCTCCTATAACCAAAAGACAATCAAGACGCTTCTCACGA
The DNA here is from genome assembly GCA_019059595.1 of Marasmia exigua. Classification (NCBI taxonomy): domain Eukaryota; kingdom Metazoa; phylum Arthropoda; class Insecta; order Lepidoptera; family Crambidae; genus Marasmia; species Marasmia exigua. Next base: position 13,982,004 of record CM032464.1, read on the forward strand.
CACCTCATGTGTTCAAATATGATAACTAGTTTAGAAGTTATGAGGGAACAGATGAATAATCATACATACATACAGGTCAAAATCATAACCCTCCTCCATATGCAAAAGCATTGCCGTAGTCGGGTAAAAATAACAGTAAATAATAATTTCATAATAACAATAAATAAGAGTAGAAGGAAACAAAATAAAATAAGGCTTTAACTGAACTAAATAAACGATTAAAATTTAAACGATAAAAATGGTTGACATAAACTGATGAAAGTTGATTAATAGCACCTGAAGGAGAATTTATAAACCTATTCGCAAAGCAATAAATGGGAATGGCAAGCAAAAACCTTGCACTAAGACTTTTCTGACCGCGTTTTGAACTTCCTGTAATACAATAAGGAATAAACGGACTGTGCAACAAAAAAAGCCAAGCCCACATATACCCTGGTGATTTATACCCAAACACACTAAATATCCCCAAATTAATCACCACACAAAACCGTGACGATACAAAGTGTGAAATGCATGTGTCAACTTTCTATCAAGTCGATATACTCCTCGGGCAATAAAAGTTGTCCTTTTAACTTATAAATTAGGGGTCCCCACAAAAAAAGAGCAAACCCAAAACCAGTTGGGTCGGTCTCGGCTCTACCTGTATCGGAGAGTACATTCCAAGCATTTTTCGAGCCTTTCATCGATCTGCAGTTTGGTAAATCCATATCACACGAATGAAAGACGAATACAAAAAGATACACAAAGATAAGGTCTATAATAGATTGGTTTATAATATCGAGACAGATAGTAGAGGTAACAGATACGAGGGATTTTTGTCTTATATCGTTAAAGGAACTTATAGAAATAGAGAGAATATCGTGTCTTGAATGAGTAATGCTAAAAATATAAAAATAGGTAAAGTACCATTCGTTACGCCCTACACTATTAAACCAATATTATAGGTATATGTAACTTGAGAGCTAACATAAGATGATGTTATAATCAATCACACGTACACGCAATCTTCTGTTTCTGGATATTTTTAATAGAAGATGAAAATATAGTAATTTAAAACTCAGATTTGCTAGAATATGGTAAGGACTTAGGTAATTTATTATACTTCGGATATGTGACGAATAGGTAGGTACTGTCTTCGATCATTTAATCTCGTACAGTACTGTACAAAAAACTGCTCTCAAAAAAACATAGCTAAAATCGTGCTTAGAATCCTATTCCAATATGCTGCTTTTGTTATTATAAAAAAAGTTATAGAAATCAATGAATATTAAACACATTCAAGGCGACGATGGATGTTGATTCAACTAAAAATGACCCCACCAGAATCACGTCATTAAATTCAAAATTATTAATCGTACAAACGAACTTCTAACAAAGTCGTTTGGCATGAGTTGACGGCACTTATGTTCCCAATAGGATTATTTATTTGTTAGTCTAATAAGCCAGCGTGACATACAATCGGTTATCTCATCGCTGACATTTTGTCGACGGAAACAAGATCAAGGTAATGGTTTTTGTGAGAGCGGAATTATTAGAAAAAAATATTAATGTAAGTATAGGAAATAACCGAGAGGACATTTAACTGTTTTCAAAACATTTATGTCGCTGTCCACCCGCGGTAGATAAGCAGGGGGTAGATAGTGGGAATAATCAAGGGTTGTGAAGGCCAGACAGCATTCGCTTTATTGTAATTATCAGATTTCCCGAATCATGGATCATGGTCCAACCGAAATCCGGGATTCGAAGCGACAGCTTTAGACGCAACTGGGACTTACAATTAAATGAGAAGGAACTGAGAGGATTTACCTATACTCTATTGAAGTGAGTGATCGTACGATTGTCTATATAATATGTATAGCAGGTAATATTCTATGTAAAGATTTTTAAAAAGAATATTCCTTTGAAATGAAATAAAAACTATATCAGAAAAAGCTTGTGGGAGCTGACCATATCAGTGATATCCTCTTTAGATGTTATGGATCGCATTGAATCGTTAAAATTAAATTCTATTAAGGTTTTGAGCGCCATGGGGGATACCGGTGACCGACAAACAATAAATGTTTATTTGTGTCTGGTCTGATGGCAGTTGCTTCTCAGTTACTTAGCTAACTATGTGTTTTCTTTTAGCTCCTCTAAATTTTGATACAGTATCCACAGCTCTATAATTAAATAAACAGAGTTCAGCATCTCAGCTAAAGCATTTTAATCTACTTCCGCTACTGATGAAGCCCCGGCCCAACTAGGCGCCAATACTGATATCGGATCACAGATCAAACCAACCCTAAAGGAAACGGCCATCACCACAGAGTACGCAACACGTGTACATATCTGTTTCAATCAATGGCAATTAACTACACGGATTCCGTTAGCGAAATTGCCCTCAACTATCCAACAAAAACCACTTTAGCAACAAGCCTGTAAGATTGAAAATACCATGAGATTATACAGACATCGGAGAACCGGTCGCTGCAGCCAGGTGTCTATAATAAAATGTAATTGCAATTTTACTTAAATTTTTTAGCTTTTTCTTAGCATTGTTAGTTAACAATCTCTCATTATGTATCTCGGTCAGTCTACCCGTGCCAGATGTGTTATCTATTTGTAAGACAAAGGATAGGATGAAATATGTTAGTAGTTTAACATCTGTTTTCTATTGGTGCGAATCTCAAGGTTTCTCTAAGTAGGTTACTAAAGCGTATTTACTCATTTATTATCTGCCCTTCTTCACGTGGTGGTTTATTAACTAGTATGTCGAAATCTTATCAAATTGTATGTTTTAGATTAGGATTTTGATTGAAGTAAGTATGAACTTTATTGCAGACCCAGAGATAATTTCTAATGGCCTTGTATGTTAATGAAAGTCAGCTAATCTGATAAGTTCATATAAGTTCATGCTGCGAACCAGTGAGCAGTGTAATTTTTACCCGACTACGGCAAAGCAAAAGGAGGGTTATGATTTTGACAGGCTATGTATGTATGTATGTATGTATGTATGTATGTATGTATGTTCATCTGTTTCCACGTAACTTCTTAACTACTTATCAGAATTCGACAAATGACATATCATTATAAGCGTCTTGATCGTCCGCTGGTTATAGGCTATATGAAGTTTCACAAAATCTAATGTGGCGCCCTCTAGCGGACAAAACATACAGAGTAAAAAAATAAAGTTATGATAAATATGCCGTGTTTGGTATCATTTGAAAGCGCTTGACTTGTACATTTTGAATATATATATATATATATATATATATATATATATATATATTACTAGCACTTGGACACCAAAATAGTACAAATAAAATAAAAGTAAAAAAACTAAAACCCAACTACGACAAAAAACGTCGCTGAAAAAGTATAAAACAAGCCTTCGTTGTCAATTTATGCAATATTCACTATGTAGAGATAAAATTTCATGTTTGGAAAGGCGTAGTCACACGTTAAATATACTACCCTTTGACAACGTGTGACTGCGGATTTCCAAACATGAAATTTTATCTCTACATAGTGAATATTGCATAAATTGACAACGAAGGCTTGTTTTATACTTTTTCAGCGACGTTTTTTGTCGTAGTTGGGTTTTAGTTTTTTTACTTTTGATAAAAATAATTATCCTGACTGCGCAATTCGTCATCAAACTTTGTCTGAAAGAGACCTCTCATACTTCATACTGGTAAAATATTACCTGCTTCTGTACTAAGTTAGTGAAATAAAATATATTCTTTCTATAATCTTAGTTAGATAAAGTACGAAAAACGAATGACATTATTGGGGCTTCATGGTTTAGGTACTCTAAGACCGAGCACACACAATTCGTTTTATTATTCTTGGTTATGGGTCTCTCATTACCGTGACAGTTTTCAAATCTTCCGAAATTCACATCAGAATTACCCTTATTGCTTATCTAGTGTTGTTGCTAATTTGAGGTTTCTTGATTTATATATAATGTATCAAGACGGGAATTAACACGATATTTATTATGTGATACAACATTGTGTACTCACATATTTGGCTTAACGTTTCGGCTACGTTACAGCAGCCGTGGTCACGACCGGACTCATTCCCAGTGTTAATTCCCATCTTGATACATTATAGTTATAATGTAACGCGAAAATCTAAAAAACTATTCTTGATTTATCGATTAAACTGACTTCAGTTTAATCGATAAATCAGTCAGTATTTTTTTAAATATTTATTCAGTGTATCAGTTCAAAGAAATAACACTGAACATTTAGACAGTACACACTTAACACCGAAATGGCACATACACAGCATGTGTCAGGGTATCGAGACACCCTGACGCTGGTATTTTGTATACCTATAGAAAGAACACTGCTATAAAAATAAATACAATGAACCTGTGTGGGTGATAATATAAATATATAATTAGAAAAATATTTTACATGTGTGTTATGCATGTCTATGTGTGAGTATTTTTTGATATTTTGGAAATGTTTAGTTACTAACAGGGTAAAATCCAACATAATTATAAGGCACTGATGAAATACTAATTGCAAAGGCGTGTAGAAATTCATGCGCATTTCGTCTGTTCAAGCCCGTCCATTATTCTAGCGCATAAGCCAACCGGATATCCATACATGTGGAAACGGGTCATGCCATGCGTTGGTCTGTGCTGCTTATAAGGCAGTCTGTTGGCTTGATCCTAGGGTTCCCCTCTTGGCAAATTAGTATTTTTATTTTTTATTCATGTCCGCCGACTAGCGATCACCAATATAAATACAAACAAAGTTTAAAAAGTTACAAAGGGAGTATGACGTTTTTTGCAAGAAAATATAAACAGTTTTTTTAATGAGAAAAGGAGGCAAACGAGCAAGCGAGTCACCTGATGGTAAGTAATCACCGCCGTCCATGGACATCATCCACACTAGAGGGAGTGGAGATGCGTTGCCAGCCTCCACACAGATCGGTCCTGCGTCCACTGCGTTGGGGCGGAAAGGTCCTCGAGTGGAGGCCACATACAGGAAGTCGCAGCCGTGGCAGGCACCCCACAAGTTGGACCGACGATCTGGTGAAGGTCGCAAGAATTGACTAGATACTAGTAATAAATAGATATATTCTTGTAAATTTCTCGAAGTTACGGGGTAATTTTACGGAAGCTCTCCACAGTATTATGTTACAATCTTTTTTCAAGATATTCGGTTTGTTTGAAGACGTAGGTACTCGTGGAAAAGTGATGCGATAAAATGGATCAAGGCTGCTTATCCCGACTTATCAAAATATGTTTTACCGCATATGTTGTATCGCATTAGACAGTTTGATTAGATAGTATAGTTTGTACATCCGTACTGAAAAAATAATAATAGTCATGAAGCATAGATCTAGGAAGTTCTATCCATAGTTGATATTTTTTATAGAAATCTTTTACAATTTATTCTTAAATAAATGACACACTTAAAAGTTTTAGTTCAGTTAGAAAGTTCAGCGGTCTAATTAGTAGAACAGCCACCCAAATTGTGGAAGATGTGGGTTCGTTATTCACTTAAGTTCTATCCATCTTATCTAACAAATCGATCCCATATACCGATATTAATATTTTGAACCGGGGATAACATGAATGTGATATTGTCTGAGATTCTTCTCTTTTAAATTCTTATAACAAATGTATGTAAATAAATATACTCTGCTTTATTTTATTTTATTTTATTTATAATATACACAGAACACATCACAATCGTAAATAAACAAAGTAATAAAAATAAAGTGCAGTTTTGAACCAGATTGCAATCCAAAAACAATGTGTACATAAAAAAAACAGTAATTGAATTACTTAGGTTTGTCGCACTAGCCGTATATAACAATATGACAAACCAATAAAAGAACCCAGGCTATGAAGAACGAAACAACAGAAACAATACTTTATCCTAATTATGTTTTACTTTAGAGGGATAGCTCCGATGCTGAGCAGGCCTAGTACTGTGGCCAGACCAATTTTCTTTGACCCATCTGCTTTGTATAAACTATTAACTACATTCAACGTGAAACCACAATTCTCGATGGTAAGTTGAGTTTAGGTGACATGAAAGAAATAACACATCCTACAGAAGTTACTGAAGATAAAATAGCAAAACTAGACAAAGATTACAAAGTGCCGGTAGCCCTGGCAAATGCTGTCAACACAGTCTCTGTCTGCATTACGGATTCTAGCTGCAACCAATCGCCCAGTTGGGAGACTAGGTGATAGGTGTATGGCTATGAAAATTCCTAGACGGTAAGGTATGTGAGCAATCTAACTGTTGGATTAGATGTGCCTAGACCGAGAATTTATTTATGGAATCTGGAAAAAATAAGTTTGTACTTTGAGATCGATGGAGCTAGTAAAAAATAAAAATAAATAAAATATTATTTCAATATAACTTATGTCTAATACAACTTTGATCAATAAATCATATACATATATTAGTACATATGTTATAGGTATTGTTGTGTTAAAGTTGCGGAAATATCGATAGTTTTCCTATCGATAGTTGACCTCGAAAATCTTTCAGACTATAGATAGTACTGCTATTGGTCAAAACTATCGATACTATCGATAGAAAAATTTGTTCAATACTATTGATAACGCCAATACTATCGATACTATCGATTGTTCAATGGCCGAAACAATCGATAGTATTGTGTTTCCTAACAGAAATAATCAAAAACTATCGATAGTTTTTGGACTATCGATAAGCAACACTAGTTAGTGATATTTTGTAGGTTTTGTTTTTTTTGCTGAATGAATGAACAGTTCTAATCATATAATTAGTACTTAAATAATGAAACCAGATAGAGTCAAGTCAGTAAAGGGGGAAAAATTAAAATACATTGACTGTGAAATTGATTAATAAATTACCAAAAGATATGTACACCGCGTGGAGCTGCCTCGATGGATATTCAACCGTCCTTATATCTGAGACACAAGTGCTACTTTTGCACTGCAAAGGCGAAACGCTAACTGACGCCGACTGTACCTGCTACTTTCATAACTCACTGTACCACACGTAAAAGTACCTTGAGATTGCTCTCATTTTTGACCCCAAGTGACGGATCACGGAATTCCTGTTTCTTGGTAAAATTCGAAAGTGATTTCTGTTAAATGTCAAACTGTCTGAATTAATTTCTTTCACATTCCTAAAACTTGCTTTCAATTCCATTAAACTTGTCCTTGGAATATGGTTTTCGTAATTAAAAATATTTTCGTAAATACAATAGTTAAAAATATTTAGTTAGGTGTAAACAGAATGATTTATTATTATTATTTAGACATCAGTTTTTACAAAAGTAGATTCGTGGTATACAGGGTGTATCTGTGAACATTTACATCCCTTAACCACGTGTTCTATCAACCATTCTGAACAACATTTGTTCTATAACTTTTAGAAATTCGTATAAAAAAATTGCAACTTCTCATACAAAGTCGGTCACGTGACTTGATCATTTTGTATGGAGAGTCGAAAAAAAAATCGATTAATTTCGAAAAGTCGTAGAACAAATGTTGTTCAGAATGGTTGGTAAAACACGTGGTTAAAGGGATGTAAATGTCCACAGATAAACCCTGTATGAGGATGACAAATTTTTCAATAGTATTGTAAACTTTATTACAACCAGTCGAGTAGGTAACCTCTTCCGTTTTAGTAATAGGAAAACGATCATAGGAGGCTACCCATAACTTTTTAAGGTATTCCAGCCAAGTGCGTATTCAAAGATTTTCGAAAAAATACAGTAAGCGAAAAAGTACTAACACAAGTAAGTAACTAAGTATCAACCTCAGATTAAACCAAAAAAATATCTATCTATCTATTTGATTTAATCTAAGGTATCAACCTATATACTGTCCCACTGCAGGGCAAAGGCCTTCATCATAGCAATCCAAGTCATCGCTACTATGATGGGATTAGGCTTAATCACCACGCTTGCCTAATGCGTATTGGTGAACTAACATAAAAATAATAAATGTTAATATTTTTATGACTATTGATTCCATTTTCTGTGGGGATCAAAATACTCTTTGTGGTCATTGTACGAATACTGCTAAAAACCTTTTCCATATATTTGGAAGATTTTTTTCTTACGTGTAGGCACTGGCAGGGTTAGTGAACAGTTTCTGACACTTCTATTTATCTACTCCTATTCTCATCCTCCTATTTTTTAATAGAGCGTCACGATGTTCTGCTCTCGGAGAAGCATTACCTAGAAGACACATTCCGCCTCTGGTTGACCCGCATTCATACAAAAAACGTTAAAAGGTTTATCTCCCCCTATATAACGTTGCGAGGTTTCAGTTATCCAGTAATATCCAGCTAGCATAGTCTTGCTTATGCGCAGAAACTTCGGCGGGCGTTTGCACAGCTGCGCGCGCGTCACCGGTCGAAGGAAAGAACCATAGTTTTGTTATCACTGTCACAATAGCGAGGCAATGCAACTGCTGTTTTATATATGTAGATAAAGTTTTATTAAGTAAGTTCTGTCTGAAGTCCATAAAGATATTAGCACATTTATAACACACTGCCCAAGGTGTAAGTGAGTGGGAAAGATGGAAATTTTCTAAATATATATAAGAGAAATAAATATTTCACAACATCACATTATATTGATCTGACTCCGAGATAGGTAGCTCAAGCACCTGTGTTACGGATATCAGAATCAACAACGGAATTACAAATATATACATATAATACTTTTCTTTTGTAAATACTTACTTATAATAAATACATGCAAACACCCAGACCAATACAAACCGACATGTTCATACACACAAATGTTTGTACTATGCTTGATTGTCGGGTATTTCTAAAATAACTGATTGATTTTGATGAATAATGAATTAATTAATGATGAGGCAGGGTCAGGGCTAGTCCCTGCCCAAGAGGGACGTAGCGAGCTTCCGCATCGTGGCAAAGAAGCAGTATACATATCTAACTATGGCAGACAATTTCCCTTCTACGAGTAGTACTTCGCTTCTTAATCATTGTGTGATTTCAAGCTGCAAAGACACGTCCACAGAATTAACTGCATTGGAAAGTGAACCAGCGTTCTCTGTCCCTGATCACGTTTAGGGTCAGAATTCTGTGCAGCTCACGCAGGGTTTTCTACAGGTCAATTTTGTTTAATTACACCCCGGCCTTGGTGACCGAAATTCCATGTACGCTGGAACTGATGAAGTGATGCTTTCGAATATTTCACGGTGAAATCTGTGGTGGAATTCCTCCTGAATCTTTACTTTATGTTATTGATTGATGTACTTACATAACACTTGTTATACTAAAATTTCAGAATTTCAGTTTCTGTAACATAAAGTCTCTTTTTGTAGGTATCTCATCTTTCTTAACATTTTCAGTCAAACAACCATTTTATTATTATTAGATCAGCTACGAATTTGTTTATGTGGCAGACGAGCAGACGGATCACTTGATGGTAAGCATTTGCCGCCGACCATGGACACCCGCGACTCCAGTGGAATCACAAGTGCACTGCCAATCTTTTAACCCCCCTTTTCTCCCGGAATGAGCCTCCGATACCCTCACTCACCCAGCGAAAGACAGACAGCGCAGGCGCTGCTTCACGCCGGTCTTCTGTGAGGCAGTGGTATCACTCCGGTCGAGCCGGCTCTATCCGGTCTATTAAAAACACCCGCATGTATAAACATATTTTGTTGAAAAACATATTTATTATTGCAAATCTTAATAGGCAATATTGGAAGGTGACACCAACATTGTGTCCGCCGAAGAATAAGTGCGATGATGAGGGCTTTATTAAAGTGGCGAAGAGGAAGAAGCTCGCCAGCCGTAACCACCGAGGCACTGCTCTAATAAGAACGGTAAGCTTGTTACAGCTAGAGACACACACTATGCAGCTGTACGTGTCCCGCCTACACTGGTCTACGAAGGTCGAGGGAGTCGTATACTACGTGCGAAAGAAGTCCAACTGGACGCTGAAGGTCGAACGGTTGGAGTCTCGCCACAAAGTGAACTTTAGCTCATTTGTGGTGAGAGTACCGACCCATTTCCTGGCGACCTTTATTAGGGAGGACTTCTGGCCGCTGGGAGTCGTCTTTCGGAAGTTTCGAGGACGGCTACCAGCTGACTCTACGCGCCGCACGTAGTAATTGAAAAAAAAAAGGGTATTTTATTGGTTATGTATGTATGTTAGACTGTAAGGTATTTATTATATGGAAAAAATTAAATATTTTTGAATGTACCTTGTTGCCTGAAATAAACTAATTATTATTATTATTAATATTCGCCATACACATTTCCACAGCACGCGACATACAAATTGTTGATCAAGTATCCAATTACCCAAATATTTGACAACCTGAAACGATTTTTACGTAGCAATTGACTTGAATAACGCGTAAGCATGAGGAGGTGATTACTGCGTCTTTACGATCGTGACGTTGAAGTTAAGGTGACGGGTAGGGCACACTAGCGACGCCAAACGATTTTAATTTTTAGCTACTAAATCGGATCTATTTTAAACAATTTCGGGGTTACAACCTCTCGGCAAATACTTATATTATTTATTTAATACTTATAGTTAACTGTTTGGTCTGCCTGCTTACACCCGACACACCAGGGAGTCGCAATTGCGCTGCCAACCTTTATAGCCCCCTTACCTCCAAATTGGGCCTCCGGTACCCTCACTCACGCAGCGAAACACAGCACAGTGCTGCTTCACGCCGGTTTTCTGTGAGGCCGTGATATCAACAACAAGCCGGACCATTCATGCCGAAGCGTGGCTCTCCCACGGTTGATAATCTGCTTAAGGTTGTGATAGCATGCGCCAAGTCAAAGTCTTCTTTTTTATGATATAGGTAGCAGACGAGCCGACGGATCACCTGATGGTCAGGGTGAAATTATGAACATTGGGGTAGGCGTATGTCCAGCAGTGGATTGACACAGGCTTATGATGATGTACCAAAAATTCATGTTTTTAACCCCCGACGCAAAAACGACGAGGTGTTATAAGTTTAATGTGTCTGTGTGTATGTGTCTGTCTGTCTTTGTGTCTGTATATGGCATCGTTGGCATGTTGGATAAAAATCGATCCAAGATGGCCGCCGTCACAAAATAGATTGTATGTTTTAATGTCATCATCATCATCATCAGCCCATTTAAGTCCCCACTGCTGGGGCACGGGCCTCCCTCAATCACATGAGGGGTAATTGCCATACTCACCACGCTTGGCAGACGGGTTGGTGAGGGTTTAGATATAAATGCAGAGTTTTCTTCTCTGGGTGTTGATGATCATGCCAGCAGGTTTACCTTAGTCGCCTTTTACGACACCTCGGTAAGAGTGAGGGAGGCCTATTCTACTCTGCCGGGGACCACACACCCTGTTTTAATGTAACTCCCACAATATGGGTATCATATAAAAGGGCTTGAGTAGCTGAATATATTTATTGTGACAAATTTCAATTCCAAGATGGCCGCCGTCGGGGATTTTTTAAATTTAAAATTTATATTTTTTAATATGTGAATTTATTTTTTCTAAAACCGTAACCAATTCTTGGACTTTCTTATGCTCTTCTTCAGCTTTAGGGTGTGATTTACAGAATGGAAGGATGAAGAGTGAGTGAGAGAGAGAGACCAAGTGGAAAAGCTGAGTCAGTCCACTGCTGAACGTAGGCCTTTTTCGTGCTGTGAACAGATCTCTCCACATTCAGCCAATGGCAAAGCAGTTCTCCTTAAGGAGAACTGCCTTGGAGGACGCTCGACTAACATCACCACTACAAGACATGTCTGCACCAATGATTTATGGTTCTACTACAGCAAGCGAAACAAGTACCAGCTTTAAAAAATATAATAATACGTATGCTATTATATTTATGTACCTACTTACTTGATATATGTATGTTTCCTAGAGGTCGTTAGAAAGAGAAACCTTATAAATGTATTTTAAATGTTTCATTGTTCATTGCTTGTGTCTGTTTTACATACTTTAGGGCCGAAATCACCAACTTCTCATACGACGGTAATCATAGTTTATCCCCGCTTTAAGGTGACATGTAGGGCACACTAGCGACGCCAATCGATTTTAATTTTTGCCACTAAACCGGATCTATTTTAAACAATATCGGGGTTACAACCTCTCGGCAAACACTTATACTATTTATTAAATAATCATGCACAAATGTTGGGTCCAACGCGTACGCGATATATTGATTCACGAAATGAAAGCAGCCGCTTTTGGCGGTAATCCGAAAATCGAGTGCAAAACCAAACATGTAATTAAAAGTATTAAATAAATAGTATAGGTGTTTGCCGAAAGATTGTAACCCCGAAATTGTTTAAATTAGTGTGCCCTATCCGTCACCTTAAGGAAGTCCCATTATTATATACCTATTGACTAATTAGTCAAGCACCGTTTGTTTTAAACTTAGTCAACACGCCCTTGTTAGCATTTTTTAATGTGCTTATAGGTAAATATGTGCAATATTGGTAATATTATGTAGATATGGCGTCTGATGTAATTTAGCTTATAAATATGCGAAATATAACAAGTATGTGAGTATTATGTTATTCATGTAAAACATCATCCGCAAAGAATCGATACATTAATAGTTCCAAACGTAAGGAAAATTTACGTAATAATTTATATCTATGACGTAGTTTTCCGTGAAAAGATGTATAAGTATGTTTATATGAATACAAATTTTAAAATATGTTACTAATTTATTAAAATTTATAGCCAATTATCGCGATAAAACAACGCGTTGGCTAACACATTATAACGCAATTTTTAGCAATGCATTGAAATTGAAAGAATTGTGTTATCAAGAAACAGCATTGACCCACTTGTATTGAAAGCCATGCATCTATAAACACAAGATTATGAAAACAAACAAAATTATTAAAAATCATATACCTAGATAGTATAATACTGTGAGTCTGACTATCTACTAAAGTTTAACAATGTCCTAAGTTAGATTAAAAAATAAATTTAAAATTTAAAAAACCCCGACATTTTTTTTAAAAAGTCTAAAAATACATTAAAACCGCTGTTGGCTGCCCTACATATGAACATTTTTCGTTAAATATTGTATCAATTTCCATTTAACATAGCTGAGAAGACTCCCGATCAATTCACCTTTCAAACAAAAAAAAAACAATAGGTAGTTGACATTTTATAGCAATCTTTTGCAATTTATTCTTTAGGTGACGGGTAGGGCACACTAGCGACGCCAATCGATTTTAATTTTTAGCTACTAAACCGGATCTATTTTGAACAATTTCGGTGTTACACTCTCTCGGCAAACAATTATACTATTTATTAAATAACCATGCACAAATGTTGGATCCGTTTTTGAACGCGAAAATTTGATTCATGCCAAAAGCGGCCACTTTTGGCAATAACCAAAAATTCGAGTGCAAAAGCAGACCAAACAGTTAACTTTAAGTATTAAATAAATAGTATAGGTGTTTGCCGAGAGGTTGTAACCCCGACATCGTATAAAATTAAAATCGATTGGCGTCGCTAGTGTGCCCTACCCGTCTCCTTAAGTAAAGTAAATAACACACTTAAAAATTCCCGCCTGAACACGAGATTAAATATTTAAGTGTGTTATTTACTAAAAAAAAACAAAATCAAATCTGGTTCATCCGTTCGTGAACTAAGATGCCACGGAAAGACACAAACACACACACACACACACGTCAAACTCAAAACACCCCGTCGGTTTTTTCGTCGGGCATTAAAAAACAAAAAAAATGAATTCTACAAATAATTAAACAATAACACAAAGTGTCACATGAATACCAAATCTAGCCTTCATAAATAAACCTGTGAAAAAGTGCCTCATACAATCTATAAGATTTAATAGCGGCTTTTAGTTACAAATTTTAGGTTAATACTTTTATAATTTGTGCCAGTAATGTTGCATTTACCAATGTTGATTTAAATGGAAGTGTCTGCAAATTAATAAAATCTCATGATACTTAAGAGTCTTAAAAAAGATAAAGCAATTATGTGCATCGTGTTCAACTACGAAAACATTGTACTTAATGGCTTATGTAACAAATACAGTCCACGTGTTGTTAACAATAAAAGTTTATTATAGAATAATAATCCCCATTTTGTAAGCATGGGCGAGCCGGATAAACTGAGTAAGTATGTAGTAAGGGTGACTGTACACTTATTTGGGCAGAAAGACAAAACTGATTTATTAACAACAATAAATTAAAACTTGAAACTTAATTCTGTTTTGAACGTAAACCATTTGATTGATATTACGGCTATAATAATAGTTGTAAGTATCTCAATGTGTTATTATCTGTACATAAATTTATAGGAGTAAAAAGTGTTGTAATGTAGCCTCTATGTTAAATAGGTACTGGCTATATTTCTATTAGTTTAATTGATATTCCATTTACTATTTTGTATCTAGACTTTTACTTTTCTATTGTCACTTCTTCCTTCCTTTCATCTTGTTGACAAGTAAACATTTCAATCTTCAACAGTGTTTTTCTCTAATTTTATCACGTTATCAGCACGAAGCGTTACAAGCGAGCTAGCTGATAAGTATAATATTAGCTGTGTTGTTGTACTATGATTTTCACGAAAATATAGTTCGTCGAATCTCGAAAAAAATTGTGCTACGTCATTGTGCAAAATGCAAGGTAGCGGGGATAGAGTGTCCCCAGGCACAAGCAGCAATGCAATGGGAATGGGAGCGATCCGTATGCTTTCCGGACGGGAAGGCTACAGTGCATGGAAGTTTAAGATGCGATTTTACTTACTGCATGAGCAGCTGTGGGAAGCTGTTGTTGGGTTATCCTGATGGAGATGAAACCCCAGAGTCAACGAGAAAGCGTAAGGATGAATTAGCACTAGCCAAAATCTGCATGACTTTAGATGGAGGAGCCATCACTCATGTGAGGAGTGCGGAGAGTGCTAAGGCCGCTTGGACGTCGTTGCAAAACGCCTATGAAGATAAGGGCATGGGCAGAAGGTTAGCTTTAGAACGTAAGCTTTACCGATATTGTCTTGAAGAGTTTAATACTATCGAAGAGTATATAAATGCCGTTATAAGTACCGCTCAAGATCTCGCTGATATTGGTAAGAAAATCGAGGATTCTTCTTTGGCTGCGATACTATTGGGAGGTCTAACGCATAACTTCGATCCCTTGGTCATGGCTTTAGAAAATTGTAATGTTGAGGTTACCACGGTCATGGTAAAGGCAAAACTGTTGAATGAGATGTCGAAAACCAAGCCTTATGATTGTGAGTCTGCGTTGCGTTCGAAGAAAGGTCAAATTATTCAACATAGTACCAAGACGAAGAAGAAGAAGGAGGTTGTATGTTTTGATTGTCACGTACGAGGTCATACTAAATACAATTGCCCCAATAAGTTGAAGAATAAGCATGATTCAACATCAATAACTGCCTTGGGAGTAAATGGTAATAAAGATACGTGGTACATCGACTCTGGAGCTACTTCTCATATGACTTCAAGGTCTGATTGGCTGACAGAACTCAAAACCGCTGCATTCTGGCAAGGTGACCGTCGCTAGCGGAGAAGCGATAGATTCCGTGGGAATCGGAACAGTTTCAATCAGTACTAATAGTAGTATCGACAAGATTAGTGAAGTTGTACTTGTACCTAAATTGAACACTAATTTAATTTCGGTTAAGAAAGCAGTCGATAAAGGTTTATGTGTACTTTTTGATAATACTGGCTGTAATTTTTTTGATAGAGATTATTTCTCTTATAAAGGTAATCCTGTTTTACACGGTTCAGTACATGGCGGGCTTTATACATTAGATGTTAATATTAACAAAAATGTAGCTCTTGATGTGAATTCTGACTGTCATTCTGCAGATTCTCAAGTTCAGGCTGTTGATGTACGCACTAACCGTCCGTCTCAATTTCAGCTGTGGCACAAGCGGTTAGGTCATCTTTGCAGGTTTGACATGAATCTCCTAAGGAATGGACGTGCAGTTGGAATGGATTACTCAGCAGTGGATAAGGAGCCATGTATACCATGTGTTGAAGGGAAACAAGCAAGAAAACCCTTCACGGTAAGTGTGGATAAGCCTAAGAGTACAAATTCGTTATTGGAATTGATCCACAGCGATATTTGTGGACCTATGTCGGAAAATTCACTTCAAGGTAAGAAATATGCGTTATTCTTCATTGATGACTTTTCTCGACTTACTTTTGTTTATTTCTTGGCTTCTAAGACGGAAGTAAAAGCAAAATTTATCGCTTTTCAGTCTTTAGTCGAGCGCCAAACAGGAGCTAAAATTAAGGCATTAAGAACAGACTGCGGAACAGAGTATGTTAATGAACAGTTCTCTAGTTATTTACGTTCTAATGGTATTGTGCATCAAACCACAGTTCCACACAGTCCGCAACAAAATGGAGTATCGGAGCGTTCAAATAGAACGATTGTGGAAAAAGCGCGGTGTATGTTAGCTGGTGGTTTTCTTAGCAAAGCCTATTGGCAGGATGCTATAGAAGTGGCAACGTACCTGAAGAATCGATCCCCGCATAGAGCTCTAGATCGCCTTACTCCTTATGAGATATGGTTCGGCTCAAAACCCGATTTGAGTCACTTACGAGTGTTTGGCTGTAGAGCACTAGTACACATTCCAGATTGTCAAAGGAAAAAGTTGGATGTGAAGGCTAAACAGTACACTTTTGTTGGATATTCGGAAGATCCAGGTAATTATTACTTCCGAGATGCGAGCTATCCGAGAAGACTCTTAAAAGCTAGGGATGTTGTGTTCTTCGAAGATGCTTTCTCTGATTTGAAAGGTGATAATCCTGCGGGCCAGTTTCCTGTTGATCCCCCTGCAGTGATGGTATTCTCAAACAGGAATGAAGCGGAAGTTCAAAATCCCATTGCTGGTAGCTCTGGCACTTCTACTAAGGTGAACGTAGAAGTTGCACAAATCGATCCTGATCCAGAAGACCCTATTTCTGATGAAGAAATTCCCCACGATGAGGAGGATATTCTCGAAGAACAGGTTTCTACTGATGAACCTACTTTCCAAGGAAGGTATCCCTTAAGGAATCGATTAGCGAAAGATAAAGGTTTTGTGTCAGCAAGCTATAGTTTTGATGAGCCTGAAACCTTCAATCAAGCTATTCAATCAGAAGATAGAGACAAATGGATGGGTGCTATGAGAGATGAATATAGATCCCTCATTAATAATAAAACATGGATTTTGGTTGATAAACCTGATGGTCAAAAGATAATACCATGCAAGTGGGTATATAAGGTAAAGAAGGATGCAGAAGGTGCAGTTGCGAAATATAAAGCCCGGCTAGTAGCCAAAGGCTATAGCCAAACCGCTGGTGTGGATTATACAGAAACCTTTGCGCCAGTAATTCGCAATTCTTCGTTACGTATGATGTTTGCACTTGCAGCAAAATTAGGCCTCAAGATGCGACATTTAGACGTGGACACAGCGTTCCTAAACGGAGAATTGGAGGAGGATGTATATATGGTACAACCGCAAGGTTTTGAGAAACCAAGCCAACAGAATAAAGTTTGCCTACTCAAGAAAGCTTTGTACGGGCTGAAACAAGCGCCTCGTGCTTGGAACACAAAGCTAAATGAAACTCTTTCTGCGTTAGGTTTTAAACGGGCTCCTTCAGAACCATGTATTTATACCAAACTATTTGGAAAGGAACTTGTCATACTGGCAGTTTATGTTGACGACATAATTGTTTGTCATAAAGATGACAAATTGGCAGACGCTGTCAAATGTGATTTGCAAAAATATTTTGGTATTAAGGATTTGGGACTTTTAAACTATTATCTTGGTTTAAATGTTTCCCAAACAAAGAACTGTGTAAAAATTAATCAAAAAACGTTCATTTTAAATGTTCTTAAGAAGTTTAATATGGCAGACTGTAAATCTGCCCCTACTCCCTTACAAAAGGTGAAGTTGGAACCAAATAAGAGCGGTGAGTTGCATCCGTATCCATATCAATCACTCATTGGTAGTTTAATGTTTATATCTGTGAATACTCGCCCTGACATTGCCTATGCAACTAGCTATCTTAGCCAATTTCTTGCAAAGTTTGATAAACAACACTGGTTGGCTGCAAAAAGGGTGTTGCAGTACCTGAAAGGAACAGTAGATTACTGCATAACTTACAAGAGGGTTCCAGATTTCAGTCTGACTGGGTATGCAGACAGTGATTGGGCAAATGATCCCACTGACAGAAAGTCCTATACGGGTTTCTATTTCAGCTTATCCGGTGGAGCAATTAGCTGGGAATCGAAAAAAACAGCCCACCGTTGCATTGTCATCAACGGAAGCAGAGTATATGGCCCTAACTTCAGCGGCTAAGGAAGCCACCTTCTTACAGAGGTTGATTCAGGAGGTAAGTGGCACCTCTCTGACTCCGGTTACCGTGCACAATGACAGTCAGAGTGCACATAAGATTGTACTTAATCCTATTCATCACAACAGGACTAAGCATATCGATACCCGTTTCACTTCATAAGGGAAAAAGTCGCTGAAGGCACTATTTTAATTGAATATGTACCAACTAGTGACATGTGTGCCGATATGCTGACAAAGCCGTTAGGTAGGGTTGCGCATTCCAAATGTACTGTCGGTTTAGGGTTGTGCACTTGACATAGTTAGGTTATTTAGTCAACTATGGAATCTCAATTAAGGGCTGGTGTTGTAATGTAGCCTCTATGTTAAATAGGTACTGGCTATATTTCTATTAGTTTAATTGATATTCCATTTACTATTTTGTATCTAGACTTTTACTTTTCTATTGTCACTTCTTCCTTCCTTTCATCTTGTTGACAAGTAAACATTTCAATCTTCAACAGTGTTTTTCTCTAATTTTATCAAAAGCCTAGATAACTGAAGAAGAGTTATCTAGGCTTATATAAGTATCTAATTTTACCAGAAAATCTGTCTATTCAATTATTATAGCATAAATATACCAGTTCATTTCGAACGTAAAAGGGCATGGCCCAAAAAAATCTCGGAAAGTACTTAAGTAAGCCTTGTGCGTAGTCAAGTGTCTAAATGTGTGCATTTTTAAGCACGCCGAAACCAACTTAGCAACTTGCAAAGCAAGTTGCGGCTTATTTGATTAGTGATCTAGTGGCAGGGACTAAAGCTGCATTTGTTTATCTATTTTATTACTTACAGTTTTGGCAGAGACCAAAGGGCCTACAACGAAACGCATCATTATACAATATATCTATCGCATCCAAACAAAGAGGCACACAGTGCCTGTGATAAGACCGGGGATAAAGACAAAAGAGGCACACGGTGCGTGTGATAGGGCCGGGGATAAAGATTCGGTCTTAATTCCGTTGCGTTGTAGGCTCGAATTCTTTGTTCGGCCAATTCGGCGCGTACGGTTCTTTCGGCACGTATGGTTCTTTCGGCGCAAACGAGTGGGTGTGAAACCACCTTACGTGTGCATTTAGCAAGCTTCCCGCTTATTCGATTAGTGCTCCAGTTGCAGGGGCCAAGGCTGCATTAGTTTAATGCTTTGCTTACATTTTTGACGTAAGCCGAAGCCAGCCAACGTGCAACGAGGCAGACTTACTTCACTTTGAAATACGATTAGGTATTTTATTTACGTAAATAACTTCTATTTTGAAATGATTTATTTCAGCATGGAAAGACGGTGTTATTTAATGTTCACTATCTTCGGATAAGGTATATAATACATAACAAATTTTAAATCACGTAAAGTTTTTAAAATAAATTCTCATCCGCGAGTCGTTTGTCCTCAATGCTGAGGGTCGTGGTCTCGATGAATCATCTTTTCCTGGACTATTTTCCGCCAGCTCACTCTATCCTCGGCCTCATCACAAACTGTGGCCGTTATTCTGTGCTGTGGTGTTTGAGGAGGAGCTTATTTGATTGATTCGTTTGGAACAGTGGTAGAGAACGCTGCCTTTGGTCCAAGGGTTGCGGGTTCGATCCCCGCATAGTACAAACATTTGTGTGCACGAACATGTCTGTTTGTATTGGTCTGGGGGTTTTCTATGTATTATAAGTATGTATTTACAAAAGAAAAGTATATTATATGTATATATTTGTAATCCCACTGTTAATTCTGATATCCTTAACATAGGTGCTGGAGCTACCTATCTCGGAGTCAGATCAATGTATATGATGTTGTGAAATATTAATTAATATTATTAATTCGGAAAAGAAATAAAACTAAGCAATTACTGATTCAATTCAATCACTTATCACAAACTGTAAAAATCAGCATGATCTCGGCATACCGTCGTAAATTACCAGCAATTTAATAATTTGTGATATAAGTCCCGGATGCATCAATTTCTGTCACTTTGGAACCCGGGATTGAAGAAGTAGGAATATGTCTACAAAATGAAAGTTTTTTATCAGCGCGAGTTGGCTATTCAATCTGGAGGCCTAGTCTCGTGCACTCGACATACAAGTCGAATTTAGGGATCTCCTACTTTCGTCCATACAAATCTCGAATTAGGCTTCAATGTCGAGAGCATAGGCCCTGTGGTTCAAAAACGAAACGCAATTTACGTCACGACCGTATCTTTATCCCCGTCCCTTTCACACGCACTGTGCGTGTCTGTCTCTTGCTTAGATACGACAGGTACACTAATTCGCGACGAAACGGAATTCACGACCGAATCTTTATCCCCGTCCCTTCCATACACACTGTGCGTGCCTGTCTCTTGCTTGGATGCGACAGGTAGGTACACTCATTCGCGACGAAACGGAATTCACGACCGAATCTTTATCCCCGTCCCTTCACACGCACTGTGCGTGCGTGTCTCTTGCTTGGATACGACAGGTAGGTACACTCATTGGCGACGAAACGGAATTCACGACCGAATCTTTATCCCCGTCCCTTCCACACGCACTGTGCGTGCGTGTCTCTTGCTTGGATACGACAGGTAGGTACACTCATTGGCGACGAAACGGAATTCACGACCGAATCTTTATCCCCGTCCCTTCCACACGCACTGTGCGTGCGTGTCTCTTGCTTGGATACGACAGGTAGGTACACTCATTGGCGACGAAACGGAATTCACGACCGAACTTTATCCCCGTCCCTTCACACGCACTGTGCGTGCGTGTCTCTTGCTTGGATGCGACAGGTAGGTACACTCATTCGCGACGAAACGGAATTCACGACCGAATCTTTATCCCCGTCCCTTCCACACGCACTGTGCGTGCCTGTGTCTTACTTGGATGCGACAGGTACCAACACTTATTCGCGAGGAAAGCCGGAGGACGAAGAGAAAGAGGAGGACGAGCCGACGGATCGCTTGATGGTAAGCGTATAAATAGATAGAGAGATATACTTTATTGCACAAAATACACATGTTAAGTACTTGGCATTACAGATATTTGGTGTACAATTTCGGCGGTCTTATCGCTGAAAGCCTGTTAGCTACGGTATATCTTTGACCAATCTGTTCTATATCAAAAACCCATATACGTAATAAACATTTAACGTATAGTGTACCGACAGGCGTTTCCTATATTGCTAGAACCGTGTTACGTAAAGACACTTTTGGAGGATATTACACCATGGCAATATGTTTAAACGAGACAAAAACACAAGGCTATTAAAAACACCCGCATGTATAAACATCTTTTGTTGAAAAACATATTATTGCAAATCTTAATAGGCAATATTGGAAGGTGACACCAACATTCATGCTGAAGCGTGGCTTTCCCACGGTTAAAACAACGGTTTGTTGTAGGCCCTCTGGCTGATCATTCGCAAACGGATCTGATCCAGATTTCTCAGTTGCATAAATGTGTCCAGAATTTAATTGTTAATCAAGTAATTGGTTTGCAGAGATCCGTGTTAAAATTGGTCGACTTTTTAAATAAAGGGTTTTCGGTAAACGCCTTTTAAACGGTGACGGAAGTAATTATGTTGTCATTTTGAACTTTAATGTGAGCCTAATAAAGGTTAGCATTATTGAACATACGAGATATGCAGAAGATAAACGTCGTTAAAAACTGTGCGTGTTGTTACGTCAACTGAAAGATACTTACTTCTAAAGCTCTATGAATGAATATAGCTAATACATTCATGGGACCATATTCTGATGTCTTACTCCACGCGTATGAAGGATGTATATATCAGCCAATATACTGTCCCACTCTCCAGAGAAAAGGATTCCATCATAGAAATCAAGTCATCGCTATTATGATGGGATTAGGCTTAATCACCATGCTTGCCTAATGCGGATTATCACAAACCCGAGCTATGTTCGAAAAATTCGAAACGTACCTTCGACCCGGGAATCGAACCACGGCCGAGATCACGGCCCGGTACTTAAACCACTATGGTCTAGTGGTCAACAGGGCGTATGAAGTATTATATAAAATGTAATTACTACATACTCGTGCTTCTTGCAATAAAAATATTTGTTTGATTATCATGTTCCCGTTGCAATGACAGTCTTCTCTAAATATCTTCATATTGCGTTTAACACGCACTTAATCATATTAATAGCGCAGTAAATAACTTGTACTTAAGCTATCAGAATAGTCAATTAAACATTTTCATATTAGCTTGATTACCAATACATGTACATCAAGCAATCAGTCAACAGCCTGTATCAGCCCACTGCTGCACGTTGCACTCTTCATGCTGTGCCATAGAACTCCATCCCAGGCTTTCTCTATCCTTTTTTTTATCATCATCATCAGCAACCCACACTCGTCCACTGCTGGACATAGGTCTCCCCTTAATGCATCTGCCACTGCTCCCGATTTTCGGCCACTCTCATCCAGCTCACACCAGCCATCCTTCGAATGTCATCATCCCTATCTTGTCGCAGAGCGTCCTACGCTTACCGAGTCGCGGTCTCCACTAAAGGACTTTACGGCTCCAACGGCTGTCAGTTCTGCGGCTAATATGACCAGCCCACTGCCACTTCAGTTGCTAATTCGGTGGGCTATGTTTTTTTTTTATAGTGGCACAGTACTGACTCTGGTTTTTTTATAGTGGCACAGTATTTGCTTAGTAGTTGCAGTAGTAGTAGCGGCAGGCCTCCTACAAGGTGGACCGACGATCTGGTGAAGATCGCGGGAATCCATTGGATGTAGGGCGGCACAGGACCGATCTGTGATGGAGGACCTATGTCCAGCAGTGTACAGTCTATTGGCTGAAATTATGACAGTATTTACTTCAGCTTTAGCCTGATGGCTAGACAAAAGGAGAACCCAAGTTGCAAGTGACAGTGCCATCGGAAGTCATGCCATGCCTGACGAAGACGAACACATGCACACCTGTCTCTATTATTATTGCACTACAAGGTTTTGCTGTCTCCTGGTGGCAGAGAGTGATAATCCGTGGGATATCTCGGTTTCAATACTGAAGACGAGAAAATTTAAATTGTAATTAGGTAGATATCGTAAGTGGAGTATGCAGTCATTCTACTTTGACTGTACCTAAAGTCTCATTTCAGGTTACTAAAATCTGTCTGACCTCAATTGAAATCGAAATAAACGATCGATTGAAGAAATTTCACAGATGTATAAACATTGATGTTTGGCTGTCCGTGCATAGCTGTCTTAAATGTTTGGAAGAAAGAATATTCCTTTCTTGAAACAGTTAAAGTAGGCAATGCACTGCAATACTTCACAACTGCAACTATCCATAATAAGCAGTATCAGTATTAGATATCGCAGAACATTTCAAGTTAGTAGAAGCAGTGTGAAGGGCAATGTCCAAACCCTGGATTGAGTAACGAAACCACATAAATCAGTTTGCTCAATGACTGGAACCGTAATGAGGAAAACGCCTCACCACCACTGGCTGACCAAGATCATAAGATCACCCGTTCTGAAATAGATCTAACCGATAAGGTGTAGTGATGAGACATTAGATCCATTTGAGTCGTTTATAAATTCGAGTCAAAACTAAACTAGAGACCGCGTCTCTGAAAGCGTAGTGTGTAACTCGGTACAGATCGAGTAACGATTTGCGCAAGATGACTGGCAGGAGTTTGATGCGACTAGCCGAAGATCGATCGGAGTTGGCGCACCAATGGAGAGACCTATGTCTAACAGTGAACTGCATCAGCATCAGCATGTTGTATCATAAATAACTGGTTTGCAAAAAATGGCAAAATTGAAAAATAAAATGTTATTGTTTCGAAGGACAAGATCCAACAAGAATTGCCGAGCCAGTGCAGTAAAATATTTTTCCAGGGCGGAAGACATGAGTAGTTCTTGAGTCGTCGAGTAAACTCTTTGTATATCTGTCACTTTCGGGTCTTTGGAGTTATCACAGTTCAAAGCTGTCGCTTCTAAATCCGAGGTCCGCTAATATCGCTTCATCACCAGTCACAATCCTTGAAACTATAACTGAATTCGAAACGTTGTTATTCGAGTCACTTGAATAAAAGTGGACTCAAATCCCATCACTAGCAAGGTAGGCTTACAAATCTTTACTCTTGCGCAAACGCGATCAAATCGTGATCGATCGGACCCTGATGGGAGGTACACGTGTCCCAATATACACTCACTCACTCGCATGCACTGCATTCCTATGTTGCAATGTGATGTGTCGGAAAACTCCAATGTTACTCGTATAATGATTGAGTAGGGTCACCTTCATGTGTGTTGCGAAAGAAATTTCACCGTACATGAAGTAACACATGATGATAGTAAATTATGATGACATAATTTAAATAGACAATACTATACGTAACTTTAATAAATGAGCAACGTTTGCTCCTCATCAATAGGTACTTATTACTCCTAAATCCTGAGCAAGAAACCTTTATTTAGGTACAAACCCATTATACGTGGCAAAAACTTTACATAATTTTAAAATAACTTTTATAAGGCGTGTGTAAGATTGATATCTTTCTTTGGCCTGAAGAGCTGTATGTACCTACATACACGGTGTGACCAACGGTTAAAAATAAACTATTGTCTTATATGCTGTTGCATGTTATGCAAATAAAAATCTGAATCTGAATGGAGTTCAATCATCTCCAACAAAGGTTGATGTCTTTTGTTTACATCAATCATCACATCACTGTTAAAACCTAATTTTAGATGGCTTCAGTGAAAATTGAGGTTCAACAATACCAAAAAATAGGTCTTCAACCTTATACTCGTGTTCTCACAGGTCTTGCCTTGCCTGCCTTCTCAGAAAACTATATTAACTCTTCCAAGTAAGGTTCGATAATTAGTATATCATCTAAGCTCTACAAAAAAACGAGAACTTGTCGTCTGATGAAATCGACAGTGTTTTTTTGTCCTGCTTTGTCCCCGTTAATAATCGATAGCTTATTGTTGCGTCATAGGTCTATTTTTACTGGTTATTGTGCTTGCTATCTGTATTAGTTTTTATGAGTTCCAATTTTATGGATTTTTTTGGTTCATAAAATCACATGAAAATAAATGTACCTTTCAAAGTTCTTAAATGTTAAATATTTTAGATCAGGCTAAATTAAGATATTATTTTTTTAGCATATTACCTATATATATGTATGTATATTTAATTTTGAAATAAACTATTTATAGAACATACTGAACAATAATTTCTAGTAAAGTAGCCACCTAATTAGGTAATTAGGTGGCTACCTGCCTACCTAATCAAAACAAACAATTGAGCTTTGTAATTGTAGGTTCTAAATTAAGATATAATTTTTTAGCATATTGCTTACATAATATTTAATTTTGAAATAATCTATTTATAGAACATACTTAACAATAACTTCTAGTAAAGTAGGTACCTAATTACTTACCTATTGAAATTGTGATGATATGTAGATATATTCGCATCAATGGAAACTCTTTGAAACAATCTGCTTACGTAGGTGCACTAGAAATGATTTCTTTTGATAATGGGGTATATTACCAGAGCGGTGCGCCGTGGTTGATTGAAAATTAACTTATGAGAAATGGGAAAAAGAGAAACAAAAAAATTCTAATTTGTTAAATAAGGGCAGTAACTAATATCATTTGAAAGAAAAGCAACTGAAATATACGAGTATAATTAATATCAATCAACAAAAGGATAACATATCGACTGTGAAACGGAATCGATGCCTATGAATTGCGTATAATATTTCATATTAATCCTATTAGAGTGGGCAAAATTGAGATAGAACATATTGCCACTTTACAATCGATATGTCCCTATATCCTGCATTAGGAAGCTGCAAGAGTAGCCGCAATGTAACACTATCGTTTGAAATTCAAAACCGTGTGATTGCTCCACATTAATGAACACACATACAGCTACCTTTGCACTACTTCATAGCAAGCGGATGCGTCGAATGAAAGGGCATAATTGTTTTGTACATCATTCGTCTCTATCACACCAACCAACGATAACAGACACCAACATCACGCCTTTTTGCTTCAGGTGCTATATTTTGAAATCTCTAACTAAAAGATAACATTCTTCCTCGGATAACGTCCCACAAAGATAAGCCACTGGTTTGCAGAAAAAGACTACAAATTCAACGGTTTCCGGTCGCTTTTGTGTGTACATCTCGTTCAAAATTGAGAATAGATGTATGGATATTGTTTTCCGGTTATTTGTGCAAGATAATTTTGTCACCTTTATAATACTTTGAATGGGCAGGAAATGGGATTCTTAATGTGTATCTTAACTTACACTTACTTTTTGTGTATCATAAGGGTGATGCCGATGGCGGCTTAAAAATTCACTTACAAACATAAGCGGGACACAAAAATCTATCTGTTGGTTATAAACATGATCAAAACGTTTCATAAACAATTCATTCAACAATTCATATTCGTATATCAAAAAACTAGACTTTTATAGATACATAATTAACATGAATCGATAATGAAAACAGCAAACGTGTTTTTTTTTATTGTTTTCGTTGAATTAAAACAAAATAGTTTTAAAAGAATTTAGTACACCCAATTCAGCATTTAAAAATCTGCTGATCATTACTGAAAAAATGAACAAACAAAATAATGCGAACTATAAACGATCTATGCCAAAGAAATGCAGGCGCACGTCGCTTAGTTGCTGATAAAGATACCGAACCATTATGTTATTGAACTTTCGTCTTGTTTTAGACAAAACATTCCTCGGTTGAAAGCCTCAACCGTGGCTAAAGCAATCTACATAATGATTGTCGCTAGTTGACTCAAGTTGCCGTTTCGCTCCAAAACCCAATCCACCTGTGCGATGTTTGCCAATGATTGATTGTTCGACCGCTTTTGTTTTTGAGCACATTCCTTCATTCAATTCAGTAACGCATTCTAAAAGAAACAGTGATGTCAGGTTGCCTTCAGCACACTCATCATCATCAACGACATGTGGAACTAATGCCGAAACAATTTAGTCATCGACGTGTATACTCGTATGTACGTTCTGCGTTCATGTTGCTTCGAACCTACATTCAGGCATTCTCAATTTTACTTATTACGAGTACGTTACAGTATCAATTTAATCGAGCACGTTTTACCACAGCGAGAAATGAATAGAATTGCGTGAGTCGTAAGTATTAACTGATTGTTCCACGGCTCGTTGGACCACTTTTTATGAGATTCTCAGTATTGAAGCTTCCAACGATCGCTGGTGATTATCTCTAAAAGTGCCTCGCCCGCCAGTCGTGCGTTATTTCGCGCTATGATAATCGACTTTTTCTAAACGTTTCGGCTAACCTGCGGCTCCGGAGGAACGGCATGCCTAAGTTTTAGAGGTCAACGATATTTTCTCGTGTTCGAATAGATACTTGAAGCGACGCCTTGCCTAGATGTTGTTCTTTAAACCCACTTACCGAGCATCTGTCTTGGATTTCTAATACCCACTTGCATAAATGATTACATTTTTAAGTTTCTGAAGAGTTGTGTTCTGCACTTTCGACGCATCGCTATGTTCACCGTGGTTCGCGTTATCTTCCTCGGAGAAAGTATAACTTTTGCAAATCATTATATTAACGTGTGAGGTTCAAAATCGCACAACATAAAAGTCTCGCATGTTTATCATCGAGTTCGGAAGACACCTGCAGCCGTTCTACACGGTGAAATGTCTGGCTGGGCGCGTCACGCACTGGAGAAAGTGTACTACAAAACGTACCTGCGACTGGTCCCCAATTGGGTTACGGCCTCGAATATCAACCATGGGTCTTCTTTTTTCGTGCGAGCTGAGAACTGACCGTCCCTCAAACCGGTCTAGCGCTCCCGAGGTACATGGGACCGGGATCAATTAAATTGACAAAGCAATTTAATTGTGCACCCTCACTCTTAGATTAGATGAGGAATTCCTCTCCCCGTCCAAGTGATCATTTCAAGTAGACCGTTCGACGTTAACTTAAATGTGAGGTCCTAATTGAAGCTCCTTTAATCTACTTCATGCCTAATCTCGAACCAAATTAACTGGTGAACTATTGCCGACATATAAGTGCCGTAACTCTGTTGGTGCTTATTTATGTTTTGTTTCAAGTGTCTACTTAGCGGTTACATGAAAAGGATGTAATCAATTTTAAGATACGAATAGGATTAATAAAAGCAGGTACTAAACAGTAAGGCCCTTGGATTTTCTAGCAGGTTCCATTTGAATTAACGTTGATTTTGCAAGGTAACAAGCGTTGTAGAGTTGTCAAGCATTATGTTAAGGGGATAAGGTTTTAATTTAAAGGCGTTTGTATGGGGTTTCATTCTGCTGGACAGGCACAGCACGTTGTCGGGAGGGACAAAACCTCACGGGACCAAACAGGATTCCTTTGGAACATTTTAGTCGACTCTGAATGGGTGCTTGTTTCATTGTTTCTGAACGAGATGACTTCGAATGGGGTTATTTTGTGTAGCGATAATACTTTGAGCCGGCAACAGCGCAGTAAATATTTTGCTCATTCATTTTGTATAATAAGGACCAAAAAAGGTGGCGCTTTGTTTTGTCATAATCCTAGGTTTCTGTTGAAATACGGCACCGTTGCTGTCTGTCTGCGACGAGATTATTGATAAAAAACTTGACGCCAGTTTTCGTTGAATAAAAGTTAAACGTTAAAGTACTGTGATCTATACTTGTATTCGTAGAGAAAGAACTGCAATACAAATCTTGAGCAGATTATTTTGTATACCTTTTTCTTACCTTGCGATCTTTATACTTAAAAGTATAGAACATCTTCTTTACCTGAATAATTTCGATTGCGAATTCAGATGTTTAAGTTTTTTGAATCATCATTGAGGTTGGTAATGTCTTTATCATGGTCTCTACTATACATATATATTATACTATGAGTATAAAAATTCATAAGTACCTACCTACTTTAACAACCAAAAAATGTTTGTTAATTTTGTGTTAAAGATCATTCAATCATTCGTTCTTGCAAAAAGCATAGAATTAAAATATTAATTCTATCTACTTTTATCTACTTGTGTAAAGTTTTAAGTTACATACTTTCTATGGAACAGTTAAATATGAAAATATATCACGGAACGAATGAACGGACTTTCTTTTATTAACCCTACATTGCTGACCTAAACATGTCTCGGTGAATAATTTTGCATACCTACTTATCTATACTTTTCTTTTTGTATTTGTAAAAATGTAATGAATGGGTTTGTTAGGTATAAAATCTGATTACTTATTCTTGTCTGAGGAAGCTGTAATTCACTGCTAATTACTTATTGTAAGTAGCAGTAAGTGGCCTTGCTTATTGTGTCATAAACATTTGTGTCCATAAATTTTATTTAACTCGTTTCATCCAGAATATTTAATTAAATTTTCACTGATTTCAATGAATATTTATTTTGTGTAATATGGCTACAAATTAACAATACCTACATTACATATAAATAAAAACACTCTAAGTACTATTTACTAACCCTATTATTATGTTTTTTTTTAAGCTATGGACCTATGTATGTTGTCTGCAATAAAGAAATTTGAAATTTGAAATTACCTCCTTGTAGCAGTTGTTTTTAGCATCATATTACAGTTTTGTGTGATTAATTTTAAAGTTAATCTGTATTTACAACTTACCTCGAAAATTAACGGCAATCCTCGCTTTAATCAAAACGCTAACTTCAAAAACACAATTTCAAGTTCATTTCCACATCACACTATTGCAAGTAATGGATTCTGTTTTCATATAACGCAAAAAAACAAGTTTGTAGTCCACCATAAATGCCTAATAAACAATACTTGATAAGAATCAAAAATGTACATTGAACGAAAAAAAAAAATAAAGTTCAACACACTCGATGGAATGCATGCATTTCGAGTTGACGGTGATTGGAGATTTAGCTATTGCATTGAGTCTTGTGAACACTTAAGTATAGTCACTGCACTGTTGTTTGTTTCATGGTAAGCACAAAGTTTTTGAAAGTTTATGATTTTCGTTGTTTCGCTGTCACTTAGCGCGAGCGGCACCGGGCGCACAACCGCACACGGGGACGGTTAGATCCAATATGGCGGGCGGTGAACGAATGGCGCGGAGGTGCAACGAACGGACCGAACGAACAAGAGTTGTCCGTCGATCTTAAATTTTGAATGCGGCGTTTGACTGTTTGTTGTTATAGATGCCCTCTAAGCATCAAGGTAAATATTATCCGGACCGACTTGTTTCTTTGAGAACGATACTTATTTAAACGTTAAATTATTTAAACTTAAATATAGAATATATCTTTTAAATGAACAAAAATCCGAATAAGCATACTGTAATTTATCACACATAATAACATAAAACAAATAAATTACTAAAATTCATCTACTTATCACATACATATCTACTCATTTTTATTACAAAATTACCTACTACTCGTATAAATAACATATACCTTTATTATGCCGCCTTCATAATATTCGAAATTAATTTTTAATTTGTCTATACTTAATACATACTTTAACTCAATATATATACTAATATTAAATTTGTAAGAATATTAGATTTAAACATGATGTATGGTGAATTCTGAAGCGATCTCTGTTTCTGTTGTAAGTAACTTGTATGTGAAATATGTATTTTGTTAGGTATCCGCAGAATATCAGCGTCGAGGCTCTGTGTCTCGACAAATAGCTGAGCGGGGACCTTTTTGGGGCCACTTAGAATTTAGATACCTAGATTAGGATTAAATTAATAAGTAATGTATAGATCTATATTTTGTTATCTGTATTTTTGGTGCCAAATAAACATTTTTCTATTTCTATTTCTATTAGGTATTTTTAGCTCACATAGTCCCACTGCTGGGTAAAGGCCTCCCCTAATAGTCTACACTGCTCCCTATTCATTATTTTTACCAAATATCAAATAATTTATTCGCTATAAACAGGGTGGTTACTTAAAGTAGGTGTAACAGAAAATATTATCGCACTTATGCCTATTTAGCCTTATTTTAAGACATGCGAATAGTTAATTAATAATAATTGCCAGGGTTTGCAAGTTATTGGAGTATTTGTCCAGTCCAGGTCGTCACGCCATCTTTTTTTCGGCCTGCCTCTTGGGCGACGGCCATCTACAGGCTGCCATTTCGTGACAACATGATTATTATATATTATGATTATTAGGTATTGAATACTGAAAATCATATTATAGCGGGATGAAACATTCGGGAACATGGTTCAATAAGACTCATCCTTAGATCTAAGGACTCATCCAAACAGGTATCTATTCATTGCAGTTGAAATGGACTTAGTGTAAAAAATACACAAGTTCTAGATTCAGACTATTAATACCTACTGTTGTTGACTGTTGGTTGAATGACTGACTGTTGACTACTGTGGGAGAGCCACGCTTCGGTATGAATGGGCCGACCGGGGTAATACCACGTCCTCACAGAAAACCGGCGTGAAGTAGTGCATGCGTTGTGTTTCGCTGCGTGAGTGAGGGTACCGGAGGCCCAATCCAGGGGAAGGGGGGTTAAAAGGTAAGCAGCGCACTTGTTACACCACTGGTGTTGCAGGTGCCCATGGGCGGCGGTAATCGCTTACCATCAGGTGATCCGTCGGCTCGTCTGCTACCTATATTATATAAAAAAAAACACTGTTATCTTACTCTATGATTATTACCTTATTCCAGAGCTTAGACAAAAGGAAGTATTACTATCTTCTCTGCCTTACTCTATGTTCCAGATTTAGATATGTAAAACCTTTTCTTACAATTTTCATGATTGTTTATCAAAAGAAATAAAATAACATCAAGGCTATGGGCTCCATCAAAATTTGACATTTGTTTTTGGCACCTCAAAATTTATCAAGATCAATGAATCAAAATTAACTAAATTCAAAGCGCACAATTTTAATAGTCCGGCTTTTGGAATCAAATTATGAGTTTATTCTGATATCTTGAATTACCGTAACTGGGTTTCATTTGGCACCATGGCGTTGGATTTAGTCAGTATAGCACAGCCCCATTACATACCTGGGTGAGCGATGTTGTCTCTTAATAGTTGTTTCATTCTCCTAGTGTTTATCTTATAGTCAGACCAAATAGCAGAAGAACTAAATACACCTGTTAGTAAAGGACTCCACCAAGCTACAGAACGGGACCGATGGAGACAACTGGATGCCGGAATAGACTAGTGTACCTACTAGGTCAGAGATTGGCAGATTTTTTGGATAGCATTGAGAAATAACGAACAAAAGGAGCTATGTACAAAATTTCAGTTTGAAACCTTATGTATTATTTTTGTTATGAGCCCTCAAAGGCAAAGATAGGCAAGTAAATTTTAAGTCTTATATTTACGAAATATTTATATAGCAATCGATATCTTATTCAATTTATAGCAACTTTTGTTACGAAACCATTTTCATAAACGCACTATTTCGTATAGCTATCGAACAAAGCTATCTCGCGATGTGCACAAACTAGTGAGGGCTAACGTCACGCCTCGCGTCGTTGTTTGTATGGAGCGTTTTGGGCAAGTCTATTTTAAGTGGTTTTCAAATTGTCCTATCTCGAAGAGTTTTCCAAGCTAACAAATCCATTCTTTTACCGATGTTTTCACTATTGAAGCCTTCTTATATTACCAACAAGAGAAAAAAATAGGACACAAGCCTATCAAACGGAATCATGTTCCGTAGCTGTGAGGGACTGACTGAAGGGCATCCTCCAACCTTTCGATGTGAGAACCAAGATACGGGCAGTTTCCGCCTGTTAAGACGACGGGTAGGGCACACTAGCGACGCCAATTGATTTTAATTGTTAGCTACCAAAACAAATATATTTGAAACAATTTCGGGGCTTCAGTCTCTCGGCAAACACTTATACTATTTATTCAATAACCATGCCCAATAGTTGGGTCTGTTTTTGTACTAAAACAAATGACTGACGCCAAAAGTGGCCGCTTTTGGCAGTAATCAAAAATTCGAGTGCAAAACCAGATCATACAGCTAACTATACGTATTAAATAAATAGTATTAATACTAATTATAAAAATAAATACTATTATTATTATTATTATAAGTATAGATGTTTACCGAGACACTGAAGCCCTGCAGTTGTTTTAAATAGATCTGGTTTAGTAGCTAACAATTAAAATAAATTGGCGTCCCCCTTCACCTTAAGCTATTTAGCACAATGAGAAACATGCGCCGTGAATCCGTGATGACAAACAGCACACATCCGTGGCACTCATCTGTAGCACGCATCCGGAGCACTCATGTGTAGCACGCATGCGTAGCGCTCATGTGTAGCACGCATCCGTAGTAGGTACGCATCCACGGTTTATTCCCGCTCTCCACCCTTTCTTTGTATAGAGTGGAGATTTTTTTAAAGATTTGTGCCACTGTCAGTCAGACAGCTGGAGTATTGGTGCTCCCACCCTCACACGACCGATAATCTGTGACTGATTTTTTTTGGAGAAAAATATAAGGTACTTGATATCAATAGCGCAACGCACACGATCAATAAAGAGTTGGTCAGAAATAGTATGAAAAATCGGCATACTTTTTGTAAAGCGGTCCTACAAAAAGTCTGCCATGTGGAATCACCCTATATACGCTCGCATCAACAGGCAGATAGGCAGATCTGGTTTAGTAGCTAACAATTAAAATCAATTGGCGTCCCCCTTCACCTTAAGCTATTTAGCACAATGAGAAACATGCGCCGTGAATCCGTGATGACAAACAGCACACATCCGTGGCACTCATCTGTAGCACGCATCCGGAGCACTCGTGTGTAGCACGCATGCGTAGCGCTCATGTGTAGCACGCATCCGTAGTAGGTACGCATCCACGGTTTATTCCCGCTCTCCACCCTTTTTTTGTATAGAGTGGAGATTTTTTCAAAGATTTGTGCCACTGTCAGTCAGACAGCTGGAGTATTGGTGCTCCCACCCTCACACGACCGATAATCAGTGACTGATTTTTTTTTGGAGAAAAATATAAGGTATTGATATCAATAGCGCAACGCACACGATCAATAAAGAGTTGGTCAGAAATAGTATGAAAAATCGGCATACTTTTTGTAAAGCGGTCCTACAAAAAGTCTGCCATGTGGAATCACCCTATATACGCTCGCATCAACAGGCAGATAGGCAGATCTGGTTTAGTAGCTAACAATTAAAATCAATTGGCGTCGCTAGTGGGGTATACCCTTCACCTTAAGCTATTTAGCAGAATGAGAAACATGCGCCGTGAATCCGTGATGACAAACAGCACACATCCGTGGCACTCATCTGTAGCACGCATCCGGAGCACTCATGTGTAGCACGCATGCGTAGCGCTCATGTGTAGCTCGCATCCGTAGTAGGTACGCATCCACGGTTTATTCCCGCTCTCCACCCTTTCTTTGTATAGAGTGGAGATTTCTTTAAAGATTTGTGCCACTGTCAGTCAGACAGCTGGAGTATTGGTGCTCCCACCCTCACACGACCGATAATCTGTGACTGTTTTTTTTTTTTGGCGAAACATATAAGGTACTGATATCAATAGCGCAACGCACACGATCAATAAAGAGTTGGTCAGAAATAGTATGAAAAATCGGCATGACCGATAAAACAGTCCGACAAAAAAAGTCTGTCATGTGGAATCACCCTATATACGCTCGCATCAACAGGCAGATAGGCAGATCGCATCCAGTTATATAAAACATATCCTAGTAAAACCAGTTTCCTCATTAATATGTTATAAAATATGATATAGCATAGCGGCTATAATGAATTGAATAATGGAATAATGGTTGGGGGTAGGAATAGGATTATGCCGCGCATTTATTCAATCCACCCGAAAAACAAACGCCTAAATCCACCTCTACCTTTTGGGTGCGGAACCCTAAAAGCAGTATTTAGCTTATAAACTATAAGTAGATAGATATACTTTATTGAACAAAAAACACTACATAAAAAAAATAGGCATTACAAAAACTTAATTGTACAATTTCGTCAACCTTCAGGCAAAGGACATTTGATAGTAGAGGAGGGGTAGGTGGTCCAATATTGAAAAGGGAAATAAAAGTGAACTGTTTATTTATGTATTGTGTATGTTCATAAATGTGTGTGTGTAAACGCCGTGTGGTCCCGGCAGAGTAGAATAGGCCACCCTCACTCTTACCGAGGTGTCGTAAAAGGCGACTAAGGTAAAGCTGCTGGCATGATCAACAGCACCCAGAGAAGGAAAACTCTGCATTTATATCAAAACCCTCGCCAACCCGTCTGCCAAGCGTGGTGAGTATGGCAATTAAACCTCATGTGATTGAGGGAGGCCCGTGCCCCAGCAGTGGGGTCTTAAATGGGCTGACGATGATGATGTTCATAAATAAACACAATATTATATACTAATAAATAAAATAAGTTGTGCTTGGATAAAAAAAAATATAAAGGACTAGATATACAAGTAGTGGGCTATCTGGCAAACAATGCGTGATTTAAACTATTGAAGTACTCTTGTATTGTGTAGGCCCTAGTGTTCCCAAACAAATTTACCTCCAGGTTTACAAAAGATAGCCGGATTTCACATAATTGTCAAGCATGAAAAGACTCTGAGGCTTTCTAGCTAATACGACATGTTTACGCCTGTCCAGTGCTGTGTCGCCAGGCGGTTATGTAACGCAGACGCGGTTTACTTGCAAGCCCCATATCTCATGTCAGACCACGCATGGGTACACTGGGGTGACCTAAAGCCTACTAACTGGAGGACGGAGAAATAATATAAACCCCCCCGGGAAACGGAGAAATAATAAAAACAGGTGATCCGTCTGCTCGTCTGCAACCTATGACGAAAAAAAAAACCTCTTAGTCGCTTTCCATAAGGTGCGATTGTGGTCAAGCGCTAGCCTTAAGTCCAAAAAAATGGTTTGAAATATTCAATGAAAAGTAAACTCATTGCAAAAGTAAATAAATACCTAAGTTATAATAACACTCATATAAAAAACCGGCCAAGTGCGAGTCGGACTCGCCCATGAAGGGTTCCGTAGCAGCAAGTAAGATATATGGAAGGTAAATTGCGGTTTACGGTTTATAACGTATTAAAAAAAACTACTCACTATATCTAGTTCAAACCAATTTTCGTTGTTGGTTTTCATAATTATGTACATCATATATTTTTTTTAGTTTTATAATTCATTTATTATACAATTTACCACTTTGGGAGCGTCTTTTGCGCAAATTATTGTATTTAAAAAAAAAATTAAAAACCTCAACATCATTGTTAAAGACCTATCCATAGATATAACCCACACGTATAGGTTTAATGAAAAAAAAAAATTGAGTTTCAGTTTCAAGTATGGAGACCCACCCAAGTTTATTATTTTTTCAATTTTTTTGTAAAAATCGTAATGCGGTTAACAAAATACATCTATTTACCAAGTTTAAATAGTATAGTTCTTATAGTTTCGGAGAAAAGTGGCTGTGACATATGGACGGACGGACAGACATGACGAATCTATAAGGGTTCCGTTTTTTGCCATTTGGCTACGGAACCCTAAAAAGGTTACCTAATAATGTTTAATGTTACATAATAGATATAATGGTTACCTAATAAATATCATCGTCATCGTCAGCCCATTTAAGTCCCCACTGCTGAGGCACGGGCCTCCCTCAATCACATGAGGGGTAATTGCCGTACTCACCACGCTTGGCAGACGGGTTGGCGAGGGTTTTGATATAAATGCAGAGTTTTCCTTCTTTGGGTGCTAATGATCATGCCAGCGCTTTACCTTAGTCGCCTTTTACTACACCTCGGTAAGAGTGAGGGTGGCCTATTCTACTCTGCCGGGGACCAGACTGTCTATATTTGAGTCTATTTCCACGGTGTAGTATTTCTGAGACGGATTGAAATTATCTCGTACTATTAGAAATTGTTGCGACCCTACTTTCCCCTGTGCTTGTTATTGATGGTCATTGTCCGTTTTCGCACATTCGTTCGTAAGGCGATTACGCAATAGTGTAACACTTTAGGGCATTGCGTCGGCGCGGGCGCACGGACGGGAGGGCCGTTGCAAAAAGCACGTGCGGCAGAGATGTGAAAAAAATATTCAATGTTTTTTATTTTATATGGGCTTGCTCTTGTCCAGTGACGTAGCGTACTAGAGCGTTCAATTTTGCCCACTCATCTGCGGTATTTAAAAAAATCATGCAAAGATTAGTTTTACAGATTTTCGCGTTGCATTATAATTTATAACTGTAGTTATCTGTGAATATTTACATCCCTTTAATCACGTGTTCTACTAATGAACAACATTTGTTTTATCTCTTTTGGAAATTCGCATGAAAAATTTAAACTTTTTCAACGGTCCCGTGGCTTGGTCATTTTGTATGGGGAGTCGAAAAATTTTTGGGTGAATTTCGAAAAGTCGTTGAACCAATGTTGTTCACAATGGTTGGTAGAACACGTGGTTAAAGGGATGTAAATGTTGACAGATACACCCTGTATAATTAAGTAAGACGGGGATTTATTATGGGATACAAAATTATGAGGATTTATGGGGCATCTCGGTAGATATAATCAAAAATATAATATATTCTATCGCACCCCACTTAGCAATAATATTCAATAAATGTGTTGACGACCAATTTCCCGATATGATGAAATACAGTAAAATAATACCATTATTCAAGTCGGGTGAGAAAAGTGACCCGTCTAATTTCAGACCTATTTCTATACTGCCTGCTCTCAGCAAATTTTTTGAAAAAGTAATATTAACTCAGTTATTGTCTCATTTAAACCTGAATAAAATATTGCACAGTAAGCAATTTGGATTCACAAAAGGGAAATCCACTACTGATGCTGGAGTGGCACTTATCAAACATGTATTTTATGTGTGGAAAAAAAGCGAGATGCTATTGGAATATTCTGTGATTTGTCTAAGCATTCGATTGCGTCAATCAGGAAACACTGCTAATGAAGTTACAGCATTACGGTGTCATAGACACCTCACTAAGTCAAATCAAATCTTACTTATCAGATAGGATTCAGAAGGTCAATGTCAATGGAACTAACTCTTCTAGCGCCCCTCTAACGATGGGTGTGCCCCAGGGCTCTATATTGGGTAGGGACAGCCCGGGCTCCCGGCTGTCCCTATCGCCCCGTCACGGGCAGTATCGGGCCCGCAGTGTAAGTGGGCCCTCGCCTGGGGAGGGACGTGAAGTAAGGTTCGTTAACCCGTACTAATGTCCCCTCCCTACTCTGGCCATGAGGGAGCGTCGCTGGGGTTTAGTCGGTATGCCTCTGGCCGGCTTCTCGCTAGGAGAAGCCCCCGCCAGAGGAGAGCCCGACATAACCCGCCTGCCCCCCGGCAGGAGGGTATGCATAAGGAGGCATTCCCCAGCGTCAAAAAAAAAATTGTCTCTATATTGGGGCCCTTGCTCTTTTTAGGGTTCCGTAGCCAAAATGGCAAAAACGGAACCCTTATAGTTTCGTCATGTCCGTCTGTCCGTCTGTCCGTCTGTCCGTCTGTCACAGCCGATTTACTCGGAAACTATAAGTACTACAGTGATGAAATTTGATGGGAATATGTGTTGTATGAACCGCTACAAAAATATGACACTAAATAGTAAAAAAAAGAATTGGGGGTGGGGCCCCCCATACATGTAACTGAGGGATGAAATTTTTTTTTTCGATGTACATACCCGTGTGGGGTATCAATGGAAAGGTCTTTTAAAATGATATAAAGTTTTCTAAAAAACATTTTTCTTAAAGTGAACGGTTTTTGAGATATCAGCTCTCAAAGTCGTAAAAAGTATGTCCCCCC
This sequence comes from Marasmia exigua, assembly GCA_019059595.1. NCBI lineage: Eukaryota > Metazoa > Arthropoda > Insecta > Lepidoptera > Crambidae > Marasmia > Marasmia exigua. Next base: position 14,021,090 of record CM032464.1, read on the forward strand.
CCCTCTATTTTTATAACTACGGGGTATAAAATTCTAAAAAAAATAGAGGTGATGCATGCTAATTAACTCTTTCAACGATTTTTGGTTTGATCAAAGTATCTCTTATAGTTTTTGAGATAGGTTGATTTAACTGTAATTTTGGACTTTGCTGCTACGGAACCCTTTGTGCGCGAGCCCGACTCGCACTTGGCCGGTTTTAATCTATATAAATGACCTTCGTTACTATACCAAAGATCTATGTGAGATAGTGTTATTTGCTGACAATACATCCTTGATTTTTGAGGTTGATAGACAAAAGAAAAATGTTGACGAAGTAAATAACACACTCTCTCGAGTACTACAGTGGTTCACTTATAATAACTTGGTTCTTAATTCAAAGAAAATTAAATGTGTTAAGTTCACAATGCCTAGTGTAAGGCACGTCAAAATGAATATTGTCATGAATAACGAACCTATCGAAATCATAAACTCCACAGTTTTTCTAGGTATCACTCTGCAGAAGAGGAGTATTCAAGGAAATTAATATTTTAACCGTATCATCTCAATACATTTTGGATTGTACCTATTATGTTTGTACGCAAGAACTGGCACCTTACTCGCAAAAATCAGATTTTCATAGCTTTAACACGCGAAATAAACATAGGCTTGCTGTCCCAAATCTAAGACTTCATTAAACTGAAAATTCATTTGTAGGATTGAGCATTAGAATGTTTAATAAGATTAAGTTGCATGTAAAAAACTGCCTTATGCAGAAAGGCTACTATAAAGTAGATGATTATTTGAATGATAAAGATTCCAGGACATGTTGATCTCTTCGCCTGTCCTCTAATGTATAATTCATTTCATAATTTTTCTTCGATGATTTATCTAAACGATATTGATTATAAGCATTGTATATCATACTGGCACTGTAATCATAATTTGTATAAGAATGGATATTGTAATTACCATATTATTTGAAAAGAGTAACTATGTACTGAGTTTCTTCTCGGTAGAAATTGACATTCCGAATCAGCGGTAGATTACAAAATATTTGACATTTATAAATGTCCTGTATGGACTTAAATTGAATAAAGACATTTTTGATTTTTTTTATTTTTTTATGTATTCACATATTTTGCTTGACGTTTCGGCTACGTTACAGCAGCCGTGGTCACAAGCGGACTGACCGCAATTAATTATAGTCATCATGCAAAGATTTGTCGATAATATCGATTGTTCACGTAAAATGTCACATCTCTAAAATCCGCTGTCGTCTTTAAGCGTAATCGTTATTAATTGGCTGAGTTGAAGGTTCACCTCTTATTGTTACAAATGAGACTGCAGATTCGTTCGTGAATATATGACTCTTTCTCGACGATTGTGTTTGTTGCAACAATCGACAAGAAACAGGCTTACAACGAAACCATGTAACGAACGAGAATATATACCTTTTTTTTGTCGCTGTGAAAAATGCTTGCCTTATGCATACCCGAGATAGCGGGGGCCATCAGGGGTTATGTCGGGCTCTCCTCTAGGTTTGCGCCCAGAGACATACCGACTAAAAACACAGCGGCGTTCCCTCGTCGCCCAATTGGGGAAAGGTTATGGGTATCCGACAAAGCCTTGGACTACCACGACCTCCCCCGGGCCGGGCTTGCCCCCTTATTACGGGGGCGACGGGAATAGCCGGGAGCGCCAGGCTATTCCAGTCAGACATTGGTAGGGCTCTGTTTAGCGCCAGCACTGGTGCCCCCGCACTAGTTGCTGACTGATCCCCATCGAGGAGAGGGATATGACGGTCATACTGTCGTCGTCTCCTTCCTCCTTTATGCCGTCAAAGCGGGTTAGCGAGTGGGTCAGCGTCCCGCTCCCGCTCTGCCGTCTCATTCTGAGACATTACGTCTTCGCAGAACGTGGCTCTCAATACTCAATACTCAATACTCAATCATTTATTGCAAAACCATAATGTACAATAAGATGTTACAATAGTAATGGAACAATGTTATGGACCCTGTCGGGCACGCAAAATTAGGTGGCTACTGCCGCCCAGGCTTCCTCGCACCCCAACATAGCTGTTACACGAGAATATATATCTACCTGTCGCATCCAAACAAAGTTGACGCACAGCGCGTGTGAAAGGGATAGGATACGGGGATAAAGATATCGAATCTTTATCCGTTTCGCTACAGGCCCTTTGATACACTGGACGGCTCTCTCTCATCTTAGCGTGTGATTTCCAGTTTCGTCCAAAGTTGTCGCTGTGGAGCCCGGGGTACGCATGGACTCTTGATTTTGGGGGTTTGGCCGTATAACCTTCGCACCCTTAGGGAAACCAGACCAACTGGATCACGGTTACACGTTTAGAATGATTATCTCAAATATTGTAACTATCTATAATTTTTGAGAAACTATTCGACACGTAGGTATATCGAAAACATGCCATAGGTACTAAAGCATACGTCACCATCATCATTATCAATTCAGCCAATAGATGTCTACTGCTGGACAAAGGCTTCCCCCAATATTCTCCACACTGATCGGCCCTGAGCCGCCTGCATCCAATGGACTCTCGCCACCTTCACCAGATCGTCGGGCCCCTTGTGGGGGGCCTGACATGGCAGCGACTTCCTGTACGTCGCCTTCACTCAAGGACCTTTCCGCCCCAACGGCCGTTTGTTTTCCTCGTTATGTGCCCTATCCATTGCCACTTGAGGCATACTATCCTTTGGGCTATGTCTGTGACCTTAGTTCTCCTGCGGATCTCATCGTATCAGAAATGATACGATCAAGCAAGGAGACTCCGAGCCTCCATTGCTCTGTGTGTAACATTGAGCCTCCTTAATCGGCACATTGTAAGCGGCCATGTTTCGGTTCCGTATGTCATCAATGGCAACACACACGCATTAAAGACTTTCGTCTTGAGACACTGCGATAGATGGGCCAAAAATATGCTGCGTAGCTTCCCGAACGCTGCCCAGCCAAGTTGGATTCGTCAATCGACCTCTTTCTGGAAGTTGACTTACAAAGCTGGAATTTTTTTCCGAGGTAGATGCTTTGGACGAGTACATACTCGTCCAAAGCATCCGTATCTAATCCTATTCCTATATCATATCGCAGAATGCATCTTGCACCGCCTGCATTCCGGGCATGACTAATGGCAGATTAACTTAGATGGGCCTATTTGTTTTTGTCCTGTGGCGTCCCTCGATTACTGAGATCGGTAGTCGTACCTACTTAACCTTGAGTTAATCAAAATGTTTTTCATATCTTCCGCATTCTGGATACTAATTTTAGTTACGATCAGACTTTATACAGGCTCATTATAAATTCTTCAATATATTTATTCTTAAGGTAATGGGTAGGCTTACGGTACTTACGCGAAAAATTTATTCACGCCAATAGCGGCCTTTTGGCGAGAATCAATTTTTCGCGTACAAAATCGGACCCAACGTTTGTGCATGGTTATTTAATAAATAGTATAAGTGTTTGCCGAATGGTTTAGTAGCTAAAATTAAAATCGATTGGCGTCGCTAGTGTGCCCTACCCGTCACATTAACACACACTGCATGAATATAATAGGTTCCGAATCTGTTAATAAAAGATCCATAGGGGTATATTTAATTTTACAGACTTCGCGATGAGCGATGATAGGAGAGAGAAATTAGAATTTGAAAAAAAAATCGAACGGAATCATCTGCAAGAATATTTTCTCAAAGTGGGATACCTACCTAATTCTGAGTCTGTTAATCTTGATAATTAGTCTAGTTATCTTCACTTAAAGGTTGCGAAGAGCATCTTATCTTCGCAACGAGGAGGAGGTCTGAGGAGCGACTATCTAGTCGCTCCTCCATCCTCATTGTGTAATTCCCGGTTGCGTATAAATCTATCGCTTTGGAGCCCGGATTCCATTTAGACCATGATGCGCGTTACACTTAGGCTTGTCAGACGATTGCCGTCTGACATTCGCAAGCCTTTAACCGTGGAACCAGTGCGTGCCCAAGGCAGGGCCAGACATTTGGGTGTACAAATGTTATGGATTGAACTTATTTCTTGCTACAGCTACACAGGCCACTGTCCGGAGTACAAGTACAGGATCGGTGACACATATGGCTCGACCACCCACAAGATCCTCCTGGACCCGAGCGTACAGCACTCCGAGAGATTGGTGCTATCTGACAGGACATCTGATGACTTCCAGGTAAGAGGTAAAATGAATAAAAAAAACCGGCTTAGTGCGAGTCGGACTCGCCCATGAAGGGTTCCGTAGCAGCAAGTAAGATATATGGAAGATAAATTGCGGTTTACGGTTTATAACGTATTAAAAAAAACTACTTACTAGATTTAGTCCAAACCAATTTTCTTTGTTAGTTTTCATGATTATGTATACCCCACACGTATAGGTTTGATGACCTAACCTAACCTAACCCCCCCCCCCCCCATTTTTTTTTATTTTTTCCAATTTTTGTGTAAAAATCGTATCAATAGTATAGTTCTTATAGTTTTGGAGAAAAGTGTCTGTGACATACGGACGGACGGACAGACGGACAGACATGACGAATCTATAAGGGTTCCGTTATTTGCCATTTGGCTACGGAACCCAAATATGCACTAGCTAGACAATCGCACTGATCACCTTTTGTTAATTGGTAGAGAGATGGATCACCTCAAAAATATTATTAATTAATAATTTTGTGACATTAGTTTTTAAAATTTCGTTTTATCCGTATTTAACTCTTTTGAGTCATCCAAGATCGGTTTTTTTCACACTTTCGGTCATGCGAGTAGGTAATATGAGTCATATCGAATACTTATATTTACTTAAGTACTTAATTGGTGTTTTTACGCATTAACTATGTAGATAATTGTTCGATTGTTACGTTTCAGCCCCAACTGTATTATATATCTTACAATTATTACCTTGCATACTGATGATTTCATGACGAAATGAAAACTTCTTCTAAATAGTGTGGTAGGTTAGCTCATTGTGTAACCGCAGACTAATATCCGGATAGTGTGGGTTTAAATCGTTTCAAATTCAGTTCAAAAGTGGGACGCGGTGTGGTCCCCGGCAGAGTAGAATAGGCCACCCTCACTCTTACCGAGGTGTCGTAAAAGGCGACTAAGGTAAAGCTGCTGGCATGATCATCAGCACCCAGAGAAGGAAAACTCTGCTTTATATCAAAACCCTCGCCAACCCGTCTGCCAAGCGTGGTGAGTATGGCAATTACCCCTCATGTGATTGAGGGAGGCCCGTGCCCCAGCAGTGGGGACTTAAATGAGCTGACGATGACGAAGACAATATGATAGTAAATGATAACGCAGGTTAACGATTAACACTTTGTGGGTGAACCACGCTTCGGGATGAAAGGGCCGGCCGGTTGGACCACGACCAGACAGAAAACCGACGTAGAGCAGCATTTGCGCAGTACATGGGTTGCGGCAATTGCTTACCATGAATAGACGTCTGCCACCTATAAAATCAAAACGAACCCATCTTATATAGAAATAGAAACGTATCTATTATCTTTACCACATCATACATAATTTGTAGAGCTACTTACTGGTGACACTGTGCTACATCCTGGTCTCATCATTTGTTGCTAGCTCGTGCAAACTCTGAAATGAGCTTCCACCCCGGGTGTTCCCCGATCGCTATGACATGTACTTACTCTTCTTTCACGGTAGGCAGCGGCATGACTGTGCTCCGGCATTGTTAATGTCTCAGAGCGGCATTTAGCATTTACCATTAGATGCAATAAAAAAAAAACAATCACAAAAAGCATGGACACTGGATAACATAGTCTCGCTCGTGCAAACTCTGTAATGAGCTTCCAGCCGCAGTGTTCCCTGATCGCTATCAAAAGTCCTTTTTGAAACGAGGTTTGAAAAGAGTTCTTCTTTCACGGTAACTGTGCTCCGGCATTGTTGATGTCTTTGAGCCGCTTACCATCAGATGGGCTCGTCTGCATATTTAAAGAGAAAAAAAGTATAATTTTCAAAAAATCTTTTCTAGATATTCCGCCCGCCACAACATGACATAGACGTCGTGAATGCCCGCTTTCGAAATGGTGATCCAGTCTACAAACATCCTATGATACCGGGATACGAGGGTAAGTTTTAGCTTTTAAAAAGTATATTGTCAAACTGGTATGGATGGGATACTATCCGAGCCAGCCACGTCCGTTATATTATTGCAAAAAGGCTCTTCTTTTGCTTACTATCAGTTGGTGAGGCGATAAAAATAGCCGCCTCAGTATAGTGTTAAAGATAGGGGACCGGTAGATAACAGACAACAGCGGTTGATCATTAACTAGGCGTTTGTTATATACATATTAATCAATCTAACATGAATCCTATTATAACGACCCGTTTGGGACAGTGGTAGTGAACGCTGCGTTTGGCCAAAGGTTGCGAGTTCGATCCCCGCACAGTACAAACATTTGTGAGCATGAACATGTCTGTATTGGCCATGTTTGAATTGGTCTAGGTCTTCTCTATGTATTATAAGTATGTATTTACAAAAGAAAAGTATTCTATTATAATCCCACTGTTGATTCTGATATTCGTAACAAAGGTGCTTGAGCTACCTAAGTAGTCATGCTCACTCAAATGTCTCTGAGGTGGTGGCGTTATGTGGTGGGTCATTACATTCCCTCTAATATGGTTGAGTGAAATGATGGCTGACACATAAGTCATACTTGTGAACAGGTGCCACCTTTGGGGACTGGTCCGCTACCGTTTACCTCATATTAAGCTTTTAATTTGCTTCATTCTATTTTGTGTTGCTGTAGACTGTATGACTATGAGGATAATAAACCATTGTATAAAAAGTTGGCGATTAAAAAGAGTAACTGGCGAGTTTCTTACCGGATCTTCTCGACCAGAAACAACTTTCCGAGCTGGTGGTAGAATCGCATTATGTTTATTTACTTTTTTTGAATATTTTATGTATCAACATATATATGTATCAAGATGTAAATTATTACATAAGTACTTATAAATAGTCTTAAATCATTCAAATGTATGACGATTTGTAAAAGCTGTATACAAACCTACGCAAATAAAGAATAATTTGATTTGATTTGATTTCACCTATCTCGGAGTCAGATCAATGCATGTCATGTTGTAAATTTTTATTTATTTTTTATTTTAATAAAAAAATCAACCGATGATCTGGTGAAGGTCGCCGGAATCAATTGGATGCGGGCGGCGCAGGACCGATCTTTGAGGAGAGCATTGGGGGAGGTATGTGCTGGACAAACCATCTATTGGCTGAAATGATGATGATGATGAAAAACAATCTTAACATTAGTCATATGGATAATACATTTTGCAGTGGATTAATGATACAAAAGGACGACTCTGTTATTGCTTTTAGGTAGTGCATCTAGGTACAATTTTATTTGCAGAAAAATCCAAGATTGTTTTAAATATTTGTCGAAATGACACGGTTAAATATTGTTTCTAAGTTCAAGGCATTTTGCGTACAATAGGTAAGTAGATATCTAATGTATCCACTTTTTGTTCACTGAACATTCAGGTTATGAAGTCAACGGTGACGGTAATTTAAATAATTATCGGATGAAACAGACTGTTTTCCATTTTTTTTGTAAAGAAATAAATTAGCTACATTTACAACTTTTACTTTACTTGCAAACGATTTATGTAGGCATTTACTTAAGTACGTGTGAATTGTAACAATGTGTGAACCCTCTTTTCTCTTTTTACGACTAGGTACCTACCTGCGAGTACTACTGGTTCTAAAGGTACTCGTATATTGTGTCCAAATTGAGGTCAACTACATAGCACGATGATAAATAAGCTTATTGTGAACGTGTGTATTTCGACTGTAGGGTTTTGAAGGGCATTAGAAGTTGCGAGTAATCGAGTCTTCGTAAAAATCGTAGAGTAGGTAAGCGAACCAGCAGCTGTAACTGCATTGCGAGAATAACTTTAAATATAGTTGATAATTTTTATAGCAATCTTTTGCAATTTATTCTTAAGTAAATAACACACTTAAAAATTTCATCTTGTATTCAGGCGGGACTCGAACCCACACTGGTGAACTGGTGGTCAAATATTTGTAATAATATTTCCGCTGGATGTTGTAAATATACCTACAATATTGATGAGACTAGTCGACAGCTCATGTCGAATCAAGCACTTACAAATTTCGTCAGCTTAGTAACTTGTTCAGTCGTCTAATTGGTAGAAGATCCACCCGGATTGTGGAAGGTGTGGGTTCGAGTCCCGCCTGAACACAAGATGAAATTTTTAAGTGTGTTATTTACTTTAAAGAAAATTGATGGGAAAGGTGGAATGACAGACAGACATGGTAGGAGTTTGGTGAGACCTTTCTTCGGGAATCAAATTATTTAATGGCTGTCATTTAGTTAGGTGGTGATTGTTTACTTCGCTCCATACTCTGTTTGTCGGTATCAAGTTCCACTAAATTATTGTTAGGTTATTCAGGTAACCTCTTTCTAACCTGAATGTTAGAGTTTAATGTACCTACATATATGAATAAGTTAAATTGTTAATTTATCGGTAGAAGATGCGCTCTGCAGTAAAATTACTTAGGTACTTATATCATCTTTTTACTCGGTCTCTTCACTGACCTTCGGTACTAAGTTAATATCACGGAGCATTAGTTAAGTAATATCACGTTACTAGGCCAGACCGCCGGGAAATCCGCGATTGCTCCGGAGTCTTGCCTCTTGTCCCGTGTCCAGTAAATAGCGCTTATTGTCCCGGATTCTGAAAAGTTATTATTTTTTAAAACAAAATATAACTGACCGCTGTCTGACTCTTTTATGTTTAAAATGATTGATGATAGCGTCTTATTATTACTCTTTTTTTTCTTCAGTTTATTATTATTTAATTTGTTATTTAGTTTCCATTGTCTACGAAAGTTTAAATTTGCTAATTTAAGCGAAGTTCTCAAATCTATAATAGTTTAACGTGTGATTTACTACCACAGTGCTTCATCTTAGAATTATAACTGGCGGTAAGTACCTTCTAATTACATACCTACTTTTAATAAAAGTAGGTATTTGAAAATAAATTACTTTTAAATGAATCCTTTGAAAAAAAACATATTTGCGATTACAGCCATGACCCGGCATTTTTCTATTGTTTTTCTAGAACTGTCCCGGATTTGATAAGTTACTATCTGGCAACCCTAAGTTACAGACTGCAGAGTGCATGATGTTATGCGTTTTAATAGTAGTGCAATCTAAATGTCTGGCTATGGTGTAGTGTTGCGACTATTTTGAGAGGACTTCTCGAGTGAAGATTTTTATGTGACAGGTGGTAGAATCACCTGATGGTAATCGATTGCCGTCGCCTTTGACGATTGCAACATCAGTTGAGTCGCAAATGCGCGGCCAAACTTCACATCTTTAAGGCAAGAGTGAACAGTCATCTTTTAGGCAAACGCGTATCATCCTGAACCTCATCGTCGCTTTCCATCTGGTGCCATTGTGGTCAAGCGGTAGCCTGTTAACAAAAAAAAAGCTTTGAAACTCCTTTCCACCCGGATTGGGCCTCCGGTACCCTCACTCGACGAAACACAACACTTTCTTAAATCTCAAAAAACACTTACTTATCTCACAAAAGTACCTTCATTGTCTCCTCATCGATTAAGTAAATAGGTACCTACATATGAAAGGTGAAATGTAATAGCACTGGCAATATTTATCCATATTTCCCCGGAATAAAAAAGTGTGGTCCCCGGCAAAGTAGAATAGGCCACCCTCACTCCTACCGAGGTGTCGTAAAAGGCGACTAAGGTAAAGCTGCTGGCATGATCATCAGCACCCAGAGAAGGAAAACTCTGCATTTATATCAAAACCCTCGCCAACCCGTCTGCCAAGCGTGGTGAGTATGGCAATTACCCCCTCATGTGATTGAGGGAGGCCCGTGTCCCAACAGTGGGGACTTAAATGGGCTGAGGATGATGATGAAAAAAGTTTCCAATATTAACTAATATCCCCTGACTTGCATAAGAAGTGACTGTAATCGAAAGTCCCGACGATCCCTAACACTAGGTTGGCGCAAAGTACATAAGCTTGGCCTCCGAAAATAAGATCCTCCACCGGTCAGCATCGAAAGTAGCCTTACCCCAAAAAACCAGACGGATCACCTGATGGTAAGCGTTAACGTCGCGACGCCCATCACACCATTGACATCTGCAGCACCCTTATGTGTTAAATTGTCTAAGGCAACACCAAAGGCGTCACATGGGTGCCGTTCGGCCTTTTAAAAAGGAATACGCTCATTTTTTAAGGTTTATATTATGTTGACTTTTTTTGCAAAAAGTGGGTTAAGCAGGTACGGTCGTCAGCATCAAAAGTAGCTTAACACTTTAGTACCATGTCGAAGTTACTTTTTTTACGAACCCCTTGGAAACTGCCTATAATGGGCAGAACAGTTACTTTGACATGGTACTAAAGTGTTAAGCTATTTTTGATGTTGACCGTACCTATTCGAATCAAATGAACGAAATATATAAAAAACAAAGTTTTTCAGTAGATCAATAGTTAGGTTTATATTATGTAAGTATAATATTATGACTGACCGGATGGCGCAATTGCTAGTGACCCTGCCTTTTACGCCAAAGGTCGTGGGTTCGATCCCCACCCTGGACAAACATTCGTGCGATGAACACTTGTGTTTGTTCGGTGTCTAGGTGTAATATATGTATTTAAGTACATATTTGTGTTCCTCTGTTGTCTGATATCTATAACACAAGTGCTTAAGCTACTTAGTACGGAATTAGGTCAACGTATGAGATGTTGTGAGAAATATTATAAATGCATAATTATTGCACCCGTGCGAAGCCGGGGCAGGTCGGGAGTGATATTTTGAAAAAGAAATAAATACCCTAGCAGCAAATTTTGACTCGGATCACATCACTAGCACTTAGATTAAGAAAATGAGCGCAATCTCGAATACGATGACTCAGTGTCTGACTCAGACGGACCGGTCTCAGGAATGCTTGGGTTTCCTGAACTGAAACCTAACCCAATCTAGACCTAGACCGATGCTCCGTTGATACCTAAGTAATATGTATAAGTGGTTTACCTACCTATGTTACTTACCTATTGACTTTGTGACTGTACTGACCTTATTTAGCGCATTAAGAACAATGACGAAGGTTTTTTTTTATTTTTAATGGGTTTGCACTTGACCTCATTTCACCTGATGGAAAGTGACAATAAGGTCTAAGATGTAGCGTGCTTACCCAGAAGAAGCCTATTTACTTTGAGTGTCTTTAAGTCGTTTAAAGACACTCAAATTGTAGCTCTCTGGGATTACAGAACCCGGCAAGTACCGGAAATTACTTAAAATTGGTGGGCTTATTGAATGAAATAAAGAAATAGTTTATAGGTTTATATTATGCAACATTTTGGCTTGAACATAAGCATTTATCTATTAAGGTGACGAGTAGGGCACAATAAATTTTTCGCGTACGCGTTGGACCCAACATTTTTGCGTGGTTATTTAATAAATAGTATAAGTGTTTGCCAAGAGGTTGTAACCCCGAAATTGATTAAAATAGATCCGGTTTCGTAGCTAAAATTAAAATCAATTGGCGTCGCTAGTGTGCCCTACCCGTCACCTTAACGTAAGTACTTATAAGCCTCCAAATTCAAGTGAATATTCTAAAATAATATTTAGCGATGGTAGCTCAGTGGTTCTGAACGCGACTTTCGAACGAGGGGATCGGGTTCGAATCCGAGCATGAACCTCTGGATTTTTTAATCTATGTGCGTATTTCTACCATTAGCTCGGCGTGAGGGAGAACATAGTGGGGAAACATGCGCGTTTCGGATAGTTTCTGAAACCTGCAACCACGATTCAGTTGGTCTGGATCCCCCGTTAAAGGGTTGCGAAGGTCCGACGGTACGGATAATTAACCAAATATAGAATCATGGTCCAAGCGTACCCCGGGCTCCAGAGCGACAGCTTTGGATGCAACTGGGAATTACACGCTAAGATGAGGAGTTGAGGAGGAGGATTCTAAAATAATCAGGTGACTCGCTTGCTCGTTTGTCCGCCTCTAGCATATAAAAAAATTAATAATAGTTTGTAAACACTGATTTTTAGTAACGTCTCATTGGGTTTTTTTTTTCAAAAATTTATAATACCTTTACCAAACTTCCTTGAAAAGCTTCTCAAAACTTTCAAAAATGTTTGGTAATGAAACTTAGATTTTGAAAAAAAAACCGAGAGAACCAAAATTTTATTCATAAAACATTGGGACACGATTTGAATATGATGAACACACCAAAAAGCCTGTTTAATATTTAATATTCATTATCCTCATCATTTTAGCCAATAGACGTCCAATACTGGACATAGGCCTCCCCCAATATTCTCCGTGCTGTCCTGTGCCGCCCGCATTCAATGGATTCCCGCGATCTTCACCAGATCGTCAGTCCACCTTGTGGGGGGCCTGCCACGGATGCGACTTCTTGGACGTGGCCTCCCTCGAGGACCTTTCCGCCCCAACGGCCGTCTGTTCTCGCTATGTGCCCTGCCATTCCCACTTGAGATATGCAATTCTTTGGCCTACGAGATGACTGTGACCTTAATTCTCCTGCGGATCTCATCACTTCTTATACGATCACTAATTTAATATTAGCGCTTTGATATTTTGTTACCGTATGCACTTGGTCTAATGCCATCCATTAAACTTGAGCCCTATGATATGATAACTATGATAACGCCCTGTTGGTCTAGTGGTTTAAGTTACCGGGCCGTGATCTCGAGGTCCTGGGTTCGATAGATAGATAGATAGATAGATACTCTTTATTGCACAACATACAAAACTTAAAAGCTAGGTATACAGAGATACAATGTACAATTTAGGCGGTCTTATCGCTGGGAGCGATCTCTACCAGACAACCTTCAGGTAAAGGACATTAGATAGAAGAGGGGAGGGTGGTGCAATCCTTTTGATTTTGAATATTGATTAAGTAAATTTATAGTATAAATACATATATCTAGATAGTAAATAAATAAATAAACTCGATTCCCGGGTCGAGCAAAAAGTATGTTTCGATTTTTTCGAACATTGCTCGTGTTTGTAATCACCAATCCGCATTTGGCAAGCGTGGTGATTACGCCTAATCCCATCATAGTAGCGATAACTTGATTTCTATGATGGAGGCCTTTGCCCTGCAGTGGGACAATATATAGGCAGATACTTACTTACTATGACATGACGGGTGTCCGTCGGACGCCTGCGTAAGTGCTTGTTTCACAATAACCTAGATACGCACATGTGGGCGGAGGATCTGATCGTTTTAATGATTTATTGTTTATTTCAAGCCTGGCAGGCTGGTTGGGCCTACAAGGATAAATCCTTTTGAAATACAAATCTATTGTAGGTAGGTAAGTTAAGTATGTGGAAACACGCACATCTCGATTTTTGAAATGCTATTTGTATCACTAACTTGGGGCCCCTATAATGCATCAAGAAAGTCGTGAAAACGAATGTTTGTGGAACTAACGGTGTTCCCATGGCATACCATAGGTACATACGGTACGGTACGGGTAACCATTCCCAATGACGTGAGCGGCAGTGGCGCCATTATTTATTTTTACGGTTCATAAGTAAGACTATTTGGGAGGGAGGGAATTTACCATGTTTTTTACAAGAGGTAGGGTGGGTCACGATAGTTCTATCACAAGACCCCTTGAAATAAGTACCTACATAAAGTTAAGTTAAGAAGTGCCGAGATGTCCTCTGGGTACGTGTGGATCCTACACCAGAAATAAGATCTGGCCTAAGCTGGTCAAATTCCGGTAAAGTGGGCACCTAGTTAGTCTTTCAGTACCTGCTGTGACAGATATAATAATAAATAATAATAAATATTTCACAACGTCTCATACATTGATCTGACACCGAGATAGGTCGTTCAAGCACCTGTGTTACGGATATCGAAGCGGAATAACACATTTTTACATATAATACTTTTGTTTTGTAAATACATACTCAAACAGACATGTTCATGCACACAAATGTTTGTACTGTGCGGGGATCGAAACCGCAACCCTTGCACCAAAGGCAACATTTACTACCACTGATCCAAACGGGACGTCTATTTTTGTTGATGTTTATTTACTTAGTAATGTAGGTAGTATGTTAGCTTGGAAACCTCATTGTTTGTTTATTTATAGGATCCGAGTTGAATACCAAAATAACTTTCTATCTGGGGCCCAATGCCCAGGTTCATGCATATTGCCCACGCTAGCGTTACTTATAGGCCCAGCTTTAAGCTGTATTGCTATTGTTTAGGTACTATTGTTATCGCTAATACCATTGGACACGAAGCAAAGAGACTATTTGCTTTCCAAATAACATTAACATGATTCTGATCTCAGGGAATACGGTTAAAGTACTTTATCTGAATGACTTTGTAGAGATGGGAAAAATTATCAATTGTAGCTTTATTTTTTCTGATGATTGTATTTACGCGTGTTGATACATGGTACGTAGTACAGTCACGAGCTTTAATTTGGGACCAACCCAAGGTTGAATGTCCTGTAGCGAACTTTCGCTGTTAATGTGACGGGTAGGGCACACTACCGACGCCAATCGATTTGTTTTTAGCTACTAAACCGGATCAATTTTAAACAATTTCGGGGTTACAACCTCTCTGCAAACACTTGTACTATTTATTTAATAACCAAGCACAAATGTTGGATCCGTTTTTGTACGCAAAAAGTTGATCACCGCCAAAAGCAACCACTTTTAGCGTGAATAAATTTTTCGCGTATTAAAACGGACCCAACATTTGTGCATGGGTCTTTAATAAATAGTACAAGTGTTTGCAGAGAGGTTGTAAACCCGAAATTGTTTGAAATAGATCCGGTTTAATAACTAAAAATTAAAATCGATTGGCGTCGCTAGTGTGCCCTACCCGTCACCTTAAAGTACTTTATCTGGATGACTTTGTAGAGATGGGAAAAAATATCGATTGTAGCTTTATTTTTTCTGATGATTTTATTTACGCGTGTTGATACATGGTACGTAGTACAGTCACGAGCTTTAATTTGTGACCCACTCAAGTTTGAATTTCGTGTAGCAAACTCTCGCTATAAAGAGCTAATATTTTAACGTGTCAAAGTCATAATATTTACGAGTTCTGGAGTGGAGACCGCGTCTTGGCAAACGTAATGTAGGGCGCCCTTTGGCTAGGTGGGGGACGATCTGCGCAGGATGGCTGGCAAGAGCTGGATGCGAGAAGCCATGGATAGATCACAGTGGCGAACAATTGGAGAGGCCTACGTCCAGCAGTGGACTGCGATAGGCTGATGATGATGATGATGATGATATATATTAAAATTTAAAATACTAAGTAATACTTACATAAATAAACACAATAATGTCACGTCTCTACGTATCTACCTTTATCTGAACTCCGTTCTAGTTTCTAGTATCTGATACCATTTCGCGGGCGCATATAACGGCACCAACTCATTTACAATTATTATTAGCCGTGTATTTGTTAGGAGAACACTACAGGCATTCATGAAATATTCAGATGCGGTGATATTCAATAATTCAATTCGTTGAAAGTGTTCAAACGGTTATTTTAAATGCCGCATTTAATATTTCACATCATCACAGACATTGATGTGATTTCGAGATAGGTAGCTCAAGCACCCGTTTCTTTTTTTTATGTTATAGGCGCCCATGGACACCCGCGCGACAGTGGAGTCACAAGTGCGCTGCCAACCTTTAAACCCTGTTATCGTTTACATTCCAAAAACCTCATAAAAGGTATCTTGAATAAAGTCCGTTGCGCATGTTTTGAATTGGGCTCATGTTCATGCACACAAATGTTTGTACCGTGCGGGGATCGAGCCCGCAACCCTTGTAAAAGAGTCAACGTTCACTACCACTAATCTAAACGGGTCATCATTTATACCAAGCCGTCTAATCAGTGTTAATAACCACAGATATTTATTTTATTTATTTTCTTTATTTGGTACACAGAACAGAGTTACAACAATACATGATTACTCAAAACAAAACAGAAAATAATGGTAGGCAACACCAAAAATATGTGTACACAACATAACAATCATACAAGAGAACTATCGTGTAAATATTAACAAGTTTTGCTGTTTTATTTATAAATATCAATATCAAAAGTAAATAAAGAATATATGTATAGTAATAGTAAAATAAGTAAATAATAGATATTATGAATTTATATTACGAATATACTGGAACTCTAAAATAGAATAAGTACACAAAGTTGCATAATTCTCACTTCTCTTGAATTTTTATGGAACCAGAACCAGCTCTGACTCAAGGTGGCTCAATTCGAAGGCCGTCCCGTAACGAACGAAAATATACCTGTCGCATCCAAACAAAGAAGACACAGGGCAAGGGAAAGAGAGGGAATCTCCGGTCGTAACGGTCGTCTGCTTTAAATTAGGTCCTCAGGACCGAGGTTTATATGTAGGTATGTGTATATCTCGTACTCTCGACATTGAAGTTGAGTTGGAGATTTGTATGGACGAATGTATGAAATCTCTAACATCGACTTCAATGTCGAGTGCTCGAGAAAAGGCCCCCTGAAGATTGCGGGCTTTTGCGTGCAGGGCCGTGGCTAAAAATAGGACCTCCAGTCGCAGGAGGGCACCCTCTCCCACCTTCGCATTGACAGCCCTACCTGTAACCCAGCACGCTTCCTTCAATTCGACTCTAACTATAGTCCTAGTTTAACCGAGCAGAATTGGAGTGTAAAAGTGTTTATTATTGTTATGTTCATCACCATCATCATCAGCCTCATCATCATCAGCCCATTTAAGTCCCCACTGCTGGGGCACGGGCCTCCCTCAATCACATGAGGGGTAATTGCCATACTCACCACGCTTGGCAGACGGGTTGGCGAGGGTTTTGATATTAATGCAGAGTTTTCCTTCTCTGGGTGCTGATGATCATGCCAGCAGCTTTACCTTAGTCGCCTTTTACGACACCTCGGTAAGAGTGAGGGTGGCCTATTCTACTCTGCCGGGGACCACACGGCTCATCATCAGCCTATCGCAGTCCAATGCTGGACGTAGCCTCTCCAATTGTTCGCCACCTTGATCTATCCATGGCTACTCACATCCAGCTCTTGCTAGCCATCCTGCGCAGCCTAGCCAGAGGGCGCCCTACATTACGTTTACCAAGACGCGGTCTCCACTCTAGAACTCGTTTACCACATCGGTTGTCGGTACTGCGGCTAATATGGCCAGCCCACTGCCACTTAATATCACCACTTGATACCACAGTGCCTAAAAACGAAAGTCTTCAATCAGTGCGTCCTACCCGTTATGATATAGGTACGGAGCCGAAACGTAGACACTTACGGTACGGCTGGTCTACAAGTTAAAGGTAAAGATCTGTGCCGCTGAGCGCAGCGGCACAGATCACTCACCGGGCTATGGAACGAGCAATGCTCGGCGTCCCTCTCCGAGATCGAATCCGAAATGAGGTGATCCGGCAGAGAACCAAAGTAATCGACATTGCTCACCGGATTATTATGTTGGCCAGGCTTAATTGGTGGCCAACAAAGAGTTTAATTCCAATCTGTTCAACAAATTATAACCCAACTAGGTTTCCTACCAAGGCTAAATGCCCACTTCGGCCAGAGGTACACAGTCTCCGCGACAGAAGCCCTCTCGGAGTTCCAGAGGCTACAGCTGAACCAGCGAGCGGCTCGGAACCAGCTGGAGAGAGTGGTAGATCTTCAAGCGGGAAAGGGACAGCCATGGGACTTGGTAGACAGATTTGTAAGTGCAGACATCTACTACAGGACCGAAATGATATTATGGAGTATGTTGGCCTTGTTGACCAGAAAGTATGTGCTGGGTTTGAGCGCAGGAGATTTGGACTTGATGTAAAAAAAAAAATTGGGACCTGATTGACTGAACTTGGGAAATATCTGTTAAAATCGCTTTGGGAAAAGAAGCGCTCTTGCTGTAACAAGGATGCAATGCAGCTGTAAATTTAAAAAAAAATTAAGTCATGATGGACGTAGACTTCTTACCTAAACTGCAGTAAATGCGAAGAATGGAAGATGAGAGAAAGAAGATGCATGAAAAAAGAAGGACACCGAGGAAAATGGACGCCTGAAGAGAATGGCTGCTTTTGACCTGATTAAAACACTTGAGAAGTCCGGTCAGGACTTAGAACTAATCCGTCATTCGTCCTCCAGTCGGCGACGGCAGAATTCAAACTGCCCTTGGTTGTGGTGAGGCCGGAATGTGCTGGGATACTGCGAGACCTGCCCGTGGACGAGCCAAAATTATCACCGGCATCACACTCCGTCAGTCCGTATTTCATGGAAAACGACGATTCGGAAAAGTTTATAAAGAAAGGTGAGAACAAGGCGGCACCGTGTTTTCTTCGTTTTTCTTTTGTTATTTGTATGTCTTGGTTTTTTTTTATTACAGTCACTCACAGTAATTCTTTTAGATTCCGCACCGCCGAAAAAAATTGAGCTTTATGTCTAATAGGCATTAGGTCTGCCCTACACAAGTCCCCTTATTACAATACGCAATCTAAGAATAGTCCCGGAACTAAAAAAAATCCTTTCTCTTTTAACATTGCGTGTTGGAACGGGACAGCTTGAGCTTTAGTAGGGTAATAAATAAGTGCGCGTTTTATAATAAGGTCAAAGGATTAAAATTTTAGTTCCGTGTTTTGCCACGAGACCTCTTTCGTGGCACGGACTAAAAAATCTCTTTGGTGTTTTTTTTTCATTTTTCGATTATTGAGCGAATGGAATAAAATAAAAATAAAGTTGCCATGGCAATGATGCTGTCATTTTAATACGCTAGGTTTTAATTTTAAGTTTTTAAGTGCTTAATTTGTAAGCCTTTTTTATATTTATATTTCTTCGAAAACCCATGTCGTATGCGAAATTACATGCTTCGTTTGTGAGAAATCAGATTTGGGGATACAATCCACAGGAATCCACCCGTGAGTTATCATCATCAGCGATATAAAACTGAAATATTCTGGAACAGTGATTCACGTGCCCTAAATGCCTAACTACCCACAACGTATCTTTGTTGAGTTTTTCTAATAAATAGATGTGATCGCAATCCTTGTCCTTGATCAAATCATACAGTACAGGGCAAGCATAGGCACATGTATGTCAGATCGAATGTGTTTTTTAGTCTTACGCATTATATTATAGAACTTCCCACTGGGAGTGTACATACCCTGTTTGTGGGATTTTGTAATAAAAGAAGAAGAAGGCTGTTAACATTACCTATTGCTGTCTTAACAGGTTTTGCGGGTCATGTGCCATATGGATTCCAACGCTTTGGCGAATCATCAAAGAAGCTAACGAACTCGGCTCTTTGTGACTTCTCCTCAAACTACAGAAGAAGGCAGAGCACCGAGTGGGCTCCAGTCAATGTAGTCAAGTAAGTGAATAACGTTATCTGGTCATCAACTTGTCATTCTAATTGTTTTCGACACCAGTGTTGTTTAAAGTTTTACAATTTTTGAAATATTAAGCCCGGACTGTATAAGCGCAACTTCTTTTGCCTAGGATAGAATATCAGTCGAGTTAAAAAATAAACTGTAATCTGTCAATGTCAAATTGTATAAAAACTTTTTTACACGCGTAAATTATCAATTTTGTGTAAAAAGTGATGCAAATTCTCTAAAATGGCTAAGAAAAAGCTATTGCCGAACCTCTCTAAAGAGGAGAAGATGGTCATCGTGATATCCGAGATAATACAGGAGCTGTTGATAGCGCACCGCCAAGGCAAAGATGTTAACCTCAACAAGATGAAGTCGAGAATCTCTTCAAAATATGGTCTTGGAACGTCTCCTAGGCTTGTCGATATCATTGCAGCCGTTCCCTCTGACGCTAAGAATGTTCTCTTACCGAAATTAAAGGCGAAACCTATAAGGACTGCGTCAGGGATAGCTGTCGTAGCGGTGATGTGCAAGCCTCATAGATGTCCTCATATAAATTTTACGGGTAACATATGCGTATATTGTCCTGGGGGGCCGGATTCTGACTTCGAATACTCCACGCAGAGCTACACAGGGTACGAACCTACCTCCATGAGGGCTATAAGAGCGAGGTACAATCCATACCTTCAGACGAGGCACCGGGTGGAGCAACTGAAGCAGCTGGGTCATAGCGTGGATAAAGTGGAGTTTATTGTGATGGGGGGTACTTTTATGAGTCTGCCTGAAGATTATAGGGATTACTTTATCAGGTGAGTGACAAATTCGAAGTGTTTATCTAGCGAGCCCCGTCCTCTCCCAGTTGTTATGCAGCCATTTTATCTTCCGACCCACATGCCTCTTACCAGCTACTTTCCCCATCAATAGGTACATAAGATGTCTTAATAACTAGATAAGCTCTCAATTCATTTAAGAGAATTAACATGCAAACAATTCGAAGTTTATTTTTGAATTATATTTTGAAGTTTGTCAGTACCTTTTATTATGGAAAAAACCTTTGTCTATATGCGCAATAGATTATTACAGTCACAATAAAGTGAAATAAAAGTATTCCTTATATTGACCGGATGGCGCAATTGGTAGTGACCCTGCCTCTTACGCCAAAGGTTGTGGGTTCGATCCCCACCCTGGACAAACATTCGTGCGATGAACACTTGTGTTTGTTCGGTGTCTGGGTGTAATATATGTATTTAAGTATATATTTGTGTTCCTCTGTTGTCTTATATCTGTAACACAAGTGTTTAAGCTACTTAGTATGGAATCAGGTCAACATATGAGATGTTGTGAGAATTATTATTTATTATTTATTTACTTCCTTTATTTGGAAAAATTTAAAGAAAATTAATAAGTTAACCTTGTTGTTTATGATCTGTTTCTAGAGATATTCAACAGATTTATTTCTTCTTCATTTCTCAAGATCTAAAGTACCCTTATGTGTGAAGTTAGCTGGATGTCACTCCAACTAGCCAAGTTCCTCCCACTCTATAGAATCTAGACATTTTTGTAATTCATTTGAGTTTTAGGAATCTACATGATGCTCTATCAGGGCATACGTCAAGCTGTGTGGCCGAGGCTGTGAAGTACTCTGAGAAGGCAAAGACAAAGTGTATCGGCATTACGATCGAAACGAGGCCAGACTACTGCCTGCAGAGGCATATGAGTGATATGCTCAACTATGGCTGCACTAGGTAAGTAGGTTTCTTCTATCATGTTAATAAAGTTGTGTTCGTACTAAGAAAAAGTTTTTCACCCTAGCATTGCAATATTGAACTATTACAAATTCTGTAAAGTGTTTAATAAATAATAATTTTACATCCTAGTTGTGTAAATAATCTAAGGAGATGATGACCCTAATTGTATGAGGGCTCAGCCAGGACGTATGTTTGTCCAAAAAAGGCCAATATACCTCAATTTGATTGTATCCAATTTCACTTGGTTCGTTGGTTTTGTTTATTAGCACAAACAAAAAATATAGCAATACATAACAGCTTAAACCATTATGGCGGGAACATTTTATTCATGGATAATATTGCATGATACTGAATTACATTTTTCAGACTTGAAATTGGTGTCCAGTCAGTGTATGAGGATATTGCCAGAGACACTAACAGAGGGCACACAGTCAAAGCTGTCTGTGAGAATTTCAATCTAGCTAAAGATGCTGGTTACAAGGTAAATTAACTTATTTTTTCCTTTGATTTTATTTGGTATAAAGAAAATAACCAAACTTTCTCTAAATTTGTACATCCTGTTTGGCCTAATCGTTATTTGCTACCTATCTATTTAGATGAATATTTATTCATAATAGACTTCTTTTACAAGTACAATATATATTATTTATTATCAATTTCATTGGACTTTTGGCATAGGCATCCCCTAACTCTGAGATAAATATTAATTGTGGATTAAACATGGTCCGTCCAATGTTCTTACTTTCCAATTCTGGACATAGGTACTTAAAGAAATTGTGATACCATACCCATTTTCTTGGTGCATTTGCATGGTGCTAGAAATAATAAATAAAGAGACAAAATTGTACTCCCTGTTCCAGATTGTAGCACACATGATGCCAGATCTGCCGAATGTTGACTTTGAAAGGGACGTAGAACAATTCATAGAATTCTTTGAAAACCCTGCGTTCAGAGCTGATGGCCTCAAGATATACCCCACATTGGTTATCAGAGGAACAGGATTGTATGAGCTGTGGAAGACAGGGAGGTACAGAAGCTACCCACCCTCAACTTTGATTGATTTGATTGCTAAAATTTTGGCTCTAATACCGCCCTGGACTAGAGTTTACAGGTAAAAAACCTTCTCAAGTAATCTCATATTTAATTAATTTAGGCCTGATTCAACCAAACTTTATTCATAGATAAATCTATGGTTTAATGTTGATAGAATGACAGTGCTATATCATAGATTTAGTATTGGATTAGGATTGGTTGATTCGGCCCTTAGTAAATAAGCTAGTTATTGAAACTAAAATTTTCATCTGGATAATATTTATTTCTTAAAATAATTATCGCAATTTTTTTTATACAATGGCTCAACTTAATGCCAAGAGGCATTCTTTACCAGTCTACCTTTGGTCATACAGAAAGGATAATGAAGAAAGATGCATAAATGATAAATTAAGTATAGTTCGAGAAAAAAATACTTCTGTTTACGTAGTGTTTACATTGTCTGATATATTTCAGAGTCCAACGTGATATCCCTATGCCCCTAGTATCGTCTGGCGTAGAGCACGGTAACTTGCGAGAGTTAGCCCTAGCCAGAATGGCTGACTTGGGAACAGACTGCAGGGATGTGAGGACCAGGGAGGTGGGGATCCAGGAGATCCACAACAAAGTTAGGCCTTATGAGGTAAAAAAATATGAAATCAGTTGATGTATTTGTTAACAACCATCTACTTTGATAGATTGAATCAATATTAAATATCTTACTCAATAGTGAGATTTTGAGATAAGGTCGCGTTGGTAGACTTAAAAACCAGCCAGTCTCTTATTTTATTACCTTTTATATTAATTTCAGGTTGAACTAATAAGACGCGACTACACCGCTAATGGTGGTTGGGAGACATTCTTGTCTTACGAAGACCCAGACCAGGATATCCTAGTTGGTCTTCTACGTCTGAGGAAGTGCGCCTCCGACACGTATAGACCTGAGTTGAAGGCTGGTCCGAAATCTGACTTCAAGCAGTGCAGTATAGTTAGAGAGCTGCACGTTTATGGGTCTGTGGTGCCGGTTAGTAAATAGATTGATTGATTTCTAAATACTGCATGTATTAGAAAACATTTACATGGTTTGAGGACAACGTACACCGCAGGCCCTCTGACTAGCGACCAATGTAAATGCCCCCTAATAAACATTGGGTAAAAGTAATTAAAAAAAGGTTTAGTCTTAACTATTGAGATTAAAATATTACCTACAATTTTATAGTGTCGTACAGTCAAAGAACGAAAAGGTTCGTCAGTTTTCAAATTGATTCGTTTGATATGCTATGAGTACTTATTACCTTTCGTAAATTTGTCAGAGTAATACTTGTGGCACAGAAAATTATGCTCAACTGTTAGATCAGAAAGTTCAGATTTGCTTGTTGTTTGATGTGACCATTAAGTTTAAATAAAAAGTAAGTTTAAGTAGATATTTGTCAATTGCTCAATTCTTCCTTTTTGTTTATATCACGAACATCATGTTGCGGTTTTTATGATATTAGTTATTAGTGGAAACTTAATTGGTTTAAGATTGTTTTTGTGTGTTAAATAGTGTTATTTTAAGTACTGTATGTTTCCTTACAATAAAGAAAAAAAAAATTAAAAAGAAAGTTCTTGTCATGGTCGGTGACGTTTTTTAATTTGGATTGGCTATCTCGTGTGTCATTCGCGAATAGCTTAGATAATAGGTTAATAGGTCAAAAAATCTCTCTGTCTATGCCATATTTAAAGACCAAATGTATTATGACATTATAAAAGGTTGGCAGATCTTTTTAAAACGGTATGTTGGTATAACTGATTCTTGCCGTGCAAGCGAAAATTTACCTTAAGGTGACGAACCTTTTTATTTTCTGACTGTACATGGTATATCTATCTATAACAGATATACAATCTACAAAAGGCTTGAAAAGTATTGCTTAAGTTTATCTTTAATATTTTTACGTGTTTGTATTTTTTTAGTAAAATAGCGTGACACAATTTTTGCACAGCTATAATATGGCGTTGCATGCAAGGGTGATGTAACTGAGCGTGAAATCTGGTCAATTATATGTTGTGGATTTTTATAATTATTAAAATTCTTAATTAATTATTCATAATTATCATAAATAAAATTATTAATTAATGATTCATAATTATCATTACTAAAATTATTAATTAATTATTCATAAAGACAAGTCAAGATGGATTCTAGATTTAGTATCGACCCTTAGTTAAATCGAACAGTGTTTCCCACCTTTTTCATGCATACTTTTTAAATATACATCTTGTAATGTAATGTGGACTCCCTTTTCCGCACTTAGACTCTCTTTCGGTCCATTGTACGTGATGAAAAAAAAAAGAAATATACATCTTACAAGTAAATTAAAATGTTTCAGGTGAACGCTCGTGATCCGACGAAGTTCCAGCACCAGGGCTTCGGAATGCTGCTCATGGAAGAAGCGGAGAGGATCGCCCGCGAGGAGCATGGCTCCGACAAGATCGCGGTCATATCTGGAGTGGGCACGAGGAATTACTATGCGAAGATTGGATATCGCCTAGAGGGGCCTTATATGGTCAAGATGCTGTAAATAAAGAAGGACGAAGTGATATGGTGTTTCATTTTAGATTTTTGTTTTTTAGTAACACTAGAAGTAATTAACCTCTACCCTCTTCTTCAGCAGCATGTGAAATGTGATAGCTAACGGAGCAAGTCATGAATAGATCATCCCATCTCTCCAAAAAGAAGAAAATATTATTTTACTCAAAAAACCACACAGAAAACGAAAAAAAAACATTACTTACAAATGACCGTGGGAGAGCCACACTTCGGCATGAATGGGCCGGCTCGATCGGAGTGATACCACGGCCTCATAGAAAACCGGCTTGAAGCAGCACTGTGCTGTTTCGCTGCGTGAGTGAGAGTACCGGAGGCCCGGGGGAAAGGGGGTGTAAAGGCAGAGCACTAGTGACTCCACCGG
>CM032464.1:14046346-14065320 GCA_019059595.1 Marasmia exigua
CGAGACGGGTTTATTTAGTTATTTTCATAGTATAATGTCATATGGTCTTTTGTTGTGGGGGTCGGCGGCTGAGATACAGACTATTTTTGTATTGCAGAAGAGGGCCATCCGCTCCATATACAACCTTAGGCCTCGCGATTCGCTGAAAGAACTGTTTAAGAATATCGACATTTTAACTGTAGCTTCCCAATACATTTTGGACTGTATTTTGTACGTGCGTAAGAACATTGATATTTTTTCTAAAAAATCTGATTGTCATGGTTTTGACACTAGAAATAAACACAAGCTCGCGATTCCAAAAGATTAATAGTTCATTTGTTGGACAAAGTATTAAAATGTACAATAAGTTGCCACAAAATGTAATTGAGTTACCAACGCATAAATTTAAATCCCACGTGAAAACCTGTTTAATGAATAAAGGATACTATAAAATTGTAGATTACTTAAATGATAAGGATTCGTGGACATAATGACCTCCGTGCCTGCACACATGTAGTAATTTTATAAATATTTACTGAAATCACTATTATTATATAATTAATCAATTTTAATAAATTAGGCTTAGCAGCATTTATTATTGTATACAAATTGATTAGTATTGATTAATCAAACAATTGACAAGATGCTAACCACCTACTATTGTACACCTCGTCCTGCAGTTTATTAGTATTGGATTAAGTACTCTGTGACCTATGAGGGGAACCTAAGTAGTCATGCTCACTCAAATGTCTCTGAGGTGGTGGCGTTATGTGGCGGGTCATTACATTCCCTCTAATATGGTTGAGTGAAATGATGGCTGACACATACGTCATACTTGTGAACAGGTGCCACCTTTGGGGACTGGTCCGCTTCGGTTTACCTCATATTTAGCTTTTAATTTGCTTCATTCTATTTTGTGTTGCATTAGACTGTATGACTTGGTATGAGGATAATAAACCATTGTAAAAAAGTTGGCGATTAAAAAGAGTAACTGGCGAGTTTCTTGCCGGATCTTCTCGACCAGAAACAACTTTCCGAGCCGGTGGTAGAATCGCATTATGTTTATTTATTTCTTTAGTATATTTTATGTATCAACATATATATGTATTAACATGTAAATTATTACATAAGTACTTATAAATAGTTTTAAATCATTCAAATGTATGACGATTTGTAAGTGCTGTGTACAAGCCTATGCAAATAAAGAATTATTTGATTTTGATTTATTTGATTTTGATTGCCGCCGCCTATGGACATACGTGACACTAGTGGAGTCACAAGTGAGCTGCCAATCTTTACACCCTCCCTACCCCTGGATTGGGCCTCTGTACATACAATAGTGGCTATAAGAAAGTACCTATAAAAGCACGCTTTATCGATCCGATAGCTACTATACCGGTACGAAGTGGTTGAAAATCCCACGGGAACTCTACAACGGGTTTAAGACCAGTCCTAGTCTGGGAACGGCGGGACCGAGCTATCGGCCAATCAGGGACCACTTACTGCCACTAGCAAGTACTAATCGGTGTAATGAATTAGCAGCATGAAAAACTACGAAGGTAGAATGCTATTTAGGTCCCTACTATTTATAAATATTGAATGAATGAATATAACTTTGACATGATGACTATTTGGACAATATTTTTTTTAATGTTTTGTGTGCGGAAAGGTCCTCGAGTGGAGGTCACGTACAGGAAGTCGCAGCCGTGGCAGGCCTCCTACAAGGTGGACCGACGATCTGGTGAAGATCGCGGGAATCCATTGGATGCGGGAGGCACAGGACCGATCTGTGTGGAGAACATTGGGGGAGGCCTATGTCCAGCAGTGGACGTCTATTGGCTGAAATGATGATGATGATGATGTGCGTTAAATTGTGTAATTTTTGACATAATGTTTTTGTTTTTTTTTTCTTCATATTTGTGATTATTATTATATGTTGTATTGACTCTCTGATTGATTGATTTGAATATTTTATGTAATTAATGTTTTTTTTCCTTTTCTTTTTTAAACTAAATTATCTTGTGTGCGCTTTGGATTAGTCTTTAAGCATACTTGTAAGCTGAATAATAAATAATTAAAATAAATAAATAACATTTATTTCGACACACATACCTACATACACAGACAATAATAACACAATTTAAATATGTCATAACGTAAGAGAAAAGAAGGGTAAAACGCAAAGAATAGTGTGCCGAAAGAGGCCACCGCTCAACATAATCGTGCCGTAACAAAAATATTGAGAATATTGGGCTTCCTAAATTGAAGTGATCGATTGGAAATTAAACGAATTTGTATTTTTGTGTTCTATAGTGTGTGGCTGTTCGTACTACCTACATAAGTAAAGAAAAAAAAACAATTTCTTCGGAACTCATTGTAAAATTTTATTGGCACAGTTAAGGTCTTTACATAAACAATTTCTAAAACATTACTTTACTGTATTTATAAATGACTTTTTGTTTGCCAAAATAAATAAATAATAAAATATACATATTCACTTACTCACTCATCTCAGCGTGATGATAATCCCGGTTGCGTCCATAACCGGGTACACTTGGACCATGATTCAGGATTTAGGGAGCCTGGTAATTACAATAAAGCTACTGCCGTCTGACCTCCGCAACTCTTAGGGCCGATTTTTGATCCGTACTTTACCGTGGGATAGCCACGCTTCGGCATGAATGGGCCGGCTCGACAGGAGTGATACTAAGCCTCACAGAAAACCGGCGTGAAGCAGGACTGTAAAGGTTGGGAGCGCACTTGTGACTCCACTGGTAGCGCGGGTTTCCATGGGCGGCGGAAATCGCTTACCATCAGGTGATCCGTCTGCTCGTCTGCTTCCTATCCCATAAAAAAACTGAACTAATGGTTTTAAAAAGTAACCAATAGTGAATTATTGCCAAAATGTTAAATGTAATTTAACCAAAAGGTAGATTAGGCGGGCAGGGCTAAAACAAACCGCATGGGCTGATTCAATTCAAAGGTTTTAAATTAGTGTATAGTGGTTTTTAGTGGACAAATGTGGTGTTTATTTGTGCATTCTTATTATTAGGATCACTTTGCGGCACTTCACTGCCGCAAAGTGATCCTAATAATAAGAATCGTTGGATTGTATTGTTTTAACACTGCTATTGTGTGTCGAGTGAATTGTCTCGTGACAACTTGCTTGGACCAAATAGCCTTAAAACCCGCAATTGCTTTTAGAGTGATTTCCGCTGAATCCATAGGTCGATAAAACGTAAAACACCGGCGTTTCATTGAGTGACTGTGACTTTGACTGACTTCGACTGTTGACTACCTACTTATTCTCAATAAGCTGGCGAATTATCTTCGGAAAAAAAAAGGTAATTATGGATCAAAATATCGGCCCTTAGACAGGGGAATCAGACCAAATGGACCATGATTATTAGGTACACGTTCTGGAAAAGTATACAAAAAACGACAGGCGTACAAATGACGCCGTGTGGTCCCCGGCAGAATAGAATAGGCCACCCTCACTCTTACCGAGGTGTCGTATAAGGCGACTAAGGTAAAGCTGCAGGCATGATCATCATCAGCACCCAGAGAAGGAAAACTCTGCATTTATATCAAAACCCTCGCCAACCCGTCTGCCAGCGTGGTGAGTATGGCAATTACCCCTCATGTGATTCGGCCGGGCCCCAGCAGTGGGGACTTAAATGGGCTGACGATGACGACGACGATGACAAATGTCCCTTTCACATTCACAGGAGCAATGTGCCCCATGCAAAGGCTACAATATGTAAATATTACAATAACTGTGAAAATAGTTTTGCAGGACAAGTATAATTTGTAATCTTTTGTAAGTTTAATAATAAATAAGTTATCCAAGGGAAGGGGGGTTAAAAGGTAAGCAGTGCACTTGTGACACCACTTGTGTTGCAAGTGTTGCGGTAATCGCTTACCATCAGGTGATCCGTCAGCTCGTCTCCCACCTACGAGTATATCATAAAAAAAATAAGATGATCTTATCGCTAGTAACGATTTCTTTAAGACAACGGAAAGAATGAAGTAGAAAGGAGAAAAGGCATCTCAGAAATAAATTGCTTTTTTTTATGTAATAGGTGGCAGATGAGCAGACGGATCACTTGATGGTAAGCAATTGCCGCCGCCCATGGACACCTGCGACACCAGTGTAATCCCAAGTGCGTTGCCAACGTTTTAACTCCGGATTGGGCCTCCGGTACCCTCACTCACGCAGCAAAACCCACCACAATGCTGCTTCACACTGGTTTTCTGGGAGGCCATGGTATCACTCCGGTCGAGCCAGCCCATTCCTGTCGAAGCACTCTCCCACGGTCAATTCAAAATTCAATTAAACCATGTTCAATAAGCCAAAATATCTAAATAAATCTTGTTTTAATTGTCAAAGAGTAACCCCACGTTTTGTCGTGTGTACCTACTTAACTAATTAATGGGCTGCCTCACATAGGTACGGTAGTTTATTTACTACGAGACCAGTCAAAATAATAATTAATTAATCAAGAACAAAAGGCTGGAAGAATTTTTCAGCTTCCTTTTTCTATTGCATCAACAACCTATGAACTTTGTTGAACTCCAACATAAACTTAATTAAGTTTGCAGTGAAAATTTATTCCACTATTTTTCCCTTTTCCAACTAAATCCCCACCAGGATATTTTCTGAGCTATTCTTTCTCCCGCAAAGAAGATTAACTTAATTATTATTTAAATAGTTAAATGTGGGAATGGAAGGTATGCCTGAAAAGAAATAGCTGCTAGAACTCTGCAAAGTTTTAAATGAAGGATTTTAACTTTCAGTTCCGTGAATTTTAATGAAGCGAGTCAATATTTAATAAATGCTGAAAAGGGCGTACCTTGTAACTACTATGTTTTTTGTAGAATGTAGACTTACCTATTTGCCGCTGCTGCAGGGATTCTTTTTATTATTATAAGTAGGTACGGTCAGCATGGACGTGGACACTCACGGCTGGACTAGTCCACCGGTTCAAAGTCGTGTTATAATATTTAAAGCAATGTCTATACATATAAGGATTTAAGGTTGGTATTACTGATTCGGTTTCAAATTGTCATGTTGGTAATACATATAAACTTTTGTCTATGTTTCTTGTTCGGTGAAAAATACTTGTAACGGTGTGTCAGTACTAGAAGAATAAAACGGCTTGTTAATTATAAACTTTTTCATTTACTCAGAAATAACTTGAGGTTATGGGCCCAGGCACATAATCCTACATCGCGAGTTAACTATTTTCAAGGAAAAGTCAGACGTTAGCAGTTACTCTGGTGGAAAAGAAAGTGAGGTTAAGTCTCACGGCAGCGTGGGAACTACGGCGTCAAACCTAGTCAGCGGAAAGAAAACTTGTTCTCAAAAACTTCGAGTTGTGGGTGAACAAGGCAGGAATATGGAGAGTAACAGTGTGAACGTGATCAAGCTGGAAGGTTGTAGAAACTGGAATGTTTGGAAATTTCAAACTATGGTGTTATTGAGGGGACAAGGTTTGCTGGATGTTGTGGAGGGAAAATGTGTAAAACCTGAAGCGGCTGTTGAAATAACCATTTGGGAAGGAAAAGATGCTAAGGCTCAAACGCTGTTAGGTTACACGGATGGCTGAAGAGGCTATGCTACACATCATCACATGCACGAGTTCTGCTGAAATGTGGCGCAAACTTCAGAGCGTATACGAACAGAAAACGGAGACTAGTATACACATGATACAACAAAGATTCTTTCAGTACAAATACGAAA
The DNA here is from genome assembly GCA_019059595.1 of Marasmia exigua. Taxonomy (NCBI): domain Eukaryota; kingdom Metazoa; phylum Arthropoda; class Insecta; order Lepidoptera; family Crambidae; genus Marasmia; species Marasmia exigua. Next base: position 14,052,069 of record CM032464.1, read on the forward strand.
AGGGCAGTGATATGTCAGTCTTCTTATCCAAGATTCAAGAGATGCGTAATAATTTAAAACAAATGGGCGAAGATATCTCCGATAAATTTGTTATCACGAAGGTGTTGATGTCGTTGCCTGACGAATATAAACATTTTGTGTCGGCGTGGGAGTCGGCGCCTGATAATAAGCAAACTTTAGATAATTTGGTGGCTCGCTTACTGATTGAAGAAGAAAGGATGAAAGGCAAGTTAGATGAGTCTCAGCAAACGTCATCTGCGTTCGTGGCGAAAAATAAAGGACAAATAAAGTGTTATAAATGTGGCAGAACAGGACATTTTCAAAGTGATTGTAGAAGTAATAAAACTGGCAGTGCTGATAACGCAAATAATAACTGTTACTATTGTGGAAAGCCCGGTCATTTTAAAGCGCAGTGCAGGTTTAGGAAACAAAAAGTGAATAAAACGAAGAGCAATGCGTTCGTAGTGTCTACTTCGGGTAATGAACAACATACATCAAAATGGCTAGTGGACTCTGGTGCTAGTGAGCATATGTGCAGAAGCCGCGCATTGTTTACATCGTTTACAAGATCAAACGAATAATCAGTGATCGTCGGTAACGGTGCAACAATTAGTGTCCTCGGCTGCGGACAGGTGGCGGTACAAGTTTCCAACGGAACCGAATGGATTGATACAGTCATAGACAACGTTCTGTACGTTCCTGACTTGAATAATAATCTGTTCTCTGTCATTCGCGCCACAGACAAAGATTACACCATAGTGACAGATGACAGATTTTGCAAATTTTTTAGAGAAAACCAAATTTGCGCCATTGCGGAGAGAATCGGTGATTCATATTATTTAGAAATGCGGTATAAATACAATGAATACGAAACTGCAAGCACTGCAACAGTATTACAAAGTGATTTAAACGATTGGCATAGAAAACTAGCGCATCAAAACTTTACGTACGTAAAAGATATCCCTCAGAAACACAATGTTGATGTCAAACAAACCACTAAACCTGAGTGTGAAAGTTGTTTAGTTGGGAAGATCCATCGTTTGCCATTCAGTAAAAGTGAGAACGTTACTACAAGTACTTGTGATCTAATCCATGCTGATACGTGTGGTCCCATGGAGGAAGTTTCTGTTGGCGGGTCAAGATATTTTGTCATACTAAAAGACGACTATTCCAACTATAGGACTGTGTTCTTTGTCAAAACAAAAGATGAAATCAAACATTGTATCGAAGACTTTGTCAATAAAGCGGAGAACATGACAGGGAATAAAGTGAAGGTATTGAGATCTGACAATGGTACTGAGTTTGTGAACAAGGAAGTGAAAAGCTTGTTTTCTAAACGTGGGATAACTCACCAAACATCAGTACCCTACACGCAAGAACAAAATGGAAAGGCAGAACGAGAAATCAGAACATTAGTAGAAGCTGCACGCACAATGCTACATGAACAAAGCCTTCCAAAGAAATTGTGGGCAGAAGCAATAAATACCGCAGTATTTGTCTTGAACAGAACGGGAAAAAGTCATGAAAATGGAAGATCTCCTTTTGAAGTATGGACAAATAAGAAGTTCATTATTCACCAGTTAAAAGTCTTCGGCTCTGAGGTCTACGTTCATATTCCACAGGAATACAGAAAGAAATGGGATAAGAAAGGTAACAAAGGGTTAATGGTGGGTTATGATGATAATGTGAAGGGATATCGCATTTACTTCCCTAAAACGAATGTGGTAGAGACGAAGAGAGATGTTGTGTTCCTAAATGAAAAAGGCAAAAAGGAGAAACTTGCTGTGAAGGAAGGTGAAGAAAAGGAGTCTGCAATATCAGTAATCCTCAAAGAAGAGAACAACCCTGGGATTGAGTCTAATCCTGTGAATGAAGTACTTAACACAGACGAAACATTAGAAGCAACCCACACCAGTAGTTCAGGAGATGACTCAGAGAATGAATGTGACAGTGAGTACTTACCATGCAGTGACGAGGAGCAAGCAATAGAAGAAAGCGGTTCATCTATACAGGGAAGGAGCAAGCGTGCTAGAAAGCAAACATCCTTCTATAAGTGCAATAATGTGAGGTTAGGTGAAAGTGAGTGCGAACCTCTTACATACACTGAGGCTATGAACAGAAGTGATGCGTGTAAGTGGAGTGAAGCAATTGCTGCAGAACTAAAGACACTACAGGACAATGATACTTGGGACATCTGTGATGCACCAAAAGATGTGAAAGTTATTAGCAGTAAGTGGGTATTTAAAATTAAAAATGTAAATAATAATGTACAATATAAAGCTAGGCTTGTTGCCCGAGGGTTTGAACAACAGGATTCATTTGATTGGTGTGATATTTATGCTCCCGTTGCCAAGTTATCCACATTCAGATTATTTGTTGCTGTAGCCACTAAATTAAATGTGTCCATCTATCAAATGGATGTAACAGGGGCCTTCTTATATGGGGACATAAAAGAAGATGTATATATACGTTTACCTAAAGGTGCCTATACTACAAATAATAATATAGTTAAATTAAAGAAGTCCTTGTATGGGTTAAAGCGCTCCCCTAAGTGTTGGAATGAAAAATTTAATACAGTAATAATTAATGAAGGATTCGTTCGATCAAAGTGTGACTCATGTCTGTATACAAAAACGAATGGCACAGATAAAATGTATGTTTTGATTTATGTAGACGATTTACTAATTTTTGGGACAAATGAACAAAATATTAAAGAATTAAAGAGTGTGTTAAATTATGAATTTAAAATGAAGGATCTAGGGTTCATTTCAGAATTTTTGGGTATAAATGTTAAACAAAATTTGCAAAATGGCACAACTATATTGTCACAGAAAAACTATCTTGTAAATGTAATCAAGAGATTCAATATGGAAAATTGTAAGCCTATGTTGACTCCCATGGACCTTAATTTTAATAGTAAAATACTTGAGTCTGATGTGATATGTGATAAAAACTTAGAGCAAACTTGTAGACAAATAATAGGCTGTCTTATGTACGCTGTTTCAGGCACCAGGCCTGATCTTTGTTTTGCCATTTCAATGTTGAGCAGATTCCAGTCATCTGCTAACAGTGCATTATTGAGTGCACTAAAAAGGGTATTGCGCTATGTGAAGCATACCATTGACTACAATTTAGTATACAAATGTGATGATACAATGCTGCAGGGATTCTGTGATGCTGATTGGGCAGGTGATCTAAGAGATAGAAAGTCTACATCAGGATACTTATTCACCTTTGCAAATTGCTTAATTGTGTGGTGTTCTAAAAAGCAAGTATCTGTAAGTTTGTCTTCAACAGAATCTGAATATATATCTATGAGCATGGCTGCGAGTGAAGCATGTTGGCTGATAAATTTGTTACAAGATTTTGAATTTAATAATATTTGTCCAGTAAATTTGTTTTGTGATAATAATTCTGCTATATTAAGTGCAAGCACTGAGTCACTGAAACGCTTGAAACATGTAGATATCAGATACCATTTTGTAAAAGATTTAATTAAAGATAATAAGATTAATGTTAGGTACATATGTACTTCCCAACAACCAGCTGATATGTTGACTAAATCTCTAAGCAAAGAATTAATTGTTAAATATCTGAAAGAATGTGGAATAGGTAATATAAATTAAAGCTTTTGTACTTGTTGGTTGTTAATAAACCTTTGTTTTCAGTTTGACTAAAGTAGGTATTAAATGTTCAGTACATATAGTATGATTAAATCAAAATCAAATAATTCTTTGTTTGCATAGGCTTGTACACAGCACTTACAAATCGTCATACATTTGAATGACTTAAAACTATTTATAAGTACTTATGTATAATTTACATGTTAATACATAAATATGTTGATACATAAAATATAATTAAGAAATAAATAAACATAATGCGATTCTACCACCGGCTCGGAAAGTTGTTTCTGATCGAGGATATATAGGTATGTTATGTATGGTAGATGTATGACATTGAGGAGGGGTGTTATAATATTTAAAGCAATGTCTATACATATAAGGATTTAAGGTTGGTATTACTGATTCGGTTTCAAATTGTCATGTTGGTAATACATATAAACTTTTGTCTATGTTTCTTGTTCGGTGAAAAATACTTGTAACGGTGTGTCAGTACTAGGAGAATAAAACGGCTTGTTAATTATAAACTTTTTCATTTACTCAGAAATAACTTGAAGTCGCTCAAAGAGCTATTGAAAGGGCTATGCTCGGAGTATCTCTGAAGGACCGCATCAGACAGGATGTAATCCGACAGAGAACCAGAGTCACCGACATAGCCCACCGAATTAGCAAACTGAAGTGGCAGTGGGCTGGCCACATTAGCCGCAGAACTGACAGCCGTTGGAGCCGTAAAGTCAGTCAGAGTGGAGACTGCGACTCAGTAAGCGTAGTGTTGGACGCCCTGTGAAAAGATGGGATAAAAAAAATATATTTCACATCACATACTTTGATCAGACTCCGAGATAGGTAGCTCAAGCACCTGTGTTTTACGGATATCAGAATCAACAGTGGGATTACAAATATATACATATAATGCTTTTCTTTTGTAAATACATACTTATAATACATGGAAAACACCCAGACCAATACAAGCATACATGTTCATGCACTCAAATGTTTGTACTGTGCGGGGATCGAGTCCGCAACCCTTGCACCAGAGGCAGCGTTCACTACCACTGATCCAAACGGGTCGACAAATGGGATGATGACATTCGAAGGCTGACTGGTGAGGGCTGGATGAGAGTGGCCGAAAATCGGGTGCAGTGGCGTACATTAGGGGAGACCTATGTCCAGCAGTGGACGAGTGTGGGTGTGTGGGTTTCAAGACGTCCCGTTTTTGGCTCGCTTTTATTGGCCAAAATGATGTCCGACGGGACACGCCCAGTGCCGCTTCCTAAGGAACGTGCGTGCGTGCGTGCGTGCGTGCGTGCGTGCGTGCGTGCGTGCGTGCGTGCGTGCGTGCGTGCGTGCGTGCGTGCGTGCGTGCGTGCGTGTGTGCGTGTGTGTGTGTGTGTCTGTATGTCGCATATATTTATGTCATTGGAGGAGAAGGCTTTCTTCGACCAACAAATTCCCGCTTTTTTAATCAAATGGCCTCTAAATTCTTCTTTTTCCAACATAAAAAACTGCTGGTGGTAGGCTATGTTATATTATGGTATGCTTTTTACCGCATGTTACCCTCCCACTCTTCCATGTAGCTGATGGTGATGGTGATGATGATCGTACGATAGACAATTTTGAACCAGTACCCTTACCATGAGTTTGAAAAACTGTTCTCGCTATAGAAAACTATCGCTTTGTCCCTTTCATTGTGGTTGCAGGTGAAAGAGACAGAGCAATAGTTTCGGATAGCGATGATATTATTTCAAACTCATGGTAAGGCCTGAAACTGAAAGCATGAAGTTTAGTCAAGTCATAAAACAGAATTGTCGTTAAAATCTACAATATAGAAGTCTGAAACTACATCTTCCCTACAAAATAGAACCTGCTGAACTTGCTTATAGCTGAACTAAAAGTGGAAACTGCCATTTGATGTGGACTCAATATTCGAAGTTCATCCGAAACGAAGAGATACATCAACAGTAAAGTTTGTGAATAGTAATTTACATAAAGCTATTGGGTAAATAAATCGAACAATCTAAAATCTCCTTGGGGTGGGGATAATAGCCCCCCTCTATTGTACAGTAGACAACAGAAGATCCGCATTTTTGTCTATGAAGCTCTTATTACTTAAGACAATAGTGTCTGTGAAAAATGAGCAGAACTTTTGAAGACGACTGTATATTCCCACCTTTATGAGAGTGTATTCTTAGTGGTGAAATTTAAATTTCAACACGATTTGACGTCCTACGGGTAGGGTGAGCAGAACAAGAAAATTAAGGCGACGGGTGGCCCTAACTAGCGAACCCTAACTATTGAATAAATAGTATAAGTTCTTTTCAAGCTGCTCGAACCTGCCACAATAGATCATCTACTGGTCGCAGTGGCTATGAGATGCAGGGCTCACCCCATTTCTATCAAATAATAAGCTGCTCGAACTTCGAAATTGTCAAAAAGGTAATGAAGGCACAAGTTTTCAGTTGGGTTTCATAGAAACCACCAAAATCATCATCAACAGACATCTTTTCCCACACAAATTCTTTCTAATCAGAGATGTGATGATACTGGAGTTTGAACATTTTATCAAGTTATAAAGGTCCAATTTGATTTGAGCCTTGATGGTGTATTCTGACTTTCAAACGAGGGTCCCAGGGAGTTGGTCATTTAGTATTGTATACAGATGGAAATGTTGTAAACACTCCCTTTGGGGGTGAACTTGCTTAACAAAAACAGGGTGAGTAGATCTGATTCGGTTCTTGCGTAAAATTTTGTAATACAAATAATTGAATGCCAATATGCTAGTAGGACCACCCAGAAAACCAATGCTGCAGCGGCAGATAAGCTGTTGTGGCATATCCTGAGATCAGGACCTAATCTGATGCCCCTTTATACAAGCGCTGGTTGGGCCGCAAATGAAGAGCCGACGGGGAACTCCCTATAGTAGCAAATGAGGTGCTGCTGGTGATTTACTCGTAGCAAATGATGATGATTTTTCCTAGCGGATACCATGGAAACGGTCTCCGCTCGGAAAACTCCTTTTTTTTTGTTTTTTTGGCAAATGCCGCCGGCCCAGAGTGCAATGGGTCGACGTCGCCGCCCTTCGGTGGCGCCTTATGCATACCCTCCTGCTGGGGAGCAGGAGGGTTATAACGGGCTCTCCTCTGGCGGGAGTTTCTCCTGACGGAAGCGGGCCAGAGGTATACCGACTAAACCCCAGCGGTTTTCCCTCATCGCACTTAAGTGGGGAGAAAACGGGTGAATCCTGGCACCATGCCCCTTCCCAGGCGTGTCCTCCCCTGCCGGAGCCCTCTCTTGCCGGTCCCCTACTCCCTCTCCCTAGAGGGAGTAGGGACAGAGTGGAAAACTAAGCCGTCCCTACCAAGCTGAGGAGGGAGCCTGGGTAATGCCGGCGCTGGTGTCCCCACACCAGGTGCCAGCGGGCTCCCTCTGCGGAGAGGAGGGAGACGCGCATTTCTTCGGCGTCTTCTCCCCCTCCTTACCCTTCGGAGCACGCTAGCGAGAGGATCCCGTTCTCGTTTGCGCTCCGCCGCCTCCTTCGCTACCATGACGTGCTCGCAGATGGCAGCGAAGACCTCCTAGGAAAAATCTTTAGCTACGCGAATGAGCTATGCGGCCAAGTTTACCAAGGCTTCTTGAAGCAGAATTCTTACATTAAACCACACGCCGCGATTGTCGTTCCATCTTAATGGATGGCAATCCAGTACTGGGCAGGGTCCTTTAACTAAGTATTTTTTTCCTTAGTATGGGGAAAATTGTACAGCGGTTTTCGTTGGATGGAAAATGCTTTTTGAAGCTACATCTGCTTATAAAAAGCAGGTGTAGCTTCAAAAAGCAATTAAGCAGATGCTTCGGCAGTGTTTCGGTAGATGTCACTATGCATTTTTACATCGCGCTAGTAAAGCGTGTTTCCGAAACAATGACTTCAAGCCGCCTGCCCAGTGCCCACTTTAGTAGTTTTAAAAAGTATAGGAAATATACCAGAAATCCAGAAGATATTTGGAATTTTGTTATAATATAGCATACCTATAAAATTAAATTACTTCTGATATTTTATTTAATCGTCCGTCTCCCTGACTGATTTTATCTAAGGTGGCCGTACTACATAGCCGTTAAGGTGACGGGTAGGGCACAATAGCGTTATCATTGCTTTAATAAAAACCGGCCAAGTGCGAGTCGGGCTCGCGCACAAAGGGTTCCGTAGCAGCAAAGTCCAAAATTACAGTTAAATCAACCTATCTCAAAAACTATAAGAGATACTTTGATCAAACCAAAAATCGTTGAAAGAGTTAATTAGCATGCATCACCTCTATTTTTTTTAGAATTTTATACCCCGTAGTTATAAAAATAGAGGGGGGGGGGGACATACTTTTTACGACTTTGAGAGCTGATATCTCAAAAACCGTTCACTTTAAGAAAAATGTTTTTTAGAAAACTTTATATCATTTTAAAAGACCTTTCCATTGATACCCCACACGGGTATGTACATCGAAAAAAAAAATTTCATCCCTCAGTTACATGAATGGGGGGGCCCACCCCCAATTCTTTTTTTTACTATTTAGTGTCATATTTTTGTAGCGGTTCATACAACACATATTCCCATCAAATTTCATCACTGTAGTACTTATAGTTTCCGAGTAAATCGGCTGTGACAGACGGACAGACGGACAGACGGACAGACGGACATGACGAAACTATAAGGGTTCCGTTTTTGCCATTTTGGCTACGGAACCCTAAAAAGGTACTACTGTCAAAGGTAAAGAATACTAGTGTCACCATTGTCAACGTCATTCATTCATTCAACGTTGACAAGTTGTCTTCTTTTTTTGACAGTTGAATGTCATGGGTTTGACATTTCGTAAATTTAAAACTATAATGTGCTAAGCAAAGAAATATTTTGAATTCTGCTGTCCGATGACGTCATCTGACGTTTTTTAGTTTTTAATTTTTTTCTCAGTAAATAAGCAATATAAAATATAAATAAATATATATTCGAGAAGCGGAAAAGTAAATGAAGAATTGGTATTTTTTGTTTCATAGCTCAGCAATTTTGAAATGTTGTCCATTCTCGGGATGGTCGATATAAAGAAACATGGCGGATGTCGCATGAAATCTATACAAAAAAACGATGTTATAGTGATATATATCGTATGACAATAAATGTCACGAGCACGAGAATTGGGCTCCAGCTTGTTCATTTGTCGAGTCTAGCCTAAAAAGCCAATTTTGTGATGCTGCCAGACATTTATTTGCTTACTTCTCAAACTTTTCCATTACCTTAATGAGAAGTCGTCCCAAAATATTAGAAAATCTTATGCTGTAAATATTTCAGTGTCATATTTTAAGAGTGAGTGTGAAATACCCAGGAAAAGCTGCAATACAATTTAAGAGGGGTATAATAAATAACACCTTCAAAGAAAACGAGGAGATGAAAATTGCACCTGAGAACGCCACAGCACAGGTCCTCAAAGGTAGTAAAGTAAAGTATCAGCCTATATAATAAAATATTTCACAACATCACATACATTGATCTGACTCCGAGATAGGTAGCTCAAGCACCTGTGTTACGGAGATCAGAATCAACAGTGGAATTACAAATATATACATATAATACTTTTTTTTTGTAAATACATACTTATAATATATAGCAAACACCCAGACCAATACAAACAAACATGTTCATGCACACAAATGTTTGTATTGTGCGGGGATCGAACCCGCAACCCTTGTATCAGAGGCAGCGTTCACTACCACTGTTCCAATGGGGTCGTCGAAATATATACCTGTCCAACTGCAGGGCAAAGGCCTCCAGCATAGAAATCAAGTTATCGCTACTATGATGGGATTAGGCTTAATCACCACGCTTGCCTAATGCGGATTGGATCATAAACCCGAGCTATGTTCGAAAAACTCAAAACTTACTTTTGCTCGACCCGGGAATCGAACCCCGGATCCCGAGATCACGGCCCGTTATTTAAACCACTAGACCAACGGGTCGTTGAAGGTAGACTTAGTGAAAGTTTTCATGATTGAAATTATTCTTCTTTACTAGGAATAGCGTTTGCGTCAAGGTGACGGGCAGGGCACATTAACGACGCCAATTGATTTAAATTGCAAGGAACTAAACCAGATCTCTTTTTAACAATTTCCAAGCTCTCGGAAAGCGCTTGACCGAGGGAGAGATTAAACGTTGGCAGCGCACTTGTGATTCCACTGGTGTCGCGGGTGTCTATCGCTTACCATCAGGTGATCCGTCTGCTCGTCTGCCACCTATCACATAAAATATACATCTCTCTTATATATTATCTCGCTTAACGCCAAAGGCGACGTCCCATGACAGTTAGGGATACAAATAAAAAAACTTTGGGAACCTATGGGCCGACTGTGGAATACAAAATGAACTTAGCATCATAAATGTGCGTCACAGGCTCTCAGCGTGTGTGGAAGCGAGGAAAAGCATTTCCATTATAAATACTATGTTGACACTAAAATGAACGCTATAACTTGTTGGCTTAGTTTTTGCATATGTCACCGGAAAATAACAAGATTCGTAAGTTTATCAATTTACTAGGAAGTTTATAAACTGTCGTAGGAATCTAAACGGGAGATAAATTGTATTATTATAAAAATAATAAGTAAGCAATATCCAAACGCTATACGCGAACTGATTGCCATTGCCACTATGAATATTGACCAATCAGAGAGCAGTGTGTTATTTTACGTATTTGAGTATTTAAAAGACTTTCTGTGATTGGTCGAACCATGTAAAATTTTACGAATAGATATAGGTACGTTAGTTTATATATGTACCGTATGACGTCGGAAATTGACAATTTTACGAAAGTGTGGACGTAAAATAATACAATTTATCTCCCGTTTAGAATCCTTCGAAAGTTTCTCAACTTCCTAGTAAATTAATAAACTTACGGATCTTGTTATTTTCCGGTGACACATACATACTTACCCTATATGAGCGCAGTGCTTAGTGGGTCGCACTTTAAAGCGACGGCTGCGCAAGAGGTCCCGGGTTCGATCTCCGGGTCGGGGCAAAAAGTTGTACCTAAGTTTTCGGTAAGAAATACTTAGTGTCATCCCGGAGTCTGGCAGTTGGCGGTCTTGTACCCCGTGCCTCGGAAAGCACGTTGAGCCGTTGGTCCCACGCCGAATCCTTCTCTGGTCGCCCAATCCTTCTCCGTACGTGGCTGATCGTTGAGATTGGCCGCCGTAGCAGTTATCGGTTGGAGGATATCATATAAGAAAGAAATAATTTTATTTTTTTAAATTTTATTTTAAAATTAAGCCAACCTTCTTAATTTTACCTATTTGCATATGAAACGAACCAATTACTACGAACCAGCGAAAATATCCATCCTATTCCTGTATCGATTATCGAATCACAAACAATTAATAACATCACACAATTAATAATTGATTTAGTATTTTTTGGTGTGCAAAAAGGTTGGGTTAGGTTAGGATTTTTTTTTGTTACAGGTGGCAGACGCGCAGACGGATCGCCTAATGGTAAGCTGCCGATAGACACCCGCGACACCAGTTTTATTTTTGAGGCAACGTTAAATGTGATATATAAAAGCAAAAAGGCCACTGTCCTAAATAAATGCTTAGGAACGTAGTCACAAGTGCGCTGCCAGCCTATAAACCCCCTTTCCTCCGGATTGGGCCTCCGGTACCCCCACTGACGCAGCGAAACACACCACAGTGCTGCTTCACGCCGATTTTCCGTGAGGCCGTGGCATCACTCCGGTCGAGACGGCCCATTCATGCCGAAGCGTGGATCTCCCACGGTCAACGATTGTTTATCATCCCGACCCGTTTGGAACAGTGGTAGTGAACGCTGCCTTTGGTCCAAGGGTTGCGGGTTCGATACCCGCACAGTACAAACATTTGTGTGCATTAACATGTCTGTTTGCATTGATCTGGGTGTTATCTATGTATTATAAGTAGATATTTATTTACAAAAAAAAGTAATGTTATGTATATATTTGTAATCCCACTGTTGGTTCTGATATCCGTAACACAGGTGCTTGGGCTACCTATCTCGGAGTCAAATCAATGTATGTGATGTTGTGAAATATTTATTTATTATTTAACTTACTAGCTTACAAACACATGTCCCGCAAAAATGTTTACTTGCACAGTTTGTCTGCCGAATCGGTAAAGTTTTAAGGTGACGGGTAGGGCACACTAGCGACGCCAATTGATTTGAACTGTTAGCAATTAAACCGTATATCTTTTTTAATGATTCCGAAGTTGTAACCTCTCGGAAAACACTTATAATATTTATTTAATAATTATATAGTTTTGGGTCTGCTTTTGTACTCGAAATTGGAATTACCGCCAAAAACGGCCACTAACGGCATTAATCCAAATTTCGAGTGCAAAAACCAATAAAAAGTAGTGCACAATTATTAAATAAATAGTATAAATGTTTGCTTAGAGGCTCCCGCTCCGAAATTGTTTAAAATAGATCCGGTTTAGTAGGTAACAAATTAGATCGATTGTTGTCGCTAGTTAGGTCTACCCGTCTTAACATAAGCACGAATCCTATCCTAACATATACGATATGTAATAACCCCTTATTAGAATAGAATTCATTTATTTCAACCATAGGTCATATTGAGGATAAGATAACATTAATAAACAAGATAATTTCATAATTACATGACACAATTGTCAAAATTTAAAATACAATTAAATTAGGATGTGAAATTACAATTTAAAATTAATTTATTGAATATATTACAATTACAATTAGAATCGTGAGATATGTACTACCTACTGTTTTATTGTTTTAATAATTTGCTCATTAGTCAGTACATTAACCATTGACACATTACATATCGCATATCTAAGGATAGTCCCGGAACAAAATTCGTGCCAGCCCCTTTTAACATTGCGTGTTGGAACGTGATGAGTGGAATGAGTTTTAATACTGTTTAATAACTTTAGATCTCTATTTATAATAAGGTGAAAAAAATAGTTCATACTTATTCCTGATAGTTCACGCTTTGCAATCGTGAACATTTTCATTAAATTTCATTTCCAGCAATAATATCGATATCGACTTAATTAAAAGTTCTCAGTATCCAGCGTTTGCTGCGAAGCGGTTGGTCATTTGCATGGTTATTTCTTAATAATAGCTAGCGGTGCAGTTTTAACGATACTCCATTTTACTAGCTTAAAATTACGTTAAATAACTTTAGAGTCTCCTTGCGTGATCGTATCGTATCTCAACTATAATGTATCAATACGGGGATTAACACGATATTTTTTATGTGCAACAACATTGTGTATCACATATTTGGCTCGACGTTTCGGCTACGTTACAGCAGCCGTGGTCACGAGCGGACTGGCGGAGCACGGCGTCGTCTGCTGGGGCCGGGCTGTGAATCTTCGGACACCCTCACATTTTTTGATATTAATTCGCCACTAGATGAATTGTCAGTGAAGCTACTCCGACCGACACACTACACTAACAGTATCGGTGTTTTTTTGCGTTAGTAACGGCATAGCACGGGGTTTACACTTGTTAATTACTGGATTCCATGTCGATGATATTTTATTTCCATCCTCCCGATTGAAAGCCTTATACTTCTAGATCTCACTCGCTTCAC
>CM032464.1:14065420-14086282 GCA_019059595.1 Marasmia exigua
TGAATATTTTTATTTTACTTCACAATTTTATTGTGATGAAGTTGCCAACACCGCGAATGTTTACCTACCATGTTGCAACACACTCGCGCCATGCGCATTGCGCCGTCGGAAATGCAACATGACACCGCGCAAAGTACCTAACGTTTGTGCCTAATGCACCCGTTTCAGATATTTTATTTGAATCTCTAATTATAACACATGTATACAATGGTTATATATGGCTCCTCAACCTCACTCACTTGTATTTTATTTTTGTGCAATAAAGAATATCTATCTATCTATCTATCTAAACTATCGACATAATACTCATGTTAGCTACATCACTAGGCAATGCGGGGATGGTCGAGTCACGGACAGTCAGGTTTATTATGGCGATGGATGGCAAGTCGTAATATACTTGCCACGGAGAGGGACAAATCCTAAGAAACGACAAGGCCTATAATATTCACGCAATAACAGTGTTCCTAGCTTTACACGTATTCAACGGATCCATGTACGATAGACATCTGACAACTAGATCGATTTCAATAAAGCTTATTACTAAACGTTCGTGTGTAATAGCAATAAAAATGGCAAAATAAACTTCCCCTACAATTTGCACCAATCAGGCTATACTTTGTTTATGGGGAAGGTGTGTTTTTTTTATTGACGGATAAAACCCAAATCGCATTTTCAATGGAAAATAAACATAAGCGGTTCTTACTTCTAATCATCAATTTATCATATTTTATAGTAGGGTTTTGAAGATTACATATTTTGAATTATTTCATATTTGTCACCATATTTGCCCCGCCGCGCACCAAGGTGTTATTGCCGCCTCGCGCTGCATCGCTCGTGCTAATTGCCGAATGCTAAAATCGTTTTACCAATTTGGTCTATATTTAGCGAGCGATTTTGATTACATTTTTTACTATGGGATAGATGGAAGACGAACCGATGGGTCACCTAATAGTAGGGAGCGATAGGTAAGTGATTGCCGCCGCCCCTGGACACCCGTGACATCAGTGGAGTCACAGGTGCGCTGCCAACCTTTAAACCCCCCTTTCCCATGGATTGGGCCTCCGGTACGCTCACTCACGCAGCGAAACACAACACAGTGCTGCATCACGCCGGTTTTCAGTGAGGCCGTGATATCATTCAGGTCGAGCCGGCCCATTCATGCCAAAGCGTGGCTCTCCCACGGTCAAAATAATGAATGATGATCATTCCATCTAGGCAACGACTGAACACGATGTAGTTAGTTAAGTTAGGCCGAAATAGTTACCCAAAAAAGCACCCAAAACAATTATTTAGGTACCTACTTACCTACCTATTAGGTATATTCAAGTCACATAGCAAGCAAGTCGCCATCTTGGATCGAGTGCAATTTCAACTAGGTATTGATAGGAATCTCATTAACCCCGGCGCCTACCCAGACGGAATAATTGCTACGCGCAGTTCTCAACCCATGTAATAGATTATCTGCAGTTTTGCCAACCTATACCTATTTCTGCTCTTCCTATCCGGCTCACTCTTGGCAGTCGTGATCGTCATGTTAGTTTGGGTTAGGGCAGTTGTAATGCGCATCACAAAGTTACCTGCTCGAGGTCATCCTGTTGCACTCGTTGACTGAGTCTCTAATGGCAGACTTGATTGGTCAGTACAACGTGCGGGACCTCCCAAGCGGTCTAGTGCCTTCTACATATAATTTGCTTTTTAGTTTTGTTATCTAAAACAGTGTTTGTTCAGGCTAACGCCTGATAAGAAGAATCGGCCAGGAACCATAGTTCGGAGCATCTGCCGCGTTAAAATATAAAGTTGTATTTTTTATTAATATATGTGTAGGTAGATAATTACTTTGTCTTGTCAAAATTCATCTTGAAGAACACGCATCATTGTAACGTTAATATTTACCAAAATCAGGAATAAATCAAGCTAATCAAGAAATTTGGGTTTTAATTAACTCCATATATGTCCACGAAGAGACATAAAATTGGCGACCGTAAAAGGACACCGATTTTACACAAAATAAAATCGGTTAGAAAAATTGCATCATCACAGACGAAGACCGATACCATTTTCGACTGCTGATTGGTATACCACGAGTATCTGAAGCCAGAAGATAATATTCACATTGAGCCCTGGGCTGTGGACCAATAGGATTTGACGGATAAAATTGGAAAAGTGCAAGGTGCACATTCGTAAAATCGCCGAGCAGTGACGCCGCAAAAGTATCACCTCGCAGCGCAGTTTATCAGATAAGTGCCCTGATCTTTCATACTAATACCTTTCCAATCCATCCTTCCAGGTCCTTTTATCCTCCTATCCATCGAAACAGTATTTCACTTGTGCGATTAGTACCTATAACTACCCGTCGAGAAATTTAAAATATCATATTTATTTAAATTTAGTAAAAACTACATTTGAATGAAATTTTGTACAGTGAACTAATAAGTGATTTTGATTTAAAATTAAGCGTAATACATTTCAATTGTCCTCCACTATAAAGAAAGCATAAAATCATAGCTAGATATTTAAACTCGTTTGCCGAACATTTCAGTGAATTGTGGATCGATCGTTGTGATTGCGCCGCTGCCTATGATCGGGGTGCCCGTCAGCTGATCCTGCCGCCCAGGTCGCTGTAGCAAACCGGTGTTCTTATCTGCCGCTGCTTGAGGAGGAACGTGAGCTTATCATTTCATTACTTACTTAGTGCATACTTGATTATTTGCGATGGCTGAAACTTACAAGGATTTATTGACGAAACGCAGTTCTATAAAGGGTCAAATTACTAAATTTAAAAATTATTTAGATTTGATTAAAGACCAACAAAAGTTATCACCGGTCAGCATCGCTGAACTAGCGTTTAAAACTCAATAAATTCGAGGTTTTAGCAGCAAGGTTTGATGAATTACAAACTCAGATTGAATTGTTGAATTCCGATAACTTAGATGTAGAAATTGATGTGCGAAATAGCATTGAGGATGATTTTATACAAAATACTGCTCGCGCAAGGAATATTTTAGAAGAACAAAATAACTTAAAGGTTTTAGAGCAAGCTAAGTTACGACGTGATTCCATTTTTCATGAAGCTCAAGGCGGTATCGAAAATAACAATGATTTTAGCGTGAAATTACCTCAAATACAAATAGCTAAGTTTGATGGTTCATTTTATCGCTGGCATGAGTTCCGCGACACATTTATGAATTTAATTCACAAAAATGAACGTATCCCGTCAATCCAAAAATTCCATTATTTGATTTCGTTACCTTGTGGGGGATGCGGGCCCGTGTAATTTCAAACATTCAGGTGTCATCAGCCAATTACGACAGTGCCTGGCAGTTGCTGTATGATCGTTATAATAATAAGAGATTGCTCATAAACCACCACTTGAAATCTTTATTTAACATCCAACAATTAGGCAAGGATTCTGCTGGTTCGTTGAGGTATTTGGTTGATCACGTAACTAAAAACCTTCGGGCCTTATCCAGCTTGGGCCAACCAACGGATCATTGGGATACGATAATCATATTTATGATTACATCAAAACTTGATACCAATACTTTAGTTAAATGGGAGGAGCAACGCAATAATTTAGGGGATATACCTACCTTCAAGGAATTTCAGAAATTTTTAATTGATAGGGCGTATGTACTCGAAACTACACAAAATATGACACAAGACAAATTTTCGAAATTTTCACATAATAATCCACATAGTTCTCTTAATAATAATAATAGTAGAAACAATTTAAATTCCAAAGTATTTACAGTTACAAATCAAAATAGTAATACATCTTTTATCTGCATAATATGTAGTCAAAATCACAAAATTTATGATTGTCCTACCTTCAAAGGCAAATCAGTACCTGATAGGCTAACTGATGTTACTAAATTCAGACTATGTTCCAACTGTTTGAGACAAGGCCATCCACTGAGTCAGTGCAGAATGGGTCCATGCAAACAGTGTAATAAACGTCACAATACATTGCTGCATCCAGTTGACGTCACGAAAGTCAACAATGCACAAATTGAAGAAATAGAATCCATTTCAAATTTTTCAAACCAAGGTAGGCATATACTTTTGTCGACTGCCCTAATTGAAGTATTGAATCCAGTTACAAAAAAGGTACTGCAAGTCCAAGGCTTTAATGGACTCAGGTAGTCAGTCATCCTTTATTACTAAAAAATACAAACAAAATTATCACTAAATTCCAGTCCCATTTCTATGAAAATTTTAGGTATAGGATGCACTTCGACCAACAATGCAGTCAACGAAAGCTGCATGGTTGAATTAAAATCGTTTAAACAGCAATTTTAAATCTAAATTAAATGTTTTGTTTCTCGAGAAGATTACAAGTAATCTTCCTAGCTTTCCGATAAGCATACAATGAGCTAGAACTTTCTCCAAACATCAAATTGGCTGATCCCAGCTTTGACAAACCAAGCCCTATTGATCTGCTTATTGGGGCGGACCTTTTTTGGGAAGTTTTACGCCATGGTTTAAAATCCCTTGGCACTAATAAGCCAAAATTGCAAAATTCGGTATTTTGGGTGGCTTATTGGAGGACCTATTGGACCACATAAGCAAACAATGTAACTTTTAATAATCTAATTGTCTATGACGTTTCTTCAGATCAATCTGAGACTGATAAGTCACTCACAAAATTTTGGGAGTTGGAACAAGTTCCTGATAGGTTAATTTTGAGCAAAACTGAAAAGGATTGTGAAACGCACTTTAAGGCCCACACATTTCGATTGGACACGGGAAGGTTTTGTGTAAAACTACCTCTCGTTGATTCTCCAGAATGCCTAGGTGATTCTTACAGTCTCGCTAAAAAAACGGTTTCTCAATTTAGAAAAACGCTTTAGGAAGAATCCTACTCTTAAATTACAATACGTTGATTTTATAAACGAATACAAAATTCTTGGACATCTTTCCGAGGCCCCAGGTCCGATTCCGAGTACATGTTATTTTTCTATGTCACCATGCAGTCTTCAAAATGGACAGTGAGTCCACGAAAGTGCGGGTTGTATTTGACGGTTCGGCTCCATCTTCATCTGGCTTTTCCGTAAATGATTTGCAAATGGTGGGTCCAAATGTTCAAGACTCATTATTTGCAATCTTAATACGAGCTCGGCAATACAAATTTTTACTCACAGGTGACATAGAAAAGATGTATCGACAAGTTTTAGTTAATGAAGGTGATAGGAATTTGCAGTTAATATTGTGGAGAGAAAACGAGTCTTCACCTATAAAAACATTTCAACTCAATACTGTAACATATGGCACAGCGAGTGCCAGCTATTTGAGTACTCGCTGTTTGTGGCAAATAGGGGGAGGAGTGTCATGATGGTCTTATTAAAACAATAATCCAAAAGGATTTTTATGTCGATGATTTGATCACAGGCACAAACAATCAAGCCGAATTACGGCACATAAAAAAATCAGTTTCATCTGAACTACACAAAGGTTGTCTCAACTTACGAAAGTTCAAAACAAATTTACCCTCAATATTTGATTCTGATTGCAATAAATTACAAGATGATTTAACCATCAGTGAATCATCAAGTACACTTGGTTTAGGATGGAGTCCTAAAAGTGATACTTTACACTTTCCTGTTAATTTCAAAGACTGCAAAACAGACATTCCTACTAAAAGATCGATCATGTCTATGGCCTTTATGATCTTTGATCCACTAGGATTGTTGAGTCCCTATATAATGCAAAGCCAAATTGATGCTGCAGAAGCTGTGGCAGCTTAAAGTCGACTGGGACCAGCCTGTACCTGACGACATCATAATAAAATGGACAGAATTTTGTAGAGGCTTAGCCACGCTTCCAAAATTTCATATCCCTAGATTTGTCATGTGTGATTCTCCAAAAAAAGATTGAGTTTCATTGTTTTACTGATGCCTCACAGGTAGGTTATGGTGCTTGTGTTTATGTCAGATCGACAAATGCTGACGGCAAGCATGAAATTAATATTTTGTGCTCTAAATCCAAGGTAGCACCAATAAAACCTACCTCTGTACCTAAATTAGAACTCTGTGGAGCACTTTGGGCACGATTATGTAAAGCTGTTATGGAGTCAATCAGATATGAGCCTAATCAGGTTATATATTGGTGTGACTCCACCATTGTCTTGAGCTGGCTGAAAGGTGACCCTTCGAGACTAAAAACTTTTGTTGCAAATAGAATATGCGAAATTCAAGATACAACTGGTGATTGTGTTTGGCGTTACGTTCCCACAGGAGACAATCCTGCAGATTTAATCTCAAGAGGGGTCAGCTCTCAGCAATTAGAAAATTCAATTCTTTGGTGGCATGGCCCTAGATTTTTACTCAGCGAGGAAGTTGACTGGCCCGCCTCAAAGGGAGTAGCTAGTTTTGAATAATTTGCCGGAAGTCAGAGTTGCTACTGCTGCAAACTGCTTTTGAACCAGTTGTTGGCTTTAACAGATTCTCGAGTCTTAATAGAATTAAAAGAGCAGTCGCATATGTGAAACGTTTCGTTCACAATATAAAAAATCCTAAGGCCAAGTTGGTGGGTGACTTATCAGTCGAAGAAGTAACTGAATCTTTTAAATTTCTTTGTCACTTGTCCCAGCAAGAGTCCTTCTTTGATGAATATAAAATATTGTCTACTAAAAAACAACTCAAACCAAATTCAAATATCTTATGCTTGTCCCCTTTTGTAGACCAAGACAATTTGATTCGTGTGGGTGGTCGTATTGATACATCGGGCTATTCTTACGACAAACGTCATCCAATTCTTTTAGATTCAGCTCACCATTTAACCAAATTAATATTTAAACATGAGCATGCACATAACATGCACGCCGGTCCGCAGCTGCTGCTAGGCACTGTACGTCAGGCCATTTGGCCACTAAGAGGCCGTGCTTTAGCAAGAAGCACAGTTCGAAATTGTGTGCGCTGTCGACGAGTCCAAGGCAAAACTTTGTCTCCTAAAATGGGTGACCTGCCTACTCAACGCGTAACACCAGATTTTCCTTTTGCTACTGTAGGTATTGATATGGCAGGGCCATTTTTTACACTCAACCGAAAGGGTCGGGGAGCTAAATTGAATAAATCGTATTTGTGTTTATTCGTATGTTTTCGCTATAAATGTATACATCTTGAAGCCGTTAGCGATTTGACGAAAGATGCCTTTATTATGACATTACGAAGATTCTGCGCTCGTCGTGGCAAGCCAGTAGAGATATTTACTGACAACGGTCGTAACTTTGTAGGTGCTGCTAACGAACTTAGCGCATTTATCAAAGAAAACAACAATTCAATTAATGATTTTGCGATTCAACAAGGCATCAAATTCACGTTTATACCTTCATATTCCCCTCATTTTGGCGGCATATGGGAAGCCGGCGTTAAATCGGCTAAACACCACATTAAACGCGTGATGGGTAATTCACATTTAACTTTTGAGGAGCTTACGACACTATTCGCACAAGTGGAGTCTATTCTCAATAGCCGTCCACTTTGTCCCTTATCCTCATCACCCGATGATTACCTCTTCCTTTCACCGGGGCACTTTCTGATCGGAAGACCCCTGAATGCACTGCCCGCACCTGCACTGCAGGATATGAATGAAAATAGATTGCAACGATATGCTCGTCTGGAGCAGATAAGACAGCACTTTTGGCAGCGATGGCAAGCAGAATACATCGCGGAGCTACAACTTCGAACTAAATGGAAGCTAGACAAAACAAAAATACAAGTTGGAGATTTAGTGCTTCTGGCAGAAGATTCTGCTCCTCCACTTTGCTGGCGCATGGGAAGAATAGCAAGGCTTTATCCAGGCCCAGATGGCATATGTCGCGTCGCTGATGTCAACACACCAACAGGATGTTTTCGACGCCCACTTGTTCGTCTCTGCCCCTTAACGATGGAAGAAAACGTATAGTGCGGAAGAATGAGAATCTTCCACCGGGGGGAGTCTATGTTCAGGCTAACGCCTGATAAGAAGAATCGGCCAGGAACCATAGTTCGGAGCATCTGCCGCGTTAAAATATAAAGTTTATTTTTTATTAATATATGTGTAGGTAGATAATTACTTTGTCTTGTCAAAATTCATCTTGAAGAACACGCATCATTGTAACGTTAATATTTACCAAAAATCAGGAATAAATCAAGCTAATCAAGAAATTTGGGTTTTAATTAACTCCATATATGTCCACGAAGAGACAGTGTTAAAAGGCAGTTTCAACGTTTGAAACAAAAAAAAAACATACAACATTTTTGAAAATGGAATGAAAACTGCTTTGTAACTTGATTTAGTTTACACAGGTTTAGACTTTTTTTATGTGATAGGTGGGAGACGAGCAGACGGATAACCTGGTATGTGATTGCCGCCGCCCATGGACACCCGTGACACCAGTGGAGTCACAAGTGGCAACCTTTAAACACCCTTTCCCTGAATCACGATCACGAAGAGACAATTCTGGCAACACTTTTTACCTTCACGCCTATGTTTTCACGTCACTGCGTTTTCTTCCCGTCGGGTATAGCCGAGAATCGGAAAAGTATCTACAAAACTTCAGAACTATGTTTAAGATGTTCAAAAGTTGGCTAATAACATATACTAATTATAAAAGGAAACGTTAGTTTTGCCTTTGGTTCATTTGTTCTTTTCACCATCATTTATAAACTTGGCAAAAAGGTTAGCAGTGTACTAATGACTTCACTGGTGTTGTAATCGCTACCATCAGGTGATACGTCTGCTCATTCTGCTACCTCCTCCTCATCTTAGCGTATAGTTCCCGGTTGCGTCCAAAACTGTCGCTTTGGGTACGCCTAGCTTAGTACCATGGCTCAGGATTTGGGGAGTCTAGTAATTACGATGCAGCGACTGCCATCTAAGGTAAAGCTGCTGGCATGATCATCAGCACCCAGAGAAGGAAAACTCTGCATTAATATCAAAACCCTCGCCAACCCGTCTGCCAAGCGTGGTGAGTATGGCAATTACCCCTCATGTGATTGAGGGAGGCCCGTGCCCCAGCAGTGGGGACTTAAATGGGCTGATGATGATGATGATGACTGCCATCTGACCTTCGCAACCGTTTAACCGGGGAACCAGACCAACTGAATCATGGTTACAAGTTTCAGAAAATATCCAAAACATTCAGGTTCCTTTACCGACGAGCTAATGGGAGATGGCTCGTCTGCTACATTTTTTTAATGTGACACCATGGACGAATTATATAATAGTCCATGGTATCACATTAAAAAAATGCTTGCTTCAACAGTTCGCTTCTTCTGCTTCTTCAGCAGCAAATATTCCCCCACTGCAGAACAGCCTCTGCAATTTCTCTCCACTTTCTTCAGTCCTTGGTCTTCCTGGACCACCCTACTCCAGCTTGAGCCTTGATGTCATCGGACCATCTGGCAGATTGTCCGCCGACACTCCTCTATCCATCTCTTGGATTTAAACTCCCCTTTCCCCCCGCATTGGGCCTCCAGTACCCTCACTCACGCAGTGAAACACAGCACAGTGCTGCTTCACACCGGTTTTCTGTGAGGCCGTGATATCACTCACTGTTTTTCTTGGGTATTATCATTTTACAAATCGGTAAAAGATCGGTATCATCTAAAAGATCGGTTTTACAAATCCTTTAGAACTTTTACTAGTATCTGATCCTATATTTTATTTATTTAGGACAAACACCAAGACATACACCTTACAAACTAATGTTACATTTTGTAGGTTCCGTGTACATAGTGCTGCCTTACTTATAGTCTGCCACGGAAAGTACAATATAGAAGTAGTTGGGAGAACACATAGTAGTGAATAACTGAGTTACAAACTAACAAAAAAAACAAATACTAACTTTTACTAACTAATGTTATCATATTTTTAATCTAAGTATTATTTTTTTTATTTTTATTTCTAATTATTAATTTCTAGAGGGAGCTCCCTTAATCGACACATACACTGATTTCCTCAGTAAGGGCTCTTATGGTCTAGGGGAAAATTAACCCAGCCTTTTATGGGTCGTAACCGACGAAATTTTGTTGATAGTGTTATAGGTAGGAAAATTAACTTTTACAACCAATTAAGTAACTGTTGCAATGTTGAGGCTCTCGGCATTAAAACCAGGTTAGGTACCTGTAAAATGTATAGGTCTGTTTTTCCTAAAACTGTGGCGTCACTTCAATTTTAGGCTATGTTCAGGCCAACATTTCGCACATACAAGCGTCACTCCATCTCTTTAGTTTTCGATCGCACCGGGCTGTTAAGGTGACGGGTAGGGCACACTAGCGACGCTAATTGATTTTAATTTATAGCTACTAAACCGGATCTATTTTAAACAATTTCGGTTACAATCTCTCGGCAAAATATCGGCTCTTATATTATTTATTAAATACTTATACTTAACTTTTGGATCTGCTTTTGAACTCGAAATATCAATTACCGCCAAAAGCAGCAACTTTTATCGTGAATCAATTTTTCGCGTACAAAAACGGACCCAACATTTGTGCATGGTTATTTAATAAATAGTTATAACCCCGAAATTGTTTTAAATAGATCCGGTTTAGTTGTTATAAATTAAAATCGATTGGCGTCGCTAGTGTGCTCTACCCGTCACCTTAATGGAATGGGACTTTCTATTTGTCTCGTAAAATTTTACGCTACAGTTTTAGGGAAAAAAATTACAGCTATACAATGTTGTACCTTAAATGATTATTTTACATCATGGATATTTTCTTTAGACTATAGAGTCTAAAGAATACGTCTAAAGTCTAACGAATCATCAAACTTATTGAAACGTAATTTCTTTGAATTATAAAATTAGTTATCTCAATATCTATAAATAAAAATTGTTACTAGGACTACTTATTCTTTGTATAGTTTACGCTGCCTGTGTAAAACCACTTTCAAACTGATTTATAGGTAGAAAGAAAGCCTTTCGAGTTATCTAGGAGTTCTAGTGTTGGTTAAATATCGGTAGTACGATATGATATGAGGGTACCGGAGGGCCAATCCGTGGGAATGGGGGATTTAACGATTGGCAGCGCACTGTGTGTGTATGGGCGGCAGCAGTCATCTACGTGAGTATATCTTATTCTAGACAGTATGCAGTCGCTGCATTTTGAACTACCAATACCGGTATGGCACCGGTTTAGTAGCTAAAAATTAAAAACCATTGGCGTCACTAGTGCGCCCTACCCGTCACCTTAAGTAAATAACACACTTAAAAATTTCATCTCATGTTCAGGCAGTACTCGAACCCACACCTTCCACAATCCGGGTGAATGTTCTACCAATTAGACCACTGAACGTGTTACTAAGTCAATGAAATTTGTAAGTGCTTGATCACATACATTGTTCTGATTCCCAGATAGGTAGCTCAAGCACCTGAGTTACAGATATCAGAATCAACAGTGGGATTACACATATATATACACATAATACTTTTTATTTGTAAATACATACTTATAATACAAAGAAAACACCCAAACCAATACAAACAGACACGTTCATGCACACAAATGTTTATACTGTGCGGAGATCGAACCCGCGACCCTTGGACCAAAGGCAGCGTTTACTACCTCTGTTTCAATTTTTTTCTGTAACGGGCCGTCAGATTTTTTATCTAAACTAAGGTACCAATAGGGGACAGACCAAGTAGATGAGAATTGCATACTCATAGATCAATGGGACAGACGATCTCGGATCATATTTCCGATTTCCATCGATAAGCACATACCATCTATAGCAGTGTTGGAATGGAAAAGTATTATTTAAAATAACCCATATTTCTGTACTAAGCTGTCCTCTACAAAGCCGCTTGTTGCTATTCCGAGAAAATCACTTTGTTGTTCGGTTTAAATAGATACACGCTCGTAAGATCTATGTCCGTGGATTTAAACTTTCTAAGACGGATAAATATAGTACAATACTTAGGGACCTACTTATCAGAAGGGCAAGGAGGGGGAGGAGACGCCGAACAGATGCGCGTCTTCCCCCTCTCCGAGGAAGAGGCCGGTCAGCGCGTGGTACGGGCTGACCGGCCGTGGCCGGCCGGCGTGGTACTTCTCAGCTAGGTAGGGATGGCTTGGCGCTCCCGGCTGTCTCTATCCCTCCCCCCAATCCATCTGGGGAAGTTAGTGTAGGGCCCTCGATGTAAGCGGGCCACCGCCTAGGAAGGAACGTGTAGTTTAAGTTTATTAACTAATACACATGTCTCGTTCCCACTCGGGGAAGGGAGCACCGTCGGGGGTTTAGTCGGTAGGCCTCCGACTTCACCGGAGGAGAGCCCGACATAACCCGTCCACCCCCCGGTGGACGGTTATGCATAAGGCCACGTCGGCCCACTGCAGAACGGGCCGGCCGCATTCCCCCGACGCAAAAAAAAATGTACCTACTTCTAGTACGTGCTACAATACATAAACTTATAAACTTCCACTTATCTACTTCATTCGTTATATAATAATTACCTAATAATCTTAATTATTACACAGAAAATTCTTATTTTAAAATAAAAAAAATAAAAAATACCTAATAGAAACGTCGACACTCACGGTACGGCTGGTCCACAAGTTAAAGGTCGCTCAGCGGGCTATGGAACGAGCAATGCTCTGCGTCTGTCTCCGAGATCGAATCCGAAATGAGGTGATCCGATCCGGCAGAGAACCAAAGTCATCGACATTGCTCACCGGACTAGCAAGCTTAAGTGGCAGTGGGCTGGTCATATTAGCCGCAGAACCGACAACCGATGGGGTAAACGAGTTCTAGAGTGGAGACCTCGTCTTGGCAAACGTAATGAAGGGCGCCCTCTGGCTAGGTGGGGGACGATCTGCGCCGGATGGCTGGCAAGAGCTGGATGCGAGAAGCTATGGATAGATCACGGTGGCGAACAATTGAAGAGGCCTTCGTCCAGCGACAGGCTGATGTGGTGGACTGCGATAGGCTGATGATAAGTACTTAGGTAATTAGTTTGTTTATTTTAATGAAATTACTTATAAATTGCTTTTTAGTATGCTAATAAAATTTAGTAGCATACTAAAATTTTGTCAGAATTAAGGAAATATTATCATATAAAGATAATATAATAATTATAAACTATATAGCCCTCTGCTATTGCTATGCCCTTACAGGGCGCTACATTGTATCTATGAAACATCTAAGTACAATTTTATAAGAATCTTGACATTTTGAAAACATGGCGGATATCACCTAAAAACCATACAAATGTCGTATGGAAATAAATGTCACGAGCACAAAAATTACGGTCCTGGAGCCCAATTCTCGTGCTCGTGACATTTCTTTTTATACGACATATATCACTAACACATGGTTTTTTTTGTATGGTTTTCAGGTGATATCCGCTATAGAAAGTAAGAGTTTCAAAATAAAATTAACTGAATGGCTATTAAAATATTGTTTTTACAGCCTGGCTGAATACATAAACCATAGAAATCTGATGCGCAACTAATAAGATTATTGAATTATATTAATAAATTAGTCAAATAAGAATACTGTTGCAGGTTGAATACTTGTACCACTATTTTATTATTAAGACCTTTATAACCTGTGTTCTGGCAAATAAACATTTTTATCTTTTATCATGTTTTCAAAATGTCACGAGCACGTGAATTGGGCTCCAGGACCCCAATTCTCGTGCTCGTGACATTTTTTTCATACGACATATATCACCAAAACACATTTTTTTTTGTATGGTTTTCAGGTGATATCCGCTATGTTTTCAAAAAATCACGAGCCCGAGAATTGGGCTCCAGTACTTCAATATGGCATGCGATAAATGATGATTATGATTACATGTGTAGAGACACGCACACATCTGGTTACCTCTCCCTATCAAGATTCCTCTATTTTTAATGAACTTTTTGTTCAATACAAATAGAGGATTTTTTCATTACAAATAGAGGAAACGACCGTGGGAGAACCACGCTTTGGCATGAAAGGGCCGGCTCGACTGGAGTAATACCACGGCCACACAGGAAACCGGCGTGAAGCAGCACTGTGCTGTGTTTCGCTGCGTGAATGAGGGTACCGGGGTAAGGCGGGTTTAAAGGCTGGCAGCACACTTGTGACGGAGTCGCGGGTGTCCATGGGCGATGGCAATCGCTTACCAGCTCCTCTGCCACCACATAAATAAAAAATCGCTACATTCGAGAATGTCGAGTAACATTTTTTTACAAGTTGGTGGCTCTCTCCTGCTGATCTTCAATGAATCCGATAAAAAATATACACCGTCATTTTTTTATCGTTTAAACCCTGAAAACCTCATCATATGTATCGTGAATAAAAGCCATTTAGCGTTTTAGATCAACAAAATAAGCGAAAAAAAATCTGCTGTTACATACATTATTGCCGGTTGGATTTATTTTGTATGGAACTATAACATCATATGTATTTACAATAAATACTTACCTTTGATTCAATTTGATTTAATCTGAGATAAATACATCATCATCTTAAACACGATACCAGTTATTCTGTGTTTTTGACAGAAGGTTTGTAAAATAAAATACTTAGTTCTTTTTTTTGGGATCTAGATGTATATATTTTCCAAAAATCCTAATAACTGCTTATTATTTTCAAGCTGCGTTAGCGGCGCTTAGGACAGAAAGGTCCTCGAGTGGGGGCCACGTACAGGAAGTCGCAGCCGTGGCAGGCTCCAAGGTAGACCGACGATCTGGTAAAGGTCGCGGGAATCCATTGGATGCGGGCGGCACAGGACCGATCTGTGTGGAGAACATTGGGGGAGGGCTATGTCCAGCAGGGGGCGTCTATTTCCTATTGGCTGAAATTATGAGCGGCGGTGTACAAACTAGCACCGAACGAGGCTTATCTCTAGTAATCCTCTTAAATTAATAAAACTACGAACTATTTAGGTCCCAAAGATAATTTACCAAAACCAATTTATTCCGAATCTAAGGGTAACACTTTAAACCGTACAGCAGATGGTGCACCTCAGCCGCCTTCAAAACGAGAGGTTTCAGCTTCTCCTGGCCTTTGAGGAGCATGACAACTTCATCGTAGTTCTTGGCCACTTCAGCGAACCGGTCACCTTAAAGATGAAAATAAAAAACTTTTATTTTTCACACACGACACGACATAAAAATACATCAAGAGCATAATAGGGAATATGCATAAAATTTTAATGTCTCAAATATTTTTTTCGGGATTCTTTATTGACCTTATATTATACTTAAAATGATCTTTTTTTACTTAGTTATTAATTAAGGCCAAAAAATATTATTTAAAATTTATATTATTTAAATTTAAAATTTGAAAGGGAAATTCGAAATTACACAACGAGCCAAATATGTGAGTACACAATGTTGTTTCACATAATAAATATCGTGTTAATCCCCGTATTGATACATTATTGTTATAATGCAACGCAAACATCTAAAAAACTATATGGTACTAAAGTGTTAAGCTACTTTTGTTGCTGACCGTACTAAACAAAACTACACAAAAAAAATAAAAACACCTTAGCAAAGAAAAAGAACAAGACAAAAACAGGGTAAACCTCTTTGTACCTTCGTACAGGGCGCCCAAGTGCCCCACGAGGTTCAACAGGCGGAGGGAGTACTGGTACTCCTTTTTCTGGCCAATGACCGATTGTATGATGGTGTTGCATATGTAGTCGGAAGTAGTAGAGCCGCAGTAGAGGTCTTTAACTTCCCTCACCTGAAATGTCAATAAATAAATAAATAAATATTTCACAACATCACATACATTGATCTGACTCCGAGATAGGTAGCTCAAGCACCTGCGTTACGGATTTCAGAATCAACAGTGAGATTACAAATATATACATATAATACTTTTATTTTGTAAATACATGCTTATAATACATAGATAACACCCAGACCAATACAAACAGATATGTTCATGCACACAAATGTTTGCACTGTGCGGGGATCGAACCAGCAACCCTTGCACCAGAGGCAGCGTTCACTACCCATGTTCCAACTCTCCGATTCCGGTGGTAGAAATATGTTTATTTATATCTTAGTATACTATTTTATGTATTGACATATATGTACTTTGATTTGAAAGTGCTGTATGTATACAAGCCTTCGCAAATAAAAATATTTGGAATTTTGAATTTGGATTCTCTGTAGTGGGACGCTTACCATTACGTAATTCGTTTGCTCGTGTGCCACGTGGATATATATACTTTATTGCACAAAATAGACAAATTAAGTACTAGGCATTACAGAAATTTTGTGTAAAATTTCGGCGGTCTTATCACTGAAAGCGATTTCTTCCAGACAACCTTCGGGTAAAGGACATTCATTAGTAGGGGGTAGGTGGTGCAATATTCAATAAGGAAAAAAAGCAAAAAGAGATAAACTGTAAATATGTTTAAATTTATAACACTAATACATAAATTAAACACAATATTATAAACTAATAAATACGTTATGCTTAAACAGAATTAAATAATAGACTACATACATACATTCACATAATAAATGAGATGGATATTAGAAAAAGAAAGAAAATATAATAATTATAATATGATAATCATCATCATCGTCATCGTCAGCCCATTTAAGTCCCCACTGCTGGGGCACGGGCCTCCCTCAATCACATGAGGGATAATTGCCATACTCACCACGCTTGGCAGACGGGTTGGCGAGGGTTTTGATATGAATGCAGAGTTTTCCTTCTCTGGGTGCTGATGATCATGCCAGCGCTTTACCTTAGTCGCCTTTTACGACACCTCAGTAAGAGTGAGGGTGGCCTATTCTACTCTGCCGGGGACCACACGGCTAGTGTAATAATTATAATATGATAATCAAATGGATCTAAGACAGACCATCGACTACAGCAGCCGATAATAGGACAGTATAGAAAATTTAGTGGGATGTGGAAGAATGAAGTGGATGTTGCAGTTTGCAAAAAGTGAATTTTGACTCGGGATTTAAAAATGGTCAATGATTGAGACTGTCTTATTGTAAGGAGTTGAATAAACGGATGGACTGGACAGTGAAGGACTGAGTATAGAAATGAGGGGGAGTCTTTAGGCGGAGATGTTTGGAAGATCGCATATGGCCCTGGATGGGCTGCAAAAACTGGGTGTGCAGGACACGTTCCCGGCTATCATTATCAAGTAGGTGATCATATTAAAAGGTATGCCCTAAATTTAAATTAGTGATCTGAAGACTTTATATCAACAGCCCTTTAAATGATTTTACCAACCTTTGAGACGCGGTCATTGATATCATTGACGAATTTTTCCAGTTTCTCCACTGCAGCCTCGGGGTCTTCCCAGATGATGGGTAGCAGTCGGTCTACTGCGGGCAGGTACTGGTGCTCGTAGTCTGGAGGTCTGGGGATGGCCCCAGATAATCATGGGATAAAAGAAAAAAAATACATAAATAAATTCAAGAAGTCCAGAGATTCTTGAACATCCCCTTATTCTTGTGGTAGTCATTGGGGATAGCTGAAGTGGCATTGGGTGAGCCACCTCAGCCGTAGAACCGACAAGCGCCAGTGGAGCGAGGTCTGCTGAAGTGGAGGGTACGTAGTGTAGGACACCCTCAGGTCGGCTGTGACGATATGCATGGGATGCTGGCTAGTGATGTACAAGGCTCGAGGCTTCTGAGTCCTTTTGCCGAGAACTCGAGTCGTTTACAGGGCCCGCCTTGTTTTTGCGAAGCCTGAGGTCATACGCAGAGCTGGAGTTTTATTGAGAGCTCAAGCCTTTTCGAAAGCTCGAGCGTTTTTGAAAGCTAGAGCCTTTGCAAAAGCTCGAGCTCTTTTGAATTCTCTAAAACCCAGAAACCGGTATTTATTTATTCGACTATAGGATTTTGTAACTCCATACAAAATTTTGCATCCCCGTTTCACTCCCTAAGGGGATAAATTTTGAAAAATCCTTTAATATTGGACTGCTCGACCATAAGCCACCTAGACTCAGCAGTTTGGACTGTGCGTTCACATCTCTGTCAATCATGACTTTGAATTTTATATGTATAGATAATGTAGCTTTATGTAGGTATTACTTAGTTACGGAGTTATCAGTCATAAACATAAGCTTAAGCTTTTATTGAAATCTTGCGTACATTTTTCACGATTTGAACTATTTTGACGGT
This sequence comes from Marasmia exigua, assembly GCA_019059595.1. Lineage (NCBI taxonomy): Eukaryota > Metazoa > Arthropoda > Insecta > Lepidoptera > Crambidae > Marasmia > Marasmia exigua. Next base: position 14,083,501 of record CM032464.1, read on the forward strand.
TCGAGCTCTTTTTGGCATGGCTCAGAGAAGCTCGGGGCACCGAGCCTACTGAACTCACTGAGCCTTGCCATTCCGCCTCGAGGCTTCAAAAATAGGATTCGACGCTTCGTGTCTTGTACGACACTAATGCTGGTATGAGTTGGATGCGAGTACCCAGAGATTTTCGAGAGGCCTAGGTATAACAATGAACTGAAAAAGACTGATGATGATGAAACTATAAATAGTGCTAACTTTTTACACGTCATTTAATATATACTATATCTATATGTATACACTTGAGAGTATCTATAGGCGGTGGCAATCGCTTACCACCAGGCGATTCATCTGCTCGTCTACCACCTATCACATAAAAAAATCAACTGCCCCATGAGATTCTGTAAAAACCAAAGCATCAACTCAAGTCAGATTTTTTAAGGTCTGACGATCAGGCTGCTGGGACGATTTGACCTGAAAATCTGAATGGTATCCCCTAGGCTAGCCTAAATTATCGTTCTCTTACCTCTCACCATACGCTGGAAATGACTATAGCATGTACTCACCCACAGTCGCTGTTCAGATACTCCACCACGCTCGCTAGAACTCCGATGATGATGACGTAGTGGCGGCGGGGATCTGTTACCTGCAGTGGTTCATGTGGTCTGCAAAGATCAGAGGATTATTAGATTTTTTTTAAGTCATTAGCATAAGTAAACGAAACATCATCGGACTAAGCAAGTAGTCTACCGACAGAACGTTGCCCCTTTCATGATTGCCACAACGCCCCTTTCTTAGTTGCCGCTCACTTAGTGTGGTCGTGCCGTGTGGTCCCCTGCAGAGTAGAATAGGCCACCCTCACTCTTACCGAGGTGTCGTAAAAGGCGACTAAGGTAAAGCTGCTGGCATGATCATCAGCACCCAGAGAAGGAAAACTCTGCATTTATATCAAAACCCCTTGCCAACCCGTCTGCCAAGCGTGGTGAGTATGGCAATTACCCCTCATGTGGTTGAGGGAAGCCCGTGCCCCAGCAGTGGGGACTTAAATGGGCTGTTGATGATGTTGATGCTCACTTAGTGAATACCCTCCTTCTCCCCTCCCTCGCTCCACTTCTAGCTAGACGTCGCGATGACCAACCCGAGTTCTTCTTCAGATCCCTTTCAAATTGTTAAGCTGGAGAACAGTGGATGAAGTTGGCAGATGACTGTCAAAACTGACAAGAAACACTTTATGTGCTATGTACGAGCCTCTTTGAGCCTCCAGTACCCTAAGGCTCAATGAAAAGCATTTCAAAATTTCTGAGCTATGAAACAAAAAATACCTATTCTTTATTTACTTTTCCGCTTCTCGAATATATATTTATTTATATTTTATATTGCTTATTTACTGAGAAAAAAAATAAAAACTAAAAAAACATGAGATGATGTCATCGGAGGGAAGAATGTAAAATATTTCTTTGCTTAGCACATTATAGTTTTAAATTTACAAAATGTCAAACCCATGACATGCAACTGTCAAAAAAAGAAGACAACTTGTCAACGTTGAATGAAAGAACGACGTTGACAATGATGACACTACTATTCTTTACCTTTGACAGTAGTACCTTTTTTACTAAAGCAATGATAAGCAAAGGAAAATCGCTGTATTCAGCCGTCCGATGACGTCATTTGGCGTTTACGTCTATTTAGAATATAAAGAATTTCAATAACTATTTTATGTATGAAAATTACCAAATTTTGAAAAAAGAAAAAGTAAGGGTCTGTTCATTTTATGTCTATTTTCATATATAAAAACAATATGGACATGTTAAAAATATGAAATGTTGTCCATTCAGGAATAAGAGGTAAAGGTTGGTAGTTAGTGAATCCACTAGTCGGCGGCGGCAATCGCTAACAGATGATTCAAATGCTCGTCAACCACTTAGCACATGAGTAAGTGATAACTCTATCACTGCCAATTTTAAACTCACAGCAATTCATGCAGGACTTTTGCGTTGAGATCGAGAATCTGCAAAGCACCCACGTAGTCGAAGACGTCGGGAGGCGGTACTGCGCCGACGCGGCAACCCCAACAATTGCCCACGCGCATCCCACAAGCAGAACCGCGACGCGCATATTGAACCGCTGGCAAGGACTACAATGCACTATAGTTGACTTAAATAAAACGTGTGTTAATCTGATTACAATCAATGTAAGGACTCGCCTATACTGTTAATTTATAGTTAAATACAATTGCTATTCTGCCTCCATGGCGAATTGGGTATTGGGTCGCAATTTAAAGCGACGGCTGCGTGAAAGGTCTCGGGTTCGATCCCCGGATCGGGCCAAAAAATTATACCTAAGTAAGAAATTCTTAGTATCAGCTCAGAGTCTGGAAGTTAGCGGTCTTGTGCCCCTTTGCCTCGGAAAGCACGTAAAGCCGTTGGTCCTCTCCGGTCGTGTCACATTGGTCTCTTATTGAATTATGAAGGTAAGGGAATACACTTGTGTTTGCGCACACCTTTGAGCACTATAATATATCCTGCATGCGTGGGCAATCCTTTGGGACATTAGGCATATTTGCTACGGGCCATATTATTATATATATTTATTATATTTGACATATTTGTCACGACGAGCCGCCCGTAGCAGAAAAACGAGCCGCCGTAGACTCCCTATACCAAATGATACCCTCTATGACCTCCCCTAGAAAAACAGCGGGTGTCTATAGGCGGCCGCAAAACGCTTACCATCCACGAGATCCGGCGATCCGTCAGCTCGTCTGCCTACTATACTAATTTTATAAAGTGAAGATTGTTTTTGTTTTGTT